>CM041791.1:56456168-57005852 GCA_023375725.1 Nephotettix cincticeps
CAGTCTTGCTGGGAAAAGATTTTATTCTAGCATTTGCGTACTACAAATTTTGTAAATGTGACTTGTTACAGTTTGTTCCTAAGTTACAAAACTGTTGTATTGGAAGATCAAGAAATCCACATGCTTTAGGAATGTTCCAAAAAACAACTCACTAGCAAAGTTTAATCTTAAAAACGATCATTTAGCTTCAGTTGATGAAGAAGACAAATCGTATAGTCATGAAATTTGTGCGTTTTATGTAAGATGCTGTACAAGACTACACGACTACAAGACTACAAGACAATTGAATTTATATAGGTGGCGTTTGATTGAATCAATTTTCACTTTGTACTTTTTTTGATTCTGCACTACAGTAACTTTTTTCTTGTGCGCTTTATAGTTTTTTGATATCAAACTTACATTAGCTTAAAGCGTTCTGTTCCACAATAAGATTGATTTTTAACACAATTTAATTATGTTATATTCTCAACATGTCCCATGGTTATTAGAAGGCACAATAGGATGCATAAACAAAAAATGAGGTCAGTGATATCAAATGTAAATAATCCATCATACATTATAAAATTGATTCTGTCTCAATTAACTGTCAAATACTATATTTACATTCAATTAACTAGAGCAATTTGTTTTATGTTTACGTGTAGAGTCTACCATATATTTTCTCTGGTAACCATAACAAACCCGATGCTGTGCATGAGTCATAGGAGAACTGTCAAGTACCATATTTACAATAAATTCACTGTTGTCATTTGTTTAATGTTTACCTATATTGCGTCTCTTCTCTAGTAAAAAGGTGTTCAGACATTGGAGGGACTACAATTAGCTTTAATGAGCTAATTCTAGGGTTAACATAAAGGCCTAATCGAGGAGTGTGAATAAAATTGAGTTATTCCAGTGTTAGACTGCGACAAATGATCGACCCGGCTTTTCTCGCTGTACGGCGGACAGGACGCCAAAGCCATGTGGTTGACTTGGCTGAAGAGCCTCCTGAGGACGATGTACAGACGAGGTGATGGAGGTGACGGAGGAGCCACAGAGCGTCAATGTCCCCACCGTGTCTAGTCAAGCATCGCCCCCCCCACCCCTCCACCCTGGCCCGTGGCCAATCCATCCTTCACCGCGTCTCGTGCTGGTCAATAACGTACCAGTGTTTTGCTTCTTCAACATATATTATGAATTAAATTTACAACAAAAATAAGGTCATAAATCAAAACCCACGGAGTTGGATAATTCATAGAAGTAAATGTAGTGTAGGATTAATTATTATACTTAAATTCAGAAAACGTGTGTAAGTGTAATGGCTATCCCAATTTTGAAACAATGACATAATAATCAAATAGGTTATAAAAATTTTTGTTTTTACTTCCCTGTGGAAAGTAGGTCAGAACATGGATATGTCTAAAGGGAATGTTTTATGTTCATCTAGACAGCTGTTGTATTTCAAAATTTGGTCGTTCAATTTTCTAACACCTCCTTCCCAGATCTAAGATATATCCATGTCAAGATTAAAGTAACTGTTCCCTTGCACTTAGAACAAAAACAAACGATGAAACACTTGACAGAAACAAAACGTCTCGTCAGTCAAAATGCCGATGAACACCCCTCTGTTCCCACCCGGGAGGAAAACTAAGATGTGCACACAAAACACAGAACACTGTGCACGCTGAATACAAATAGCTCGGCGACGCACCCTGCTGTTATTGTTTGGAGAGAACAGGGAACGGAAACGCACGATCAGCAGATAGGTGGGGGATGAAACATATTGAGAGATTCTAGGAGAATACATACGTTACGTAGAAAACTGACGATTCCTGACGAGAATTTCTGTTAAGATTCACATCGGGCAATGATAAATAATGATACATAACTTAAATAAAAGGCTAGTACTGGTAGCTTTGTACAATTAGTAGCTTCGATAGATCATTTAACCTATACAACCTAGTTTAACTAAACCTAATTGTTTCAGTTAATTCTTCATTTCTATTAGGCTACATCGAAAGAGGTGCCCAGTAGTGCAGAGTACTTTTTATTTCATTTTTCCGTATTGCAAAGTACAAATGACTCATAGCCTCAAATTAAACGAAATCAAATTTTATTTTCCTATAAGCACATTTACCTTTTAGACAAGAATGAACATAACCAAAGCTGTTAAGTAAAACGTCAAATTACAAATAAATATATCCTCAAACTATAAAATCAAGCTACTAAGAAAATAGCTACTTACTACACTCCAGGACTACCAGGAATACCAAAAATATAGTAGTTGAATTTATTATTGAATTTAATTATTTAACATAATGGGAAAGCCGTGATCCATACGATATATCGGTCCTTCGAATAGTCTACGGTGGGTTTCCTTGTTATATCGCCATTTTCTTTCTGTAAATACTGCCCAAAATATATTGTTAATAACCAATAGAAATCCAATAGAGGAGTTAATAAATAACATGTCATTGTTTTTGGGTCATTTTTGGCCAATGGCGTTCGAGCTACCTGTTCTTGGCGGAAAGGTGCACTAGAGTGGCGGGGTGTCGGATAGTCAAATCAAATCAAATCAAAATATATTTTATTTTGCACAAGAAATACAATAAAATACATATACTTGTTAATCCTTCGAAATGTCGCCGGTATTTTCTTGTATATCGCCATATATTTACAGGGTGGTTTTAAAGTCCTTCTCCTTACTTATTTTCTACAATTTACATTTAAAAGTTATTATCCATTAATACCATAATGGATTAATTAAATTAAGAGCATTAAATAGCTGCATACCCAAACTAAATGAATGAATAAATTATTTATTTCCACTTCAAAAAGAAAGAGATGTACATTTTTGACATGGATATGTCCTAGCTCTGGGGGGTGTTGGCAAGTTGAAAATGGAAAACATGTAACAGGTTTCCATAGAAACTACCAGATCTATTGTATTTAATTTTTAATATAAAAGAATAAGAACATCTGTATATATGAACTGATACCATTCCATTTAGACATTCCTACACTTCCTACAGGGAAGTATATACAAACATTTTTTAAATAGGAAATATACTGACCACTTAATCCAGTTGTGTGACCAGTGAAGAATACCGGGCTTTATTTTTATATTGCTGAAAATGGTAGATTTTACGTTTTCTCCCTATGCCTGACTCTATGACGATATTCCTTATTGTTTCCCATTATTACTTAACAGGTGTTACTTTGTCATGTTGCAGACACTCGTGTTTATAAATTTTTGAGATCGTATTAAGTATAAAATACTATTTGTAAATATCTCTTTTAATGTGAATAGTATTTGACCTCAAATATAACATTTTTTCTTAATCAAATTTTCATGATTTAGATTATTTATTATATGCCGAAGAGAAAAGGTAACGTATCTCAAACCTTTTTTACCCGTGTGAAGGACGGGTACTTTTGCTAGTTAGTCATATAAAGGTTTCTTGTAGTCAAATATTATGGTAGAAACATTTTTTATAGTTTTCTATTGTATTTTATAATAAATCAAATAATACGAAATATTAAACTGTGGATATATCAATTTCGAGAATCGTCTTGAAGTGACGGGAAAGTCCAACTGACGCTTTGTGAATCCAGGAGATCCAGAACATTCATATTTGTCTATAAATGCGAAATGTTCTTCTGGCAACCACCCAGCAACAACAGCTACGTGACTGTGACGTGACAAGGCCGTGGTCTCGTCTAATCCGAGACAAAGCCGCCTGAGGGCGTTGGCGTGGCTTTGTCCGACGGTCACCAGACCGATGAGTGGATGTTTTTGTTTACACTCGCGGGTCACGGGTGGACGTGCGCGGTTACACGGCGGTCTACGCTCTACAGGTGGTCTACGTGCTACGTGCTGCCTCTGTCTGCCGCAGTAGTGTGGTTAAATATTGTACGTAATTGGAAAATAATAAGTAACATCTGTGGTATTCCAAACGCCAAACAAGTTTTCAATGTTACTATCCATGGAAAAATTGGAGCACTCAGTACATATTTACTAGCACGGTACACAAAATATACTAGCAATCTAATCATTATTGCTTGTATACTTTTGGTTGTGTGTGAAAATTTAAAGTTTAGAATTGAAATGTATAATTTTTTAGCGTTTAATGAATAACGTTTGACAAGAAAGTTCAAACAATTTTTATTTGCCTGGTTAAAAAATCATTGCGTCTGGACCTTAATCAACTCATTATTATCAGACTCATGAAGAGAATGAATAATTCAATTATCAACTGCTCACAACGACTCGGGCTAGTTGGTAAGCAAGGAATCTCACAATCAGCACAATATGTAGAATGAATGATTAACGAATCGAGAAACAGAATTCTTCCAATGTTTGTCATCGGGTGTGCTGTGCAGATTGTCGAAAAACAATGCCATCTATCAACGACGACAAAACCGACGATAAAATTTAATTATGGTGGTGATGGCCAGCTTAATTAGTATCTTGTTCTGTAAATACTTTTACATTCTGTAGATCTCATTGTACATCGAAAATGCTTGAGGTCTATTTCAAGAATTTGCAACAAACTCAATAGTTAAAAATTTAAGTAAAGTTCAGAGTAAGGAACATTGATTTTATTTTATTTACAAACAAATTAGATATTTTAACTGTGAAGTCAAGATATTTGGTCAATATGTATTTTGCCAATTCACAGTTCCAATATCGATGTCAAATGCCTCCATTTATAACAAATTAATATAATACATTACTGCTTTGTTTATATTTATTGCAAAACAATAGATTGATATTAGGGGTACAGTTTACATTTTCTACTGAAATCAAATCCACTTGAGGTATAAGTTTAAAATTGGCTTTATTCTTCAAAAGAAATAGGTAGTATAGAAAGTTTTTTCTGTTTATTTTCATCGGAATTCATAAAGTTTTTAAAAGGGAGAGTCTTGGATGAAACTACGTATAGTATTGTGCTCATAAAAACAATATTTAAAGATGAAGAAGAAATCAGATGGAACACGTCTACGTTGTTTTGAAGACTTTGGAGAGGTAAACGTAAAAATTAAAGATTCAAGATTCAAGATGTTTATTTCCATAATAAAATATACAAATTTTGTCATAACAAACACATTATTATTACTGGAAAATCCTCACAAGACTATGCGTCTGAGTGTGAGGATGACCCGAACAGTCTTTCAGTTCATGTTTAATGAAAATAAACAACATAGAATATTATAGCGTCTAGAGGGGAAAACAAATATAATCCTATTGATGCTATTAATGTGAAGAAATAAAGAAAAAAAATACAACAGCGTAAAAGTGTGTCACCAGAACAAAAGGTAGCCAAATTGCAAAGGTGAAATATGAAAAGAAGAAATTGTTGAGTAGGACCTGACAAGATTAAGTTATGTAAGTTAACGAAATTTTAAAAAAAGAATGAAAATTATTCGATTCACTATATTTGGATATAAATAAATAAAAAATAAATATATATATAAATAAATATCGAAAATTTTTTATCCCTATTAAACTATCTAAGAGTGCATTTCGCATACCCTTCTTGTCAACAACACAAACTATGACACCTTTCCTGTAAGAAACCTGTATCACTAATGATAAGGAAATAACCTTATTCTTGTCGACCTGAAACAGGAAAGTGTGAGGCTTATGTGTAGAACTGCTCTAATGGAAAGCAGTAAAGCCCCATTTGTGGTTCACAATTATTGACAAGGTAATAAATTTCATTTAGACCAGATAAAACAACTTTTTCTTAACCGCTTACAACATAGTGGAATGTGTTCAGAACAAAATCTGTGATAGATTACTCCATGTAATGGACCAAGAGATACTGATCTTATTTTGAGCAACAATGAACACACTATTTGGGTAAGATTTAATAATACCATACAAAACGTAAATTTATTATGTATTAATGTAATTTACAATCTGTTCAACTGTTATGAATAATGAATAAATATGATGATGGATGAAAAATAAACATTTTCCAATACCAAATACACTGACAAACTATGATGATGAAGTAATGTCAAAGATGGTAACAAATTTAAAAAAATTGGAGTAGTAAGTCCAGAGGAGACGTTTATGAGGCAGTAGAATAATTTTGTATGTTTATAGACTGTTATAGTACTTTTTTATGAACTTCACTCAGCCGGAATGTCAAAATATCATTCGATGTAGGAAATAACCCCTCTATATAAATATAACGCCATTGAACACAATTAGTTGCCTGGCATGCCTGCATTGAACCGGACAAGGTAGTATATAATGCCTGCGTTGAACCGGGCTAGGTGTATAGAATGCCTGCATTGAATTGACTAGGTAGTATAGAATGCCTGCATTGAACTGACTATGTAGTATAGAATGCCTGCATTGAACCGGACTAGGTAGTATAGAATGCCTGCATTGAATTGACTAGGTAGTATAGAATGCCTGCATTGAACTGACTAGGTAGTATAGAATTCCTGCATTGAACTGACTAGGTAGTATAGAATTCCTGCATTGAACTGACTAGGTAGTATAGATTGCCTGCATTTAACTGACTAGGTAGTATAGAATGCCTGCATTGAACACATTCGGTTGTCTGGCACACTTGCATTGAACACACTTGGTTGTCTGGTACGCCTAAATTAAACACTCTAGGTTGTCTAGCATGCCGCATTGAACACACTATGTTGCTAGCATGCCTACATTGAACACACTATGTTGATAGAATGCGTGCATTGAACACACTATGTTGCTAGCATGCCTGCATTGTACACTCTAGGTTGTCTAGCATTCCTGCATTGAACGCACTCGGTTGTCTGGTACGTCTGCATTGAACACTTTAGGATTGTCAAGCGTTGAAAGATGATGAGTGAAGGGCTAGTGCGATGAGTGTAATGCACTTGATGACCTGCAGCTTTGTTATACTGACAACCACGTGTTGTCTGCCAATGTAGGCAATAACCACAAGATTGTCTGGCACGTTTTCATTGTTTGTTGCAACACACTAGGTAGCCTGGCATGCATGTAATTAACACACTAGGTGGGTTGGCACCCATGTGTTGAACATACTAGGTTGTCTGGCACGCCAGGTTGGTTTCTTTACTGTAGACTAGACTAGACGGTGCGACACGAGACACGGGTTGCTACTGGCTCGTTGCACCGAGCCGCTGTTATGCAACGCGTTTCATCATCCAAGAGCAGCGGAAATGTCGCACTCGGCTTGCGTCACAGCTGTGTGATAAGGGCGACACAGACCGCCCATGAGCTGCGATCATAACATGTGTTGAAATTATTGTGAGACTGGAATTTAAATGGGTTTACCCACACGAACGACAACGAGCGTTCCACATTAAATGACTCTGTGTCATCCAATGACACTTCTATGACCTTGTGTTTACGTTGAGGAATGGGTGAGTATGATGATTTGTCATCAAGCTTTACGTGGAACCAAGTTAAAAGTTATAAATGACATCAGGTATAGAATGTTCGGAAGATATTCATTTTTGTGACTATCCGACGTGACTACTTATTATATTTTATTGTATTGCGTTTTATTGTATTGATAGAAAACATCGATGAAAATCGATGATCCGGACTTTATTAGTCACAAAAATACCATATAGTCTACAAGATTTAATAGGGGATAGAAAATTGTACTCATGGTGGCATTTTACGTCCTGATAGAAGAGAAATCTGTTTTAAATATTTTGTTGTAATTTAAGAAAAATTAGACAAGTTATTTATTTTATTAACATGTAGGCCAATTTTTTGTTTTTTTACCAAAGACATTGCGTTAAAACAGAGAATTCATCGCAACCTTCCCAACTTGCGTATCCTTATATCCTAGCAGGATTCTACCGTAGCGAAGAGGTGATTTTGCCATCATATCGCCCCTGAAGTAGTTATTATAAACCGCAATCGTAATTGTAAACTATTGCGGTCCGACACATAAACTACGAAATAGATATTTTTATTTCCACAAATATTTTTTAGTTTTATCGTGAAAATGGTTAACTTTCGATATAGCACATATCTTGAATGAAATCTAAGTTTAACGAGAAAGGAAAACCAGTGTTCAGTTAAAAATCAGTTTTATAACTTTTAAGTAAGAATCTCATGAAACCCAAGAGAACTATCACAAACTCCCGGGGAGGCAGCAGGAGTGTGTCGTCGAGCAGTTCCTATTTGATAAATCAATTATATGCATTCATCAAATATGAACCGCAAATAATTTGTAGACAGAGACCGTGGCGTGTTCTGTAATCCAGCTACATGGAAGTCACGAATTGTGGATAGTTATGAGCGATGGTCGTTGTGTATAGTGTTCTCTTGTATGGATTAACGTCCACACTATTGAATACTACGTTAATTCGCGTTAATTCGTCATAATTCGTATTGTTGTGACCTTCTTCATTAATTGACGAGAATTCGTTGGGATCGGTTACTTTAAACTGTAACTGTAGGTCCTTAGTTATGATCTTTGCTATTAATTAACTATTCTGTATAAGGTAATGTGATTAGTCAGTGACTAAAGATGGGAACAAGTCTTACTACTTTCTATTAAACTTACTTTATTTCAATTTACGTTGAAAAATTTGGTGAGGTGATAGTATTGATAATGGGAACAAGATTTTACTTAATATATTATTTGTACGTATCCCTATTAACTTACAATATAGAATGATAAATGGTGAGGTGATTAGTTGACGTAAAATAAGGGAACAAGATTACTGTACTTACTAGTATACTGTTGTGTACCTTTGCTTCCCTCAACTTACAGTGATAAATGATAAATGGTGAGGTGATTAGTTGACGTAAAATAAGGGAACAAGATTACTGTACTTACTAGTATACTGTTGTGTACCTTTGCTTCCCTCAACTTACAGTGATAAATGATAAATGGTGAGGTGGACTCGAGCCTATGCGTGTGTCAAGCTAAAAAGTAAACTCTGCCTAAAATATACATGAAAGTGATCTTTAATATCCATTCATAGACTATGTACGCTAATCTATACTATACATCCGACGGGGAAATATATTTTGTTAATTTTCGTTCTCTCCTGTATTACAAAGGTAAATACGGCTTTTATGGATCAACCAATTTAACCATTTACCTTTAAAGAATACATTACATTGATTTTAAAAAGTCCCTATATTATACTATTGTTATTTAAAAGAGAATTAACCTCTAAAGTGTTATATTTTTCCGCGACTATTGAAACGTATTTTCAATAAGTTGAATGTACCTTTTTCCCATATATTGTTGAAAGTTTAGATAAAGTGTAAAAAAATTTTAAAGTTCAAAATAAGGGAATACGACTGGAGACGCTATTATAGTCGTATGTTTTGTACCTTTGTTTATTTAAAATTATATGGCTATACCATAGTATTGAATTCGTCAAATTGGTTAACAAACCAAAGATTTTTTTAAGATAAGTACTTAGATGATAGTATAGTGTGGCGAGTCTTGTGTTTAGCTGTTCAGCTGTTATGTGATCACACGATTAATTCGCGGATAATAATGAATAATGAACCTGCAGATCGGTATCCTTACCTTACCCGGCTCGACCATGGCTTGTTGACTGATGAGTGTATGTACAATGTACATCTGATTGACGATACTGCACAGATGTCAGACGTATTAATCGACACGCGTACAATTTACTTAAAGAATATGTTTTTTTAAAACCTAATGTTTTATCACTTATATTTTATGTATGTGATATAAATATTTTTTGTGATCGTAAGAAGAGTATGTTGTTAAGCATAAATTGAATATGTATATTATGTTTTGTTTAACCAATTCTAAATGTAAATAAATGAAAAAAGTCCCATGGACAATGGGTGATCTAAAATGCAAGTTGAATAATACGTGTATTTGTATACTGACCTGCTTGTGCTTTATGGCTTATCTGTAAAGATCGTTAAGCGGTGCCCGGCTTGTATTTCTCTTTGGTAGCAGCTTGCAGACGTAAATAACTCACGATTTATAGTTTCGTGCGTTCTTCCATTTCTGTCTGGTCTACTTTGTTAGAGTATTCCTGATACAGCATTTATGCCTCATTGATCCGCTTCGATTACCATGCTCCAACTTCGAGTGTGTGAAACTTTCGCGACAAATATCTACTGTGCGAAAACTGACGTTACGCCTATGGGAAACAAGAAAGAATAGTCACGACGTTTTATTAATGATGACCAGTATAGAAATATAAAAATAATTTTTCAATTTTTGTTTTAGGATAAAAGGGGAAAACTATGAAAATCCATAACCCCTGGATTGGCACTCAAAATCCTTCAAGCTTACAATATCATAATAACAGAAGGACTAGTCTATCACATATTTATACTAGTTGGTATTATAGTTAGTGTATATCAGAAAAACGTCAAATTGTAAACTCTACCAACTGATGTAGAGAGATTCTAAAACTGAACTCAACATTCCGGAGGAACGTGAAATCATCCCAGGCCAGCCATAAACATGTGAGGCACGTTTCTATGGTATCTCATGTAATTTACGCAAATGCCGAAATGGATCTTCAAAAGAGTCGTGCCTCGCCAGACGAGCACTATAGTCTTATCCTTCAATATCTTGTTAAAACTAAATTCTCATATTAATCAAATATGATATCAAATAACATAATCAAATAAAATATCATATTAATCAAATATCAAATATATATTACTATAGATTAGATGATGTAAATGTTTTTTATGGCATAAATTATTATTTTTATCGCTGTTTGCACAAGAAGGGACGCCAGATTGATTATATCCTTTTATCGGCCAAGTTCCGTTGTGCAAGCCGGCAATTCCAAGATAAGGAATAAGCCGATAGCACACGACCATCTCAGCAGCTAGCTACAAGGGGTCCATGCTCAACTTGTCAACAATACGGTTGATAATTCAAAATCGTTCGATTGTGATACTGTTCTTAGGATTTAGTAGGGATTAGAACGGCACGTACAGTTCATCTATTTCTTATCGAAGTAAAAAGGACATTCAAACCTATCCAGTTCCAGATTCTCATAATAATAACAAATATAAATTAAACTCCAATGGAAAGCACTATTTCACACTACAGTATTTACTTTATTGGGTTAAAATTGGATAAGAAAGCAAGGTTTGTTTCTGAATATAAATAGGGCTTTGGAGAATTAAACAAAAAAAGTGTAACTTAATAACTATTTGTTGTTGACGAGCAACATTGTACGTTGACCAATACATTTGAATAACTGTTAATTTTATAATTTGACATAAAGATTCATAAACACGTTAAATCAGTAAAAGTTTGTAGTTTAATTTTTTATGGATATATATCAGTAGTTTTGTTCATGTATAACGCAAATAGTAATTCTTTCTAAACCAACTATCGTAGGACGATGCTACCTGTGCAACCGGCAAGTTAAAGAATAGCCATAACATGATCGAAGAGTCGTCCGCTACTGGCATTTATACATACTGTATTTAGTAACTAGGTAATACGAGTATATTTATGAGATTTGCGTGAGTTAGTTGTGCGCTGTAGTGTTACGTATTTATAGTATTACGCCATAACAATTACAGTATTACAAATTGTAAATTTGTAACCTAGGCATGAATTACTGTAGTTCCATTACCTAAAATTAGCCACAATACTATGTAATATTCGTATATTATAAAAATAAAATGATTGACATAGTTTTACAAAAATATTAAAATTAAATAGTTATAAAGTAATAGTTGCAATAGTAAGAGTAATAGTTGTAAAGTAAACAGGTATGAAGAGGTTTTTATTTCTCAATATACATAAACTTGAAAAATTACCATTTCAAAAAAAGTGTAATATACATTGATCAAATATTGTGTTTTTGAGACATAGCTCATTACGGGGTTTTTACCTAAATACAAAGGGGTGATTTTATGGATGTCATTTTAATGAGGAAAACATATGGCATTTTTTAACGTAGTAAAGCTATAATGTAAATTCTTTGATATCGATAATTTTTGGGCAATAATTATTGGGAATTATTATTGTTTAAAAATTTATAAATATTTTACATGTAACTATTTTATTTTACTCGTAAAGCAAGAGATTTTCTAAATTATAAATTTATTCATCTCTCACAACGAAAAACTGGATTGAAAATGTACAGTATCATTGTATTACATTAATTATGAGAAGTGGTTCACTTACTTCAGAGCGGAAATTCGATCGAGAATGCTTTAGCACCGTCAATAGAGAGCGGAAAAATGTAATAAAAACGGTGCTTTTAAAATTCCTTCCTCTATAGCCCTCCGGAATCCAATTATTATGAGGGGAAAATAAAATGAGACGCTACTGAGTAAGAGTTGTGGTAAAGATAAGGGATGAAGGGGGAGGGGGCAAGACGAATAAATGACAAGGGTTGAGAAGAAAACGGTCCATCCATCTGGCATTAGTTATAAAACAGTTTTAATTGGAAACAAGATCATGGTGTTAAATTTGTGTAGTAATCGTTAACATTATTTTCACATAGGCCTAAATTACTATACGAGTAGCAATCATTGAAATAATTCAAAGCGTTGTGAGAGTTGAGGTATTTTAACAGTACCACGTGGTGAAGGTATAAACTCCTAATTGTTGTATGTTTTATTATTAAACGTTTCATTGGTACTAATGCAAAGAAAATAATTTAAATTATGCCATAATAGTCTGTTTGTATAAATATTTATATTGTTAAAAATATATGGTAACATAAAATAATACAAAATGCAATTGAAAAATTTATAGTCTATATTGGAATAACAAAAAGTTAATATAATAATATTTTTTTTTCACATTTTTTTACTAAATACATTTTATAAATGTAATAAGGAATTATATTAGTAGTACGTAAAATGTAAATGTAATTCATTTGATATTTTTGGCAATTTATTGGGATATTTGTTTTTAAAAAAAAATATGTGTATTTTTTAAATTTTAGTAAAAACATAAGAAATAGTTTTATAAATTTTAAACTATATTGTAATTTCATTGAAAAAAACGGTTGCATTGAATTTGTTTATTATTTCAATTTAATTTCGTAAGAGTATTTACATTCGATCTATTTTTAACTTTAGTGAAAAACTAACTACTAAATGTCAAAAAAAATTGAATATAGTCATTAGATGTTTATAAGTTTGTTGTGGAATGATGTTATTAATGGCAAGAAAATACATAAAACAGTGCTAATTACCTTCCTACAAAAATAAAAATATTATAAAGAGCAATTTTAAAAGTAAGGAATCATAAGGACAAGGAATGTTTAAAGAAAAAACTATCATAAAAATTATATAGATAGTTTAATTGGAAAAATCATGGTGTAAAGTAAAAATCTATATTTAACATAGGCCTAATATATATGTAAAAAAACAAACCAAAAGTGTTTATGAGTTTGACATATATTAAACACATAATTGTTGTATGTTTATTATTGTTATGTATTTATTATTAAATTATCATTATAAATAATTTGTATAAATTATAGGTAACATATGTGGAAATAAAAGAAAAAATATTAAAATGTGGATAAAAATATTCGTATTGTTGATGTTGAACATCACATGTATTCGTAATTATGTGTATTTCATAGCTCAGTAATTTTAGAACAAACATAAGAAATAGTTAAGTATATAAAGATTTTAAACTAATATTGTAATTTCATTGAAAAAGACGGTTGCATTGAATTTGTTTACTTATTTCAATTTATATTTCGTAAGAGTATTTGAACATTGATCTATTTTAAACATTAGTGTAAAAACTAACTACTAAATTAAATCAAAAAACCAATTGAAATCCTTAGTTCCCTTAAGTATGTTATGTTTATAAGTTTGTTGTACGTATGATGTTATTAATGGGCAAGAAAATACATACTGATACAGTAGCTAATACACATCCTACAAAAATCCATTATATGTAATTTTAATCACCTTATATTTCATATAAATAATCTGAGTATTGAATTAAAACCATGGTTAATAGACAGTACATGGTCAAAGGCACGTAGAGCTGTATCACTAATAAAATCCACACCATTGAGCTGTTCATATCTCCAATCCACACAAACGGAGAAATTCAAAACCGAACAAGCGCGAAAACTAATCCATTCATCGCCCCAGGGATTCGGATTGAAACCCCCACCATAGAGGGTGGCGTTAATCTTATTGTACATGCAATCACTCCCTTTACATCGTGTTGAAGAGGTGCAATTTATAGTGCTATTAGAAAAATAAACTTACCCCCAAACAGCCCCCCATGTCGACCGCGCCCTAAGTGTCATGAAGGGCGAAGATTGGGAATTAATAGATGGAGATCGTGCGAGAGCGAGGAGGGAAGCGGGAGCACTTTAAACATTACAGCACCGTGGATGATCTGTCAGTGTTTTGAAATTGATTTATTGTGATTTAATCCCTTCGGGCGAGACGAGAGGCTTAGTCTGTCGGGGATGAACCAAATGGAATTACACCATCGTATGAATGGCATTGAGAAAGATTATAATCCGTAAAGCGCGATGAATATGCTGCTTATTAATATTACAAAATAACCGAAATGTGTTCAAAAATAAATAGACTACAATAAATTTGTTCTTTAAATTGCATTCCAAGTAATAAATACTCAGCATTTTTCAGCAGGACAAATAAACAATTTGTGTTCACAACAATATATTACTCCCTTAATTTTTTACACTCGAAAAATGTCTAATAAATCCGAAATTCAAATTTATATCTACAATTAATTACCCAATGCAATAGTATGTGGGAGACTACTTAAATAAACACGTCTAAACGCTTTAGCCTTATGCCGGAATAGATCATGTAGGCCACACTGTAGCCTAACGATCATTTGATTGTATTTTTTTAGATTTCGTCCAACCAAGTACCAATATAGAACTGATGGAAACTGAATAGCAACAAGTGTTCTGAATTAGCACCATCGCGGACACATTACACACATGTACAGGATGCATCATGTGGTCTATAGAATATGCAGGGTGTGTTTTACATAGACATGTCTAAGCTCTTGAGGGTATTTTTCACGGTGTCGGCAGTGTATGTTGTGCTTTACACCAGACAGACCGGTTCCGCATCACAAGTTCATCATAAGTGATATATCTTTATAAATATATAATACACATAAATCAATTGATAATTCTTTATTCTCAAAACAAAACTAACTACTAAGAAAAATGTAAACAATAATATTAAATAACAATAATAATCACCTGATTATTTAAGCATATGACAATCCTCCCCCCTATTGAGCTGCCCTTAGTTGGTCGCAATGCCTCTCAAATAACCGTCCATCTTCTGATTTAATAAGGTAAATCACGTTTCCAAGTGGTCTTTCGATTGTCCCTACTGACCACTTTTCTTCTGAGGTGTTTGAGTAATTCCTCATCAATACACTTTGCCCTCTTGAAAAACTTCGTTTAGTAATCACTTGATGTTTGTTATGAGGGGTGGGTGTCATCTCAACCATCAAATCTATTTCGGTTCTTGTTTCTCCCAAACATAAGCAAGTATAGAGATTGTCCTGCACGTGTTGAATGTTCCATGTTTATGTAAGCCGCTGATATGAACGTTGTCACCCGTCCTCAGGACCAAGAGTATTCTGACAAGAGGGCTGTGATGCCGAGTCCTTCTTATCAGCTCTTATCTCTAATTTACGACCATAATAATTTAGAGAGTTGTTGATCTAGAACTAGAGTGTTGACCTACATTGTGAGCGGTTGTAAACTCTAGAGGAGGAGGTATAGGGGTCTTTAAATTACGACAAAGCTTCATTGTTCGAAGCAAAGGCTATTCGAATGTTGTATCTCACATGTGGTACTCACTAAAACAGTTGTTATTTTTAGCAACCATAGGTTTAGCTTTAACACACAATTTAAGATAATTCGTTTGATATACATTTCTTGACTCATGCAGTCTATTTTATAGTGGTCCTATTTTATTTATGACTTTTAGCACGAAATGTTTTAGATCGTTAAAACCTTTCATGATTTTAACGATTTTAAGCAAATACTATAATCGATAAATTACAAAGTTATATTGATCCTGTGATATTGGAAAGCGGGATGTGGGTGGATGCTAGTTGTGAATGGTGGGAGTGGGGGGGAGTAAGGCAATTACGGGATCGTAACTGGGCTGGAAAATTAATTAGATCGATCAGTCCGACGTCCGACGCGCTTTCTTGACCAATAGTGTTCCCTTCCTTTCTCGACTAGTTTATAATGCATTTGTACTTTTTAAAGTCAAATTATTACATTTTGTATTTTTAACAAAGAGAAGATGCATTTAACCAGCTTCAAAACTCTGCTTGGAGCAGATTTAAGCATTCACATTCACATAAACATTCACAAAGTAATGAATGTTTTATACTATACGTTATGGTCACACGGCATAGCCACTCTCCAAGTCTTTTGTAAAAAGTGTGTAACAAAGGACTGGCTACCCCATACAAGCAAGCCGGGGTAGTCTAATTTATTCCATACGCTATAAGTATTTCTTCAAGGGTAAAATAAGCTGTAAATTGTATTTTTATGATTTATTTATAAATAACTTTGTAGATAATGTATGAAATTATGAAATAAAATATTTCTGAATCTGATTCCGTTAAATGTAATGTGTTAGATAAAGCTTAATTTATATTTTAGCTTGAGAATAAATCTTATTCTTCTTGAACAATAAAAAAAGTTTTTAGTAGGCCTATGCGGGTGTGCTCGTTTAGTTGCACCAATCAAGGTGGTACTGTATTATTGACAACGGCATTGGTATGTTACGGAAGCTTATCGCGTATGGATATGTACAATACAGTTCCGGTAACGTCACGTCACGTCACGTCACGTCACGCAGGGAGTGTGAGCTGCTCGCCCGGCGTTGGCGCTATTTCCGTCACACCTGTTTAAATAATTGTTCAGCTCTGTCAACACGTTTCAAGGCCTGGCTCTCATCGTGGATGCATATTAGCGTGTTGAACCGCACGGAACACGGCAAGCATAGGAGCAAGCCACATAGACTGTGTCATGAACAAAAATTACAATTATTAATGATTTCAGGCTACTTCTGAATTTGTTTTATTCAAATATCATAATTACATTTCGTTCTAATATTAAATTAGTTCAGTTAGTTATGGAATTTAAAGTTTAAACATTAGCATGTTGTCTTTGGCATATCGGTTTGAAATGTAAAATATGTAGGCTTAAATGTAATAATTTCCAATTGAACCTTTAAATACAAAGTATTTAAGTAAAGTAAGTTTACCGTTTCAAAATTCTTGGAATGCTGTTCAGCGTATTAAAACCTGCAAAAGTTAATATTTCAAAGTTATAATGATCCTTTATTACGAGTATTATGACGTGTTCCCATACATCGAGCCGTTCTAACCTCACACGATTTTTTATAAAACCATACACTCACCGTAATACGTTTTTAATTTTATTCAATTTGTTTTTATTTTAACATTAAAACATAAAACTGGAATCCTAAAACTATAAACCTAAAATGACGATTTTACTCGACAAAATATAATATCTCAATTAAATATAATCTTAATTTTTAGCGAATTTCCCATAGGGAAGAAGCTATTACCGCAGGTCTCATGGCAAGACATAAGCCCAGCTGAGTGGCTAGAGACCAAAAACAATAGTCGTTAAAATTTATATATATATGTACACACACACACACACACACACACACACACACACACACACACACACACACACACACACACACACACACACACACACACACACACATATATATATATATATGTGTGTATATATATATGTGTGTATATATGTATATATATATGTGTCTGTGAACACGATAACTCTCGTAAAAATGGTCCGATGAGACTAAATTTGGTAGAGACGTGTATTCCTACAAATGCTCGGACGAGTTCGTAAACCAGACATATCGGTCAATCGGAACGGGTAGTTTGGGGGGGTTTTGTACTAAAAAATTGGGTTTTTTGTGTTTTTCATATGTAATTTAAAAAATTTTAAATTTTATCTTTCATAATTAGAATCAGCTTAAAAAACTGCACAATGTAGTTCCTTAAAGTTTTTCTCTATCTCCAACGGTTACCGAGATATTAAAATATCTAAACACAGTGGGTTGTATTTTTGGGCTCAAATGTTAATCTTATGGAAGATAAAGAAAAATTAATATTTCACTTATCAATCAATATTTTTGGATTAAACTTTACATTTAGCTTCACGTAGTTGAGATCTATCCATTTATGCTTAAAAATCATTATTTATGTGTTTATCATGGCAGCTAACCTTGCATACTCTTTTCCCATGTTAATCATATAGGGAATAGGCAAACTCCTTTATTTATGGACAGATGATTATGAAACTTGGTATAAATAGTAATACCCCCGTTGCAGCAGACCTGCGTACTCAGCGAATTTCCAAATCAATAACATTAAAATAATAATATATGACAAGTTTTATCAACACAATAAAGAAGTTTGCCTATTCCCAATATGATTAATATGGGAAGAGAGTATGCAGGTTTGCTGCCATGATAAACACATAAACTATGATTTTTAAGCATAAATGCATAGATCACAACCACATGAAGCTAAATATCAAGTTTTATCCAAAAATATTGATTAATATGGGAAATATTAATTTTTCTCTCACAGCAGCAAACCTGCATACTCTTTCCCATGTTAATCATATGAAGATTAGGCAAATAACTAACTCATGTATTTATTGATAGATATTGATAAAACTTGTCATATATCATTATTAATATTACATTATTGATTTGGAAATTCGCTGAGTATGCAGGTCTGCTGCGACGGGGGTATTTTTACATAAGGTTACATTATAGAGTCGGTCTACGTCCCGTCACGTCGTTCCTATTATTTTAGGAATAAAGCATATTAGTCAATGAATTATTATAATTAATGAATTAAAATATACTGATGGTAGTGTACTTTACATATTAATTGAATTAACATTTTTTAATATTTTTATAACACACTAGTAGTAGGGCCTATGGCGCAGTACCTAAATAAGGTTTAATTATTTTATGGGAAAATTAATCTTCTACAGTTTATACGCTGCTTATTTTGTACAATAGCGAGTGTATAGGTAAAATGATGATGATTTCACTCAGTTTGAACATTTAGTTTTTGTACATTTTCCTTACATTGTACGCATAGTAATGTCAATAAAATCTACTAGAAATGGCAAAGATGGTTGAAGCTAGTATGTGGCATAAATGTCTATGACATTTCCAATCTAGGTAAGATTATAACTGCGCGAGTTAACAATGATTATGAACTTTGTCAACCTAACCTCTCTCTACTGCAGGTGCTGCGGCGAGGTAGGCCTACTAACAGGCCTGACTGACCTCCACGAGAGATTATCATTCCCAAGGCCGACACCGATAATCGGATCATATTAAGTTACACAGACTGTATATATCTCCGTAAACCGATAAGGTTAGTATCGGAACTATCTCAGGTTACTCTTACCTTCGATTTACAAAGATAAGAATTATCTTACATATACAGCAATACTATAATCTTAACAGGTGGGTGAGGATGTGGATCTAAAGGTTTGTTTAGAGGACATCCAACCGCTTAGCTGTAGAGTTCCCCGTCCAGCAGACAGACAATCGGTTATATTTACATAGTAAATTATGCAAGACGACGCCACATGGAAATGCGCGGCCCGGGCGGCTCACAGACTTGCAACTAAAATACCTAGTACTAACACAGTCCTACAACACCCATAGGAATGGAACAAGGTATCCCTAACCAGAATATTCCCCGATATGTTTTGTGCAAACATCACCACAGTAATCTTTCAAGCATATATAATCTAATATATTCGGTTTTGGTATTTTGTACATCGCAGTAAGAATCGAGTAAAAAAATATTCAACGGATGAGCGACACAGTAAGAAGACATATTTACGAAAGTACAGAAAATCACAAAATACTCTAATAAGACTTAACAACTGATTCGCGTAACAAAAAATATATGCATTGATCAATAGATTTAAAATATACTATTTATACTAATATTAGATTTATAGATATATAGAAATATAGATTTATACTAATACCGTGAATGCTAAGCACAATGGTTCAAGGCGAACACTGCATTTTCAAAACATGTAACGTTTATAGGTTTATCCATGGTTACAGAGGATATAAATCATATAAAATGTATTATGTATTCCAATGTATGTATGTATGGATGTACAATGTATTCCTTTAAAAATTAAAAGTTTAACGTTCTCTTAACCCTTATATAGTATACAATGTAAAATGTACAACGTATGATATGATGTCAGAGAACTATCGATAGTAAGATAAGGAAGCATTTTTGGCCCTTTATTTGGACTAAATCATCAGCCGAGCTGATCTTAGTTAGTTTAGTATTTCACAAGATTTGAAAAGAGATCAAAATCCACAGATCTTTGTTTATATTATCATGGGTTTCTAATGGTATTGTTTACATTTCTGATTTTGAATATCAACAAAAACTCTCACTCTTATTGACATAGGTATGTCTTAGCTCTAGTTGGGGGGGGGGTGTTAGCACTTTGTAAGATGAAAATTTTAAACATAAGAACAGCTGTTTAGATTAACTGAAAACATTCCATCTAGCCTTATCCATGACCTAACCTATTTCCCAAAGGGATTTCAATACAGTACAAACATGTTTTAGTTTGGCATTGTTCAATTATCTTAGATTAAACTTCCATTAAGGTTTCTCTGATGTTTTAGTATTATTTTTAACTACATACAATATGTCTTCACAATACACAATACATAGACTAATCGCTACTGTCGTTGTCGTTTTCGTTGTAAGAGTGGTCTATTCTTTATTTTCAATAGTCACTAAAATAGTATTGAAAGGTCAGGGGCGCGGGTTCAGACGGAAATGTCGCAGTACTGTACAGTGTACAGGGTGTACAGTGCGTTGCGCCAACTATAGACCGGCTACAGTCAATTGAAACACAGCCTTGTACAGCATGTCCATCACCAGTCAGGACATGCACTCTATTTATTATCTTGTAGTTTATACGTTACTAATAATCTATTATCAAATAATTATTATATTTGGAGGCCCGAACGATTTGGCAGAATCGTCGATTTGTTGTTATAAAATTGTTTAACTGTCTGGCTTACTTGGTTTTCATTATACCTATTTACGTTTATTTGACTTTTCGGTTATTTTCAAGGTTTTACGTATCTGCTGTGTCTTCCAATAAAAGGTTGAAACCCTGATGTAGATAGAAACAACTATTTATTGTTTGAGATTTAAGCTACCGTGTACAAATATGTGAAAAAGATTTCTACACAGAAAGTAATAACTGATATAATTTCTCTATATCAGTTGGATTCAAGATCATTAATTGATTTAGCCTATAAATATGGCTTCGTAAAAAGTACCGTAAAGTTCTTGTCACCATGCAGAAAATTTTTGGGTTTAGAGTTTCTTGTTATTTCATTAAAGATCTGAGAAATGTTATAGATTCGGTACTACTGTATATTGTAGATTGATACTTAGAGGGATATATGTTTGGCAAGCAGATGTCGTAACCAAATTGTAAAATATGCACAACAGTATATGACAGACATTGAGTGTTCTAAATGTGGCAGAAAAACAGTCATCAGATAGCAAAAAGTAGACATAAATTAACCGAGCAGAAAACCACTTTGAAATGAGAAATAAGGGGTCCTACAGTAAGGGCAAGTGTACTGTAGGCGGACAGAGCTGTGTCCAAGCAGCTACGACCTCAGACGGCCTCTGTAATCAATTTACTAATACAGTCCGTCCACTGAAGGATGGGCTTCGCAACGAGCGTATAGCGAGGCTCGGTTATGACTATATCAGTCGGCGAACAAATTCAACCTTAAAATATATTCTCAACAATATTGTAATAAGTTATGTTGGCCGACTTGGAGCATAACGCGAACACAGCTACTTGTTTTAATCCTAGAGGACGAGATATATTTTAAAATATATTTTATTATTCATATTTAATTGATTACAGCCCAAAAGCACCACAATTAAAATCACCAAAACAAAATATATAGATTCTATAAAACAATAGAACAAAAAATTGTAGAGATTCAATCTAAATAAGCTGTATAAAGAAAATAAGCTGAACCACATTAAAAAACACATATACACATATATACATTATACATATACATATTATAGGTGTTAGCAAATTTCCCATAGGGAAGAAGCTTTGTGTTCCTCACAGCAGCTAACCTGCATATACTCTTTTCCAATGTTAATCATATGGAGAATAGGAAAACTCTTTTAGTTTTCAGAACTGTTTATGCTAGAAATTCTTACTTTCAGTGTTGCTCATAGCGGGAAACTCGCTACTCTTTTCCATGTTAATCTTATGGAGAATAAGCAAATAATTATCTCATATATTTATCGACAGATATTGATAACACGTGACATAAAATATTGATTTGGAAATTCGCTGAGTACGCAGGTCTGCTGCGACGGGGGTATTCATAAACACGATAACTCGCATTAAAAATAGACCAATCGTGATCAAATCTGGCAGAAATTTGTAATCCTTCTTTTGCTCGGTTGAGTTCGTAAACCAGAGGACACGAAGGGGATTCGTTCGCCAAAAATGGGGTTTTGTGTTTTTACATGTTTTTTTAATTACAGATTTTGTTAATTACCAGTGGATTTAGATAAGAACAAACACAATTAAGAATGTTGATATTTTGCAAGTGTTGCAGTAAAGATGACCCATGTAAAACATAGTGGAGAATAGGCAAACCCCCTTATTTGTTATTGGCATCAATATTATTTGGCATACTTACATATAATAATATACAATACAAATAATAACACATTTTCTATATTAATTTTGCTATATGTTATTCAGTACTTTATTCACATTTTTATAATATAGAGTACTGGCGTTACTAGCGAGCATGTGGAGAAGCCTAGAGACGAGACTATTGGTTCTATTTTCATAAAATTCCGTGTAGTATCAATTCACGGCATCTCTGTCACTTTTTTATTTTTTGAATTTTTTTATTTTAAAGCTTATTTTACTTCTCAAATCCCCCAAAATAACGTAAAATGAAGATTTCTCAAAAACGGCTCTAACGAGTTTGGTGAATATTATATGATTTATAATTCTTCATGAGCTATGACATTCTTTATACTATTCTTTATACTATTTACTATTCTTTATGACACAACCCGCATTTCTCAAAACATCGGCATAAGCATACAGACTTAAATCCAATAAAACTCCCCTACACCTAATAAAACACTAACTTCTCTGATAAGGCTATAAGAGAAAGATTGTGAACAGTGTTCTTAGCAGACAGCAGTTGTCGTGTACGTAAAGTACGAGTTCATTACTGTATTATTCATTGTAGACTATATTTATAGGTCTAGGGATCTTAAGGAGATAAAAGATTTTCGAGAAATATTTTCTTGAAATTGTTACATTGCATATTTGGAAACGCATGCATGATTCCCCCTAACACATTGAGTGCTACGGTATAATATACTGTACCGTATATTCACCCAAAATCTGTTGCACATGGCGAACTCCTCCTTCCACGCCCCTGCTGCTGATAACGTGACCCAATTAGAAACCAAGATCACAGTGTTCTTTCAACAGTATCAACTAAGGTGGTACAAAGTAGTTCTAAATACGAAATAGCTGAGCAACAGGGAAATTTCAACGTTTGGACGGTTTCAAGTATCCACATGGCTCCCGTCACCTCTAAATAAAGTACGGTCGCCTGGTATCCGTATGGATACCGCACCTAAACTTTTAAGAATTAAGGGTTGCATACAAGATAAGATGGTTTTGAGATTGTTTGAGTAAAAGTTTTATTGCTGGCATTTCATGGACATAATTTGAATAATAGTAATCGATGATAATGCTTGAGATTTCAAAGTCTTTCCCAGGTTGTCCAATTATCATTAGATACACTCTGATTGCTTCGAATTAGAACAAAAAAACATTTCAAATAGACGGAAAAGCTCATTACCTAATTTACGAATTGAAGTCATAGGCGTACAAAAACCGGAAGTAAGGGGGTATTGTCTGAGAGTAGCGGAGCGTGAAAGTCGCCCGTGGCGCGGCCTGCCGGAAGTGGGTTAAATCCTTGAGCTAAAACATATGGTGAAGTTCCAGAACACTAGAATGAGAAGTTGATGTTTTTGAGACGGGGAGTGATGGAGAGAGGGATGTTTTCAGGACGAGGAATGCAACAATCAATAGTGGAGTAATGCTCTCACCCTGTCTCTCTCGCTCGGTGTCGACCGCTCTCTCTCGCACCACAGTTCTTGCTCGGAGACGACCAGATTTTATACTCCTACATATCGTACGCTTAGCTCATACCGCTATATTGTATGTCTAATTATACTTGACCCGTTCAGGTGGTATATTTATTCTTCACAAAGCTAGGATGTTTTTGTTTTGGACGTAGTTATTTTTCTTAAAAGTAATTCACAAACCAGAGTTTGAATTAATTGGGGCTTAACCCTAAACCTGGTAGGCGCTATCTGCATGCCACCAAGTGTGAGATGGCAGAGATTTCATAGATTTGCGGTAGTAGCTACATAATATGGTTTATAAAATCATTATACTGAACAATATCACCATAAAACTATGTATAATCTTTTTCTGCATAAAACGAAGCATCAAATACTAAACATATTAAAATTTTATTTTTTCATTTTTCCTCAAAACTCAAGAAAATTACAAAATATTTTATTCTCAAAACTAATATTCAAAGTTTGATCAAATAATATCAAGTTGACACAAATTTTTTTCTTATAATGATGCCGAAAAATGTTGAGTAATATATTAGTATTCATCATCATACAGTTAATTTTAAAATATTTACAAACAGTAAGACGATTCTTACTATTTTATAAGTACCAAACATTGAAAAAAATAATATTTTTCCAGGTACAGTACTAGGAAAATTAGTAAAATTCTAAAAATAAAATACTCCCGTCGCAGCAGACCTGCGTACTCAGCGAATTTCCAAATCAATAATATAAAAAAAATATATGATATATGAAGTTTTATAGAATTCTGTCCATAAACATGAGAATTATTTGCCTATTCATAAGATTAACATGGGAAAGAGTGTGCAGGTTAGCTGTTGTGAGGAACACTGAAAGTAGTCATTTCTAACATAAATAATCTTTATCTTAACATTTGTACCAACTTTTATCAACATCTGTCCATAAATAAAGGAGTTAGCCTATTCCCTATATGATTAATATGGCAAAAGAATATGCAGGTTTGCTGCCATGATAAACAAATAAACTATGATTTTTAAGCATAAATGGATAGATCTCAACCACATGAAGCTAAATATCAAGTTTTATTCAAAAATATTGATAAATATGGGAAATATTAATTTTTCTCTATCCTCCATAAGATTAACATTGGAGCCCCACAATACAATGTACTGTGTTTAGATTTTTCAATATCTCGGTAACCGTTGGAGATAGAGAAAAACTTTAAGGAACTTAATTGTGTAGCTTTTTAAGTTGATTCCAATGGTGAAATGTAAAATTAGAATTTTTTAAAATTACATGTGAAAAGCGCAAAAAACCCCATTTTGGGGTACAAAAAACCCCAATTGACCGATTGGGTTTTTTATACACCATTATATTTGATATTAGAAAAGGGATGGAAAACAAAGCTAAATACACTGTTTGTAGGTTCATTAGAATAGAAATAAAAAATTGTATGTTTTTATACTAAAATATGTTTGTAGTTTATTTGAACTATTTGAAAAAGTAATGAGTTAAGGTTATTAAGGAAAGAGGATAACGGCTTATAAAATCGTGTCTGCGCTCCGCTAGGCAGTTGAATGGCTGGCTAGCAAATGGCGCAGACGTGGTTGATACCACAACGAAAATGGCGAACTTCAGATGATCAGAAAAACACAGCCGTTTGACACAACGGTTTCCAAGTTAGTACAGTCAAATGAAAAAAATCGCCCTTTCTAGTGAAATAAATATACTAGTATAAAATGAAATAATATATATTTTGTCCCTCTATTGGCAAACCTCTCCATAGAGACGAATTTCTCTATTAAAACTGGGTTTTATAATTTATTATAGCTTCTAAACTACTGCTCGAATCAAAAAACGTACAATAGGCGAGATGTTCTGCATAACATCAGCTCTCCAGTGATACCAACCGCTATTTTCTTGTGCCTAAAATACTTTACATAGAACAGTTTAAATTTCATTGATTTCACGTAAACAATGAACAATCGTCTGTCCCGGTGTGAAACTTCGAACAGTCAGCAGTTTTGAAAAATTATACCTGCCGATATAAAAGCCGTACTTTATACGGTAATGTTTTATGTATGCTAGTGAAATTTTAGAATTTCTTCTTTCTAATGATGTAGCATTTGTTGCGTTTATTGCGACTATTACAGAAAACTACCTCTTGAAACAGATCGATGTAAAAATCGTTATAGGGTTAATTAGATAAATTGAATGCTTGAACCTTGGAGAAGGGTTTATGTTGAAAGTCTAGAGATTATGGGCTATCGTGACTTAAGATGCTATGTCTAAGGAATATGTCGGCCTTAGTCAGTAACAGGACTACAAGATCGCGACACAATCTTCCTACACTCGTTTCTTTTTCACACTTGGCTTAAAATACCTACCATGTGGTACGGTCGCCATTTCAATAATTTAATCTAATAATTATACAGTACTCTTAGTATGTAATAATTGAAATCTCCGGCTAAAGAGAAGAGTCAATAGTTGAGCCTCACGACTATTAGTGAACTGTTGTGTATTAGTGAACTTCTGGGTTAGTGACTCGCACTACAGAAGATTTTTAGACTATGCAGGCACTCTTATTATTATTGACTCTATAGAACTTATATATTATACTACTAAATCGAAATATTAACATTTTATACAGTTACATTTCTATTTAAAGATTTCTAAATACATAAGAACAGATGTACAGTACAGCATTACTATAACCTCTTCAACTCTTCAACGAGTAAAGAACATCTTATGAGTCATTTGTAGTATGTCCCCGCATTTAATTTTTTTTTACTAGAGCCATACAAACAGCGCTTTGCAGAGTTAGGTTATTGACATTTTTATCTCGTTAATAATATTTTATACTTTTAATAACCAACTTAACCTAACTCCGCTGAGCTCTGTATGTCGGCAATATCGCGTATATTACGATGTAACACAACGTTGATTGAAAATGTTGGGACATACTACAAAAGGCCCCATTTTATCAACATTCTAAAATATAGTTGATTGAAAGTATAAAATAATACAGTAGTAGTGAACATCAACTTTGAGACCAATGTGTTATTGTGTTCCCCGTGCATAACAACAGAAATGTGTTAGTTGCCCGCGTCTCAGACAGAGCGCGACACGATCGAGCATAGTCTTCGTAACAATGGGCGACACTGCAGATAACACTATTCAGCTCTTCTCTTGTTAATGTTTCAGACAAATTGTTTTAGATATTCCTGGATATGACTAATTGCGGAGTAGAAGCTTCCCATAAATATTCAACGGCCAAGTAATTATATACTCCCACTTATCTGACTTGTTAAACAGAAGTTTCCGCAGAACAAGTTCCACAAATATCACCTATGAGGGCTACATTAATACATTATGAATATGCTGAGGTAAATCTCGTGTTTAAACATTTTACATGATAACGATTATGAACAAACAAATGATTTTTTCAATAACAGGCAATAATATGAGTATAAATATAAAAAATCATTATGATTGATATGGATATTAAATAAATATCCACGAGACTAAATGAATAAACAAAATTCATAATGTTTTTACAATGACATATGCAAGGATTTGAATGCCTTGTATATCAATTTATAAATTAGGAAAACAGACATATTGCTAGGTTTGTGGTTATAATTTAACAACATCTTAAGCAACATAGAACACATTATATACTTTTGATGGGCGTTCTTAATCCTTAAAATGCTACACTAACGATTAATTAGTTTTTCGGTAGAATCAGTAGAATAGAGAAATCATCGAGAACCGAATAAAAAAGTAGGGGTTAATGATGAACGTAATTATTCATGATTTCAGTAGGGAGAATATAATAATAAGTTGCTTTAAGTTGTTAATAAGTTTTTTGCGAGATCCATTTGTAACAAAAACTTGCATGTAGCCTATTAATATTACAATATTTTTTGCTTGAGTGGTGAAAGACACACCTAATTCGCATGCAGAAATTTCTTCCTGCAATCTTTTAAACTTTTTATTGTGTATATTTTTACCATTGTGACCTGGAGAGAAAACGAGAGAATAAAAAATGTGTCCGTTCTGCATAAACAATATATCTGCAGTTAGAAAATTACTTTAACAAGTAGATGCGATAAATATAACAAGTCAATAAGAATGCGTATCTTATTGTCTACATCTCGTCATTGCGCAATCCCGAATACGAGGATTTGCGACATGTTTGCGATGCCGGATTTGTACAATAACGCACGATTCACTTCAGAATAGGTTGGTTATCTCTGATACTAACGGTAGTAATGAGACTTCACATTCCTAGCGTCAGAGGATAGATATAGAGGGAAATGTATATATCTGCTGATATACCTGCGTTGTCCTCACCTATCAGGTGAAACATTCTTGTCAAGTAATATCGGTTATTTCACCAGTGAAACAAACATATGCATACATAATACTGTATACCAGAGGCCCAGATGTTGGAAACCATGGCTGTGTCGCATCGCCACCAAGGACTGTTGTGGACTGTGGAGTGATGACCCCAGGATGTGTAACAGGACTCGAACAATGCACTCCGCGTGGTCACTGGTCAGGCGTGCGCCACCACCAGTATATTTCTATACTACTCATTTGTCTTAGTCGTCTAGGTGTTTTGCGGCACCACGAGTATATTTCTATACTATTCATTTGTCTTAGTCGGCTAGGTGTTTTGCGGCACCACGAGTATATTTCTATACTATTCATTTGTCTTAGTCGTCTAGGTGTTTTGCGGCACCACGAGTATATTTCTATACTATTCATTTGTCTTAGTCGTCTAGGTGTTTTGCGGCACCACGAGTATATTTCTATACTATTCATTTGTCTTAGTCGTCTAGGTGTTTTGCGGCACCACGAGTATATTTCTATACTATTCATTTGTCTTAGTCGTCTAGGTGTTTTGCGGCACCACGAGTATATTTCTATACTATTCATTTGTCTTAGTCGGCTAGGTATTTTGTGGCACCACGAGTATATTTATATACTCATCATTTGTCTTACTCGGCTAGGTATTTTGTGGCACCACGAGTAAATTTTTATACTATTCATTTGTCTTAGTCGTCTAGGTGTTTTGCGGCACCACGAGTATATTTCTATACTATTCATTTGTCTTAGTCGTCTAGGTGTTTTGCGGCACCACGAGTATATTTCTATACTATTCATTTGTCTTAGTCGTCTAGGTATTTTGCGGCACCACGAGTATATTTATATAACTATTCATTTGTCTTAGTCGTCTAGGTGTTTTGCGGCACCACGAGTATATAACAATCGAGTATATTTCGGCACCACGAGTATATTTCTATACTATTCATTTGTCTTACTCGGCTAGGTATTTTGTGGCACCACGAGTATACTTCTATAATATTTATTTGTCTTAGTCGTCTAGGTATTTTTTCCTACCATCGCATACTTGTGAAATAGTTAGCTGACTACCTAATCTCCGACGAGCTTCTGTTGCCCTACCATCGCTTACTTAAGAAATAGTTAGCTGACTACCTAATCTCCGACGAGCTACTGTTGCCCTACCATCGCATACTTGTGAAATAGTTAGCTGACTACCTGATCTCCGACGAGCTTCTGTTGCCCTACCATCGCATACTTGTGAAATAGTTAGCTGACTACCTGATCTCCGACGAGCTTCTGTTGCCCTACCATCGCATACTTGTGAAATAGTTAGCTGACTACCTAATCTCCGACGAGCTTCTGTTGCCCTACCATCGCATACTTGTGAAATAGTTAGCTGACTACCTAATCTCCGACGATCTTCTGTTGCCCTAACATCGCATACTTGTGAAATAGTTAGCTGACTACCTAATCTCCGACGAGCTACTGTTGCCCTACCATCGCATACTTGTGAAATAGTTAGCTGACTACCTAATCTCCGACGAGCTACTGTTGCCCTACCATCGCATACTTGTGAAATAGTTAGCTGACTACCTAATCTCCGACGAGCTTCTGTTGCCCTACCATCGCATACTTGTGAAATAGTTAGCTGACTACCTAATCTCCGACGAGCTACTGTTGCCCTACCATCGCATACTTGTGAAATAGTTAGCTGACTACCTAATCTCCGACGATATTCTGTTGCCCTACCATCGCATACTTGTGAAATAGTTAGCTGACTACCTAATCTCCGACGAGCTTCTGTTGCCCTACCATCGCATACTTGTGAAATAGTTAGCTGACTACCTAATCTCCGACGAGCTTCTGTTGCCCTACCATCGCATACTTGTGAAATAGTTAGCTGACTACCTAATCTCCGACGAGCTTCTGTTGCCCTACCATCGCATACTTGTGAAATAGTTAGCTGACTACCTAATCTCCGACGAGCTTCTGTTGCCCTACCATCGCATACTTGTGAAATAGTTAGCTGACTACCTAATCTCCGACGAGCTACTGTTGCCCTACCATCGCATACTTGTGAAATAGTTAGCTGACTACCTAATCTCCGACGAGCTTCTGTTGCCCTACCATCGCATACTTGTGAAATAGTTAGCTGACTACCTAATCTCCGACGAGCTACTGTTGCCCTACCATCGCATACTTGTGAAATAGTTAGCTGACTACCTAATCTCCGACGAGCTTCTGTTGCCCTACCATCGCATACTTGTGAAATAGTTAGCTGACTACCTAATCTCCGACGAGCTTCTGTTGCCCTACCATCGCATACTTGTGAAATAGTTAGCTGACTACCTAATCTCCGACGAGCTTCTGTTGCCCTACCATCGCATACTTGTGAAATAGTAGCTGACTAATAATCTCCGACGAGCTACTGTTGCCCTACCATCGCATACTTGTGAAATAGTTAGCTGACTACCTAATCTCCGACGAGCTACTGTTGCCCTACCATCGCATACTTGTGAAATAGTTAGCTGACTACCTAATCTCCGACGAGCTACTGTTGCCCTACCATCGCATACTTGTGAAATAGTTAGCTGACTACCTAATCTCCGACGAGCTACTGTTGCCCTACCATCGCATACTTGTGAAATAGTTAGCTGACTACCTAATCTCCGACGAGCTACTGTTGCCCTACCATCGCATACTTGTGAAATAGTTAGCTGACTACCTAATCTCCGACGAGCTACTGTTGCCCTACCATCGCATACTTGTGAAATAGTTAGCTGACTACTAATCTCCGACGAGCTACTGTTGCCCTACCATCGCATACTTGTGAAATAGTTAGCTGACTACCTAATCTCCGACGAGCTTCTGTTGCCCTACCATCGCATACTTGTGAAATAGTTAGCTGACTACCTAATCTCCGACGAGCTACTGTTGCCCTACCATCGCATACTTGTGAAATAGTTAGCTGACTAACTAATCTCCGACGAGCTACTGTTGTCCTCAATCATAGAACCAATCAAGATCAGTGAAAACCTTTAGGAAGAGAGACAAAGCAAAAAAATGCTCGGAGATAAAATACCTGTACAGTAATAAAGCCAGTATTTGATGTGAGAGGAAAAGTAAGTTTTAAGAAAGAGTCACAGAAATTGGGCTTTAGACGATGTTATCAAAGGAAAGGTAAACCCAAGAGATAGTTGAAGACGGTGGAAAATATATAGGCGGATTTCGAGTCATATAAAAACATAGTCAAAACAAAGTATAGTCAAAACATCAATTTAGTGGTCCACAAAGACATCGGTAAAGACATCGACTCATCGCTCCTTGAAAACCCCTCGCTTGAAACTACTTTTAGACCTATGAGAAACACGCAGAAACCTACTCATCTCTATATACCTCGTGACTCCTGAGAAAGGGGGTGTGACATAGTCAAGTGACTATTTTTTTGTTTAAATTCATATATTGTTGACATGGATATCTCTGGGGGTGAGGTGTTGGCAATTCGTAAGATAAAAATTTGAAAACAGATTTCAATAGAAACTACTAGACCTATTGTATTGAGTTTTTAAAATATTATAAGAATATGAAAAGCTGTTTAGATGAACTGAAATCATTCCCTTTAGACGCGTCTATGATCTCACCTATTTCCTACAGAGAAGTAAGTACAAACATTTTTACTGTCATCTTTCTATTCTTAAATACGATGTTCTTGCAAGTTTGTTTTATAATTTAACTGAACTATCTCAGTAAACCAGCTCGTTGATTTCAGACTATATCCTAGAGGTGGCTTTATTTTTTATTAATACAACATAAAAGAGGGATATCTTTCTCTGTGTAGAGCTATAGAGTGTAATATAGCCTATATCCAACAAATAACGTTATTTTTCATGCACTTGCACAGTAAAAGGATAGGAGCTAAACACCCCTGATGTCAGACATTTAAGATGCTCTGTTGTGAGTTACAAATGTACCGTAGAGTTAAAAAGGATTTTCTAACGTAATATGCAGTATAAAACTAATTACGTTAAGTAATACCTAAACAACAATCAATGTTTTATTTTAGCCGAAAAACAAAATGTACATTGGGAAAGAACCCTGCAGAAACCCTATAATTGCACTATATACGATTACAAAGAAAGATAACACAGTAACATTAATAATAATAGAAACCAATGACAATTCAAAATGAGCAATAGTAATCACGTATACGTTGTGAACGAGTTACTTTTAAAGAACATGTTGTAAAGCTTGAGAGTAGGAATGTAAAATTCAGCTTTTATGAAAACCTACAAATGAGGCTGGGCTTTGGAGCGGGAAATTAAAATTCCACGCCGGCGAACGTTCCACATGCATGGGCCGCTTCGCTGCCGCAGCGCTGGCTGGCGGAGCCGGCCGCAACTATGACGTCGGCACGCCGCGCTGCTCTACTTGGGCTCACATTGCTCAAACCACGGGTATATGGGGTAAACTGGTCTACGGCAGTGAGCAATTTATACAAGAAATATAATAGATTGATTGAACATGGCCTACAGTAAAAACATAATAAAAATTAAATATTAATTAAAACTATATTAGTGTAAATTATACAAGACTATCAATAACAACAAAATAGGGCAATCTCAAACTTCCCCATATCGCATTTGAAATAAAACAGTGAACAATAAAGTTACAATCAGAGACTTTTAAGAACACTTTCTTCTTTTTGGTTCTAAATAAGACACAATTTCAGAATGGATGACGAAGGTAGTTCCACCAGTGAAAGGGGATCAAAAGTGCTACTACCATAAGCGAAATGAGGCACGAAAACAGCAACGGAAACTATTTTGCTATTTATGACGAAAAATGCAATAATTGTTTCAGGTGTCATGCCAATATTAAGGCTATTAATCGTGATAAAAGATATATTATTTATGTTAAAATTGTTTTGAATGTTATGTTTTGACATGGATAGTCTTAGTTCTGGGGGAGTGTTTTGAACGACCAAAACTTGAACCATAAGAACAGCTGTTTAGATGAACTGAAAACATTCCCTTTAGACATATCCATGATCTAACCTATTTCCCATAGAGATGTAAAAAACATTTTCGATACATTACTGTGTATGAACCTCTAACACAGCTGTAAAGTTTATAACTAACTGGCTTACGTGAAAGGAAATTTGTTTTATCACGATGCATTATTTGTGCCAAGGTCATTCATGCAATGTGTGATCGGTGTCGAGGCCTTTCCAGTGATGTATCAATTTAGAAGAAGGTTAACGGAAAGTTGTGCTAAAACACGGAGTAGCTTTCTATATGTGACTCGTGGAAAGAAAGCTTAACGAATGAGATCACGCTACTGGTTGAGACATAGGCTAATATGCGATGGCCGGGAGTGTAGACTAAGTTTGCATCTGAGAGTTAGCCTTTACACAAATTATTTCACACATAAATTACGGAATTACATATATTTATAAAAAAAGGACAGTTTGATATTAAGGACATATTTAAAAACAACTTCATCTGACACCAGTCTGTAAAATATAACTTAGTGTTGTTAGTTACTCAACAAGGGTGTGTTATGAGTAAGGAAGAGGATAGGGGCTAATGTAGACATAGTTTACATAAGCCTAACTACCGGCACCTAATGGACTAATGCCGAATTGACTACACCTTTGATTTTTCGTAGGCAAATAAATTTTCATTTGATATTGCTATTGTGGGTTCACTCCTAGAAATCTACAATCGCCCATCCCGATTTATTGAGTGCCTAACATGCTCATTTTAACGTCAAAATCGTTTTTGTAGTTCTGAAAGTTTTTACTACCTAACATCGACCTGTTTAGTAATTAATGAACTCCCCCTTCAATTTCCTAATTCGTATTCTAAAACGCGATACTATATTCAGTATGTTATTAGTTAATCATATACCATTTAGTACTAGCTAAATCAAAGATAAGACAACCATTCTCACGAAAACACACGTTTCCACGAATTAAAAAATCAACGATTTATAAATATACGACAGTTTAAGATAAGTAAAGTTAGAAGTTTAAGGTTAAGTATCTGGTACACCACAATATAGGGCTATCTTTGCTAAGCAAAATTATTAGTACAGGGATAAGTATTGAAAGTAATTGTATAAGTTGTAATTAAAATGATTATATACAATTATAAAAGGTAATAGTATAAGTGTATTTGACAATATTTATCGACGAAAATACGTTTAGGGTTTTAAATGGAATCAAGTTTATACACATTGAACAAAAACTCCCCACACCATGAGAAGAAATATACACTGCGTGTTTGGAGGAACATAAGACGTGTTACATGGGACACATACGAATTACATATTTTTGGTACATATTATAGACTACTTATTTAAGGATATTACTTAAATAAACAAATACGATTTCATACTATCTCACTGCTGTTAAAGGTTGAATTAATACCTTTATGAAATCATTTCATTATTTCTCATCGACGAAAGCTTCAAAATGTACATCTCACTCCTTATAAACTGAATTGATAGCATATTTATTTTTAAACTTATTGATCTTTTACTCGCAATTTTTTAAGATACCTTTACATTCCATTATATAGGTACGCAGTTTATAATAAAATCATTCATATTGATCTTTTGTAAACAAATATGAATGAATCACGAAAGAGAACCGAACAAAGTTCAACGCCCTACTAGTGAATCAGGAAGTCGGGCAGGCGAAGTAGAGTACTGGAGTACAACGGGAGTTCTAAATTAAACGCGTCTGGGTAGCGTTGGCGTTCAATATCCAGGTTAAAGGGGAACTCCTCCCCCCACCGCCACCACCACGCTGCCCCCTAGTCAATGCCGAGGGAGATCCACCCCCTGACCCTCCGGTAAAACATACCCTACTTTCACTACGTCAATTATCATCTGGTCACGACGAGGAGGTGAGAAGCAGACGACGTGCGAACGGTTTTGACACGGCGGTCTGGCTGCTACAGTTGATGCGCATGGAGCGGGGGACCGTGGCGGAGGCCGGAGCATACACTCTTGCCAACAACGATATACGAGTTCAATTATCTTTGTTCAATTAGTTTTATTACGGACAAAATAAATAATATTATTTCTCGTCTGTGGATGTAGGCCTACATTGTAGACCTTTAGTGCGTCATTGGCATACTGAGGTCTCAATTCATGTATTAATCTAAATTTATTGATCTATTAAATATTATCGTTTCTCTTGTCTATGATTGCATATAGCCAAAAGAAATGTTATGGTATGCCTATGTTTGGCCCACACCGTGTTTGAATAGGCTTTAAATATTTAGTACAGTAAGAAGGCCGAAAATGAAAAATAAATTGATTTTTATTTTAAACATGAAAAAGGATTTTGATTTTTGATTTCATTAGTAGGGCTCAAGCAATAGCATAAAAAGTTGTAAAATATTTTGATTAGCATCGCACTAAAATGCATTGATAAGATGAGACATTCCGACTAAACGTTTATTGAAAGACATACGTTATTAATGGATTCGTTATTCAATCGATCTTTAATTATATTAAAAAAATGTTCTAGAAGTTGCCTTTTGAAATGAAAATTTCAATTAAACCTTTACCCAAAATGTATACAAGTTAACCTTTTGATTATTCCGTTTTGCTATGTAACTGGCGAGACCATAGTTTGTTACGGTAGTTAAAAAATACCTAAAAAACTATTGTACTGGATTCAAAAAAATTAGTTTTCAAACTTTACCTAGTTTTGTTTAAATAAATTTAAATTTGTTTATACAAAATTTATTTATTTTTCAAAACACCATTTCAGTTACACGCTTTCGGCCTAAGACCTCTCGGCAGTTTACACAAGGGCAATAAGTATATAAGTAATATACAAGAATTACAAAACAGTATAAAATAAGTTGGCGAATTTGATTTGAGTCCAGAATGGTAGTCTGGTGAGGGGTGGAGTGGTGGTTGAAGGGCGAGGCCCACTTGGCGTACGTTGACTGTCTATTGATCCCCACCCGGCCTTGACACCCTTGTGTACGTTCGGCCTGACAGACGAGCAACATAGGCCTACAGGTGCACAGGCATATTTGAAGTGAGTCCACAATGGTAGTGTCGTGAGAGGTGGGGTGGTGGTTGAAGGGCGAGGCCCACTTGGCGTACGTTGACTGTCTATTGATCCCCACCCGGCCTTGACACCCTTGTGTACGTTCGGCCTGACAGACGAGCAACATAGGCCTACAGGTGCTCAGGCATATTTGAAGTGAGTCCACAATGGTAGTGTCGTGAGGGGTGGGGTGGTGGTTGAAGGGCGAGGCCCTCTTGGCGTACGTTGACTGTCTATTGATCCCCACCCGGCCTTGACACTCTTATGTACGTTCGGCCTGACAGACGAGCAACATAGGCCTGCAGGTGCTTAGGCATATTTGAAGTTAGTCCACAATGGTAGTGTGGTGAGGCGTACGCTACGTAATACATAATAATATATACGTGCATCTTAAATTTGATCTAATACGGACAAACGGTGTAGGCTGTGGCTCTGTACACATGCATACATACAGCCCCCCGCCCACTCAAAACAGACAAACACAAATACTCACGCATACTCGAAGGCATACGAAGATACGATGAAAACATTTTTTTGGTTAGGGTACCCCAAAACGGATTTATCCACTAGGAATCGGCGAAAAACTAAAAATGGAGAATGGGTTACTGGGATCGTGAACCGTGGAGCAACTCTGGAATTACGAGGTGAGTACGCCACACTATGCTGAGCTAAGTTGCCATTAATTTTGAGACATTGGGATACTTACTACAAATTATTATTAAAAGAACTAGGAAATAATTTCCCAGCGAATCCTGTACACTTTAGTTTACAGTGCCAAAACCGACCTATTCTTTCCCATGATATTATTACGGAGAAAACAAATTGATAAAACTTTATTATTATTTGAAATATTTTGATACAACTAAGTATACAGACAGCTTCATCTAGATAAGCTACAAATGCATTTAAAAAAATGTAAATGCTTTTGTTCCTTATAGTAAAAAACATATTAATTTCCCCCATTATTCTTATGGTTATTCTTATGGAGAATGAGTATATCCCTATTTAACACGATTATGCTTAGGTTAAATCGTCACAATTTATTACTAAATCATAGTAAATTAACTTAGTATGCAAGTCTGCTGTTATGGGGTTATTTAAGTTCTAATATGGCATATTCCTCGTTAAATGATAATATAATGCGGAGACCAATTTACCTGCTGAACAGAGGATGCCACAGATTGGGGTGAGCCTCGTCGACGTGTGGAGTTAGCGAGCCAGTGGTGCTGCCCACCTCCCCATGCTCGTCAAAGTTGAGCAGCTTCGGCCTGGAGTTGGGATCCACTAGGTGCTGGGGCTGCTTCACCTTCAGCTTGGGGACGTCCGGTGCAGGAGTTGACTTGACAGGGTGCGAGGTCATCCGTATTGTCGTCTCTTTGGGAAGCATCGTCGTAGAGGTTGGGTATGCCTTGCTAACGTGACTTTTAACTTCCGGCTGCTTAGGTTTGGAGAGGAAGCTCATCATGCTCTTGCTGTTGTTGTTACTACTAACATTGTTGTTCTGTTTCTGTTGATGACTTCTATGGAATAGCTCGGGTGTGTTGAGAGCACTGATGCTTGAAGATTCTGGCTTCGGAATAGTAGTAGCGAGCGCTGAATAGCTGTTGTAATTGTAACTCCTTTGTCTCCCGGAGTAAGGTTGAGATTGCACTGACGGTGATGTTTTGTACTGAGAGCTTCCGGATGGGAGAGATGTCGTGGGCGTGGATGTTGGAATGCTGAACATTGAAGTGTATGGATACTGACTACTAGACCTGTACTTATTCTGTTGATAATTTTGACTTATTGGACTTGTTCTTGCCGCAGTATGCTTAGTTTCTTGGCTTTTACTAACGACGGGAGTATGGGACTTTGGATTATACTTGCTTTCTTGATAGTTCTGATATAGTTTCGATATATTACTGGGATTAGCTGTTGCCAGCGACTGAGCTGCGAATTGGTTAGTGGCTGCTTGCATCATAGCTTCATTCCAGAGAGCAAACGCTTGTTGAAATTCTAGTTGGCTTTTGTAGTCGTAAGCGTTTATCCCAGGAGATGTAGCAGTGGGCATGAGGTATGGATTGGTCATCTGTGGGTAGGTTCCGGATGGAAATACCATATTCAACATCGTCATGAAGTCCTGAGTGTTTCCACAAGCCATTGCAGCTGCTTCCAACTGACTAAGATACGGAAGCCACATCATTTGATTTAATGCTGTGGCCGTGGCTGCATCCAAAGTTGCTTGTTCTTGCTTCATCTGTTGTTGTAACAACTGCGCCTGTTGCTGATACTTGAATATTTCTTCTTCTTTTCCTGCCGCTTGTAAGAGACTTTGTAGATGAGAGAGGGATACTACCAGTAAATCAGGATCTGTAAGAAGCTTAGGGTACGTAAGATTTTCTGACTTCATAGCTAAAAGTCTTGGAATTTCTTTTGCTGGATTTGCAACTAAAGCAGGTAATCTAGCCCTTGGTACTAGTAACGGATCTGGCACATTCAGGTCAGGATCTGATAAAACTTCTTTAAGCTGAGTCAGAGGGTCCATTTTGCTGATATGTTCATCGTTTTCATTGGTTAATAGCTCCAAGAGTCTTGACTTTGTTGTAGAATCTGCTGTCTGTTGAGAATCCTCGTTGTCTTTAGCTTTGCTAACTCTGGATTTCGTGAAAGATTCTTTGTTTCTATTCAAGATGGTTTTTAATGTTATATCCTCCACTTTCATTCGTTTGGACTTAGGTTCTACTAATTCGGGTGACGAAAACTTTCTACAATCAGAAGAGCTAACTGTTGGGCTGGCACTTTTTCTAGATACACCTAGATACAAAGGCTCTTGCTGGTCTGAAGAATCAACTTTCTCAGTTTCTGTATGACTCCTTTTAGGACAAGACAAAATGGATTCTAGGAACTTTGTTTTATTTTGTTGGTGGGCGGGAGGAATTTTCTTTTCAACTTTCTCTTCTGGCTTTTTATTAGCTGATATCACCGGTGCAGGTGATGCGAATTCTGTTTGTTCCTTCATAGGAGGTGGAGGAGTTGGAAACATCTCCAAAAAATCATCCGTCCTCAAAGAAAGTGGTATCCCTATGCTGTCTACTTGATCCTTACTTTTCAAATCAAGAACTAAATTTACTGGTGAAGAGTCGTGGCTTCCAGCATATTCTTCAGGTAGATCATCGTCACTGAAATCTTCAACACATTCTTCTCCTTGGAGGATTTCTTCTATCGCTAAGAGGTGATCCTCATCTAAATCTGCCGTTATCTGCCGTTCGATTTCTTCTTGCCGAATCATATCTGCAGTTTTCATGTCATTCTGACCTTGTTGACTCAAATGTGAATGTTCAAGACATTTTGTTTCGTTATGTAGGTGGTGATCCAAAGTTGTGGGCTCTCGTATATGATCACTTTGTGTTTTTGGGATGGATAGTTTTTGGCCCAGAGAAATGTCTGTACTAATCAAGCTGGAAGAATCGGGTTTGGTTGTAGTGTCTGGTAGATGAATAGTATCAGAATCTAATGACGTATCGGGTTGGAGCGATATTTCAACCAAACTATTTTCTGGCTCTGCCGAAGAAGGTTCAGGAACTGGTTGGGGAGATGGCTCAGGCGTTTGTAGATGAGGCTCTGGAAGAATTATTTCCGGTATGCTTTCATCTTCGATGTCGTCTTCTTGAACTGTCTCCTCTTGGCTAGGTTCCTGTTCCATGCTCTTAGATTCATCAATGGGGTCACAAGTACTAGACTCAACTTTTGGAGCGTCTTCAAATGAAGCGTTTTCAACCATATTCATTTCAGTCGAATCAATCAACTCACCACTTACTAACTCAAACTTATTGTTTGATGAGTTTGGTTTGGTAAAAACATTTAGATTTGGGCAAATTTCTTCCGAATGTAGAACTTCAATTGGGGAATTTATTTTATGTGGGGCTTCTGGAATACATGTGTCTGGTATTGTTTTATCTTTTTCAGAATCAAGAGAAGGAACTAGCACTTTTTCGTCAACATCAGGAATTTCCCGTTTATTAGAACTGTCGTCACGTCCATTAGATACTTCATTGTTGACTCGATCAAGTAATTCACCATTGTTTTCAATTTTACATGACTGATTAACAGTAGCAGGCAGTTCATTTTTTAGGATAATCCTACAATCCTTTAAATCTATGAGTTTTTCTGTATAAGCATCAGGCTCAGATGGTTCAGACTCGCTAAAGATCGGTTCTGACTTTAACTCTTTAGTGATAACACATTCGGTTAAAGTTTTAGTTGTTTCCACTTCACCGGTGAACATTTCGTCTCCACTCTCTTGAGGTTCTATTTCTTGTTTAATTTTGAGATCACCAACGATAGAGGGTTCACAGTCTGGATCCGTATCGTCTTCTATTACATCTGAGTCTGTCTTTGGTGTGTCCACAAACGTATAAACATCTATATCATCTAACTTATTGTCTCTCTTCTTCTTAACTACTTTCATATTTTTATGGCACGCTTTCTTATAACCAAAACTCCTCAAAGTCGGATCGGATATGCTGGACTCATTCACTACGTTACTTTCAACAATATTATTATTATTACTTACATTACAATAGTTATTATTTACAACATCTACATTTTTATATACATCTTCATTATTTTCAATACCTTTGTCCCTTTTCCTATCACAGCGTTTACTTTTCCTAGACACGCACCGTTTTGTTTTCTTCTTCTCTTTGGTCTGAGGGTGTGAGACTAGAGAGGGGGAGCTCTCCACAGGCGGGGATGTGGAGGAGGAAAGATCCAATGAGCTTCGGGACAGAGCGGAGTCAAGGCGTTCGGTCCTGGGCATCGCTCTCCACCCATGAGCGGTTTTTGTTAACCTTATCCTATTTCTTTTATCATAATCCTCACAGAGAACCTCGACGATTCTCGTGTCGTCTTGTTTAACCCACAGAAATATTGGGTTAACTCTAGGACTAGGATCTTCCTCTTTTCTCCTGTGATGTTTATGTTTTCTCCTATGTTTTCTGGAATAATCCGAGCACGCAGAAGAAGTAGTAGAACACGAGGTGGACCTCCTCCGAGACTTTTTTCTCTCGTGATCCCGTTTCCTGTGCAGCTTCTTGGCAGCATCCGCGTCAGGTTCAAAGTGAAGGGAAGTCTTGTCACGTGATCTGTCGCCATCGATTTCCCGCGCTTCTAGTTGCGCGTTCACCCGCGTGGGCGAGTTGGCCACGGTATCCACTCGGTCCAACAGACAGTCTAGGATGCCCGCCACAACCGCACCCCCCTCCGTCACGCCCGCGTCATCACAGGTGATCGACTCTATCAACTCCGACAACTCCAACTGACTATCCGAGTCGCTGCACATCCTCAGATCCTCGTCCACTCCCGAACATATCGGAATCGGCAACACACCTTGGCCTTCAGGCCAAGGCACCCCAACACTCATCATGGCACTAGGTCACTCCGCACATCTACACGAACTAAACACTTGACACCAAACACGGTCACTGATACCTATAATTCAACACTGGGCGCGTACTACGAACGATACGAGTTACCGGAGTCACTGATCTACTGACACTGAAGGCTCCGTGTCCGACGCGTCACGAACTACGACGGAGATGCCCGAACGGGGAGGAGGGGCTAGCTAGGGGCGTGTCTCGTCGGACCAATCACAGACGAGGTATCCACCACCCTTGCTCGATACTCCCTCCTTGGAGCAGTAGGGAGTTGGCTGTGAGGAGAGTCACTCATTGGCCCCTGCTACCCTATGCTGTTAGATCACTTCTAAAGGCTACATTTGTAGATGAAATTAATCTAACGTTTTCGTTTTGAATTTTTATTAATCATTTAAAATTAACCTTTTACTGGACATCCATATTAGAATATCATGCACTCCAGAGGGATTAGGTTTTTTAATGTAAAAAAGTTAATTTTGTAAGTTGAAGGGAAAAAGTAAAGGGACTGTGAGGTTGATCTAACAAACACCAAAAGCGTTCGTTTCTCGAGTGAAGGAATTTCAGGATATTATTGGAATTCTTACAAACATCAGACCAAAGTTGGAACGTCTTCTGGCTACAAGTTTTTTTTAGATTAGACATAATAACTTTCAACACATGTTTAATTATTATTATTTCAACATATTTTCAGTATGAATCAAGGTTCTTATGTAGGCGTACTCATTGTTCAACAATATCCAACCCAACTGTAAGCAATAACTTTTTCACAGTTTATTGTATAAAACTATTTTATAATACAAACGCAAGTACCACTAGCAGAAGGCGTGCTGCGTTCTTAGTGAATTGCTTAAAAAATAGTTTATGCTACAAACCAAGCTTCATCATACGTCACATAATCTATTTATGAAAATCAGATCACGCCTCAGTTTCAGATTCCCTCGTAGTCGGCTCCGATTCGTTTGTGGCAGCCAACGTAGACACCGAATGCTTATTACATAGCGGAGATAGGAGTCTCAGACTAGTATTTTCACATAATTGTTTTTATATAAAGGACCGCCTCGAAACCTTTTTAAATATTTAAATACAGTTAATGTTCGTGAATGAGTTTTACAAATTTTAGCTCTGTTTCTGTAATGTTTCCTATATCAATGGCAAATTCTATATCAAACTGAACGAAATTCATGAAATAAATTAACGATAATTTTTATTAGAAAAACCTCAAGAGGTGCCGCTAGGTGCCATGGCGGCGTGAGACACATAGACTAGCCAGAGGTGAGTCACCGAGTGGTACATTTCGATACAGTGACCTTTGACTTACGTGTGCAGAGCGTAATTAGTCCTGCAACTAGAACATAAACTGAACTGTCAAAATTGTAACAATAGGAGCGCTCTGGCCAGGCCACATCATAGGCTTATGCGTCATCAATTCCTAAAATACGTACTGTATTTAATGTCTAAATATACTAAATAACTGTGACGAGATTATTGGTAGGGGTTATTGGCAATCTGTCAGACCAACTGTTTGAAACGGAAGTGACGTCATAGGAGGATCTAAAAACATTTCTTTTATATCCATGATTATTTACCAATAGGAAGTAAAGACATTTTCAATGTAGGCATTTTAAATTAAAATCTTAATGCATGTTTATACCCATATCATCAACATTTTTATGATGTTAATATTATCGCTATTAACGCGCTGTTCTTTTGTTTGTTACCGGCTATACTACCGGTAACAAACAAAAGAGTTAGCCTTAAATACCCACACTTAGTTTCGGGATGGATTGCAGTTGATGGTGTGAAATACATTAATATAACAACTCGAAAACTTTCAGATGGATTTTGCCGGATTATACGATGGAATACAGAGCTCTAAGATTCTGTAACAACTGATAAATGCTTTGCCTGTGACATTTATCTGGATTTATTTACACATCAGTTCCTCCTTTACCAGGGGGTTTACTTCCATAGCCTATATTTGATGTTCTTATAAATACAACGGTTCGCTCTATATAAAGCTCTGGGGACTTCATCGTCATCTCAAATAAACCATCAATTTAGGATTCCCTACCAAGCCTCTTCTGGTTTTAATTCGCCATTTAAGCAAAAAAAGTTCATTTTACCATTTTTGTTATATTTTACTTAAAAAACGATTTAAAAGCAAAACCACTAAATGAATAAACAAAACCCTATTAAATACTTATAGTATATAAATGAAATTCGAATTTCATCAGAGATCTGTACTACACGATTTGTGCCTTGATATTATGATATTTTTTATTAGATTTATGACTTGATGTCAATCAAGAACTGTGTAGTAAATAATTGACGTATCTTTTATTTAACAATCCCTCAACTATATTTTAATTAAATTCGGATGACGAGAATGCAACAGCCATTCATTATTCTGCTATATTAAGCAATAATAACTTACTTTAATACTTTTAACTGAAATAGCGACCTACCCAGGAAGATATTTGAAGCAAAGTGTGAATGAGAAATGAGTGAAAGGTGATTGTGGGGCTATATTGTAGTCTTGTTACTGACTAAGGCTGACATTTTCCTTAGACAGAACTGTTAATAAATAGCCCAACAGCAAATGACATCTGAGGGACCTACAGTTTAACGTAAGATCCGAACCACTTTTGTCTCTGAATTACCAACTGATCTAATTACGAGGATTGTCTTTGCAGTATTCATTAGTGGATTAACGACACGCCACCGTTCCAGTCCTAATATCCTAAGTTTTTACAGATTGGTAGTGGCAAATTCTCAGATTGGTTGGAGGATATAAGTATTAAATTATTACCATGTACAATTATAGCTTTTGCGTAAAACTATTTCGAAACCTGATTAAGAGGTTAAGACTACCAAGAAGTAAAATTTAGCATTACAATAATTAAGAAGAAAAATGTATTCCATGCAATTGTTGTAAATGTAATAAATCATTATTAGATTTTTGGAAAACATAGCATTTCGCGCTGTAGGTCCTAGCGACCCACTTTATTCCTTACAAAGTTCTTGAGGAACTTAACAAATAAGCCCAACCAATAAAAATACTTGTAACTTAAATACTTTTCATGTCGAATTCATCTTGTGTAACAACTCTTTCTTGTCTTCTGAAAGAATCCAAATAATATTGCAAAGCGGCAATTATAGTTGCTGAAAGTTTAACGCCACTTAAAAGAATCTTAAGTTTAGTAAGACTAATTAAACAAAGAATTCCAAATTAATTTTTAACCCACACGTTTAATTAAATTTTCTTCCGTTTACGATGAAATACTGGGAATATTTTATTTTTGTATTTATATCAAATGGCGTATTGTCGAGACTCCAGAACCGTTAACCTAATACAGTTTAGAATTGGTTTAAAAACTTGTTCCAAGTTTCGAGAATACTACGTACACGAACCAGATCTGCAATCTCAAAACAGGCCAGAGGCAAATGAAAAACAATAATAACTCATTAGTTGTGGTTTTCATAAATTATTTTCTACAATCCTAGAGAATGTTTTGATAAAGGATGTTAAGTATCAGATAGTCTTGAGGCAGTAACAAGACTACTTAGTCAGTGTCTGATCTCAGACCCATACACTGCAACTCAAATGTTGAATTCACCTTGAAATATCAAATCTCAAGGTCTCGTACTAACTACTGTAATTACTAATTCTTAAGGCCCGGGGCTTTACTGATGGATGCAGGCCTACTTCTTAATCATATACACTTCTGAAAGTTATCATATTTCAGATGAACCTAGCTACTAGCTCTGTCAACTCATTGTCTTCTTCAACTAATTACTGATTAACAACTGATTCCGGGTTGACTTGCGGAATCAGTGGTTTATTATTATTATTATTGTTGTTGCATATCTTCCCAAGTCACAGCACCCACACGCCCCCGATCTCCTTGTCTCCTGATACCTCGGGCTGCCCCCATAGCCCCCCCTACCCCCCACTCGGAGCATCCCCCCCTTGGCCGCCCCCCTCTACGGCCCCGGTCCCACCGCCGTTCCTACCTCCCCACTCGGCCAATGTAACGGACGCGTTTTATTTTAATTGTTGGTAAAGGAAATTAAAAAAATATAATGATATCCATAGCGAACACATGGGTGCTCTTCTCGCTGGATATTCTAGAGTTTGGGAGGATGGTTAGTGTTCGTGAGACTTGAGGTCAGTGGCGGAGGCCTGACAGTGTAAATGTATTTTTATAAACCTTGCGTGACTTTCTAAGTTACATGCACTGTTTGCGATTTTAAGAGTTAACACTTTTTACACTTGAAAGGTGTTACTTTCGAAAGCGTGGAATGTGCAAATTTTCTTCCTATGTTAACTACTTCGACTGAAACAGTTGGAGTGAAAGAACTGAAGAGAACTCTGAAAGAACATTTCAGTGATTTCAGAAGGGCCTATTCGTAATACAAAAAGATGCGGTTAAAGAATAATATTGACGTTTAATTATGGACTTTAATTTTCGCACATCGCTTGCAAAAAGAAGTAGTAACAAACAAAATTCCATCTCATTCTAAGTTTTGTCCAAGACTGATCTGGTGGTCCAAAGCATTTAAGGGATTTTCACTGGGCGGCATTGGAAGGACGATCCGAGGGGTCTGGGGGTGCGGCCCCACTCAGTCTATTAGGGGTTCAGGGTCCCTTCCCCGAATAAATTTTAAATTACTGATTCCTAAATCGGTATTTGGAAGCCTTTTTAGTGTAATAAAAGCCGCCTAATTTTCCCTTAACAGCTTGTTTTCGTATACTTTTTAGTGATACATAAAAATATTTGCATAACAATAATAAATTTGGACTTTAAACAAAATAATTTATTCACCATTTTTTTGTCTCCTAATTTTGTTAAAAATATTTCCATCGTTTTTGTTATCTTTTGTCAATTGCCGAAGTTAAGTAGAACCTATTATTTAATATAAGTTCACTCTAATTTGATATGGCTATTTAACGAAAATATTATTATATGAAACTAATATCAGTAATATGATTACTTAAAACTTTCTTGTGCACTTTTAGTAAATGTTAGTACTGTATATCATTTGTTAGTTATTATTTGCCTTAAACGCTCATATTACGTTATAATGCAGTCCCTCAATTTGTACTTTACCAGAGAATTGTGTACAACGACGAGTAAGAAATACACAATTGTATGCCATCTTAGAAAATACTTAATTTTTGAAGAAAATGAGATGCTAGTGATAAAAGCGTCTTTAAAGTATACATTTTTGTATCCCGGTACACTTAATATTTTAATTGATCAAATAAATTGCCGGCAATTCCCTACCCACAGCCACTGGGCAACAATACATGTATCTCATCACTCGGCCACCCTAGTGTAGCCCAGGCCCTGGGTGAAACTGAATCGATTGTAACTCTGACCTTTGTTTTAAGTGATTGATATATCTATATTTCTCTGCAAGTCCTTGAATTCACATTTCCTCACAATCAACATCAATTCATAAAAATCCCAAATTTTTCTTACGGCAGAAAACCTACCTATTCATTGCCCATGTAATTCTTACACAGAATAAATAAATTGGTATAGTTGGCTTAGTTATTGAAATAATTCGATAAGAAAATTGTATGTGTTTTACTTTGTGAACAGTATTAATATAAGCATATTAACATGTAAATAACCCTAATTACAGCAAACCTGCATACTTAGTACTATTCAATTCAAGATTAAAGATGTTTATTTCCATAATAAAATATACAATTTTGTCATAACAAACACATTATTATTACTGGAAAATCCTCACAAGACTATGCGTCTGAGTGTGAGGATGAGCCGAACAGTCTCTCAGTTCATGTTTAGTGAAAATAAACAACATACATCTAGAATATTATAGCGTCTAGAGGGGAAAACAAATATAATCCTATTACTGCTATTAATGTGAAGAAAAAATAAAAAAAATACAATGAACAGCGTAAAAGTGTGTCACCAGAACAAAAGGTAGCCAAATTGCATATGCATTACTATGACGAGAATAAGTTCTCCGCAATTTGTTCTGCTCTCGCCTGCGTGCTGCGTGCGATCTCGTTTATTGATTCATCGTTCATCAACAGACAAATAATGATGAGCAAATCTGCAGAACGTAATTACGCGTGTTGCGTGTTTAAGGTAGGGCCTACTTACACGGCGCGAGCGGGACGGTGTCGAGTTGATTTCCCGTCATTTTCCAACCACTATCCCGCCGGCTTTCAACCTGTTAAATTTTCCCACTCCTACAGCCGCGGGATACAGTCACGAGACGCAGACGGGGATCGCAGAAGACGGCTCAACTGTTAGTTAACATTGAACAAAGACTGAGCAATTGTATGTCCTCTGTTATTAAATCCACAAGTTCATCAAAACCGTGGCGGCGCGAAACCCGAACAAGAGGTAATCTGATATGAAGAGAACTCAAAATCTGCCCTGGAAGTGTGAAAACAGCATAGACCTTAATAATACAGCATCTTGTCTCATCACTATGATACGGCGATAGTAGTATGTTACACACACACACACGCACGCACACACACACGCACACGCGCACACACACACACACACACACTCGCGTTTAAGTGGTACATGTTCCATTACCAAGGGATTAACTAAGTTAGTAACTTTGCACTCTCCATGGGTCCGATAACAATATTAAGAGTTTAACGGCAAGTTTGAAGTTTGACTTCAACCTGAAACTATGCCGAGGATGTCCTTAATAAATGTAAATGATACCTTAGGCATTGGAGCCCGGCCATATCGGAGCAGTCCAGGCTGAGTAACGCGAACCAAATGGGAGGAAATTTTTTTTAGGAATCTATACGACACAGTTCTGTGAAGTTCTTTCGTGAAATACCTACGTACGCATTAGCATAGGATTAACATTTATATAATCATGTCCATAAACAAAAAACTCAAATGGAGTTCGTCAAGTTTCACGCTGTACTACTCCAATTTATCTCAAGTTCCATGCTATATTACTCCTACATTAATTAAGTTACATGCTGCGCTAAACCGACGTTTTTGAGTTCCACGCTGAATTATTTTAAAATTTAACACGTTCCACGCTGCGTTAGGCCTACAGTAATCAAGTTTCCCGCTGATAAATTTAAAAGTTTAAAATTTCACGATGCGTTCGTCCTACAGTAATCGAGTTGGACGCAGCGTTACTCCTACATTAATCAAGTTCCACGCTGCGTTATTCATACATTAATCAACCAAAAATACAGTACATTGCAAATGTACCATTCAATTACATTTTATTTTTTTCATTATTACATTATTAACTGTTTACATTAAGAGCGATAATATATTGCCGTAAAGAAGTTTCTCTCTAGAACAGAAAATAATATTCCTGTAGCACTAGCCTCATTTCACCGGAGTTGTGAGCCAGTGGAGTGTGCGTGGTCGACGCATATCCATCCCGCGTCGCTGTGGCCGTGGGTCTGACCCGCGGTAAGGTGGTAATGACAAACCGTCCGACCCGGCTCTCAAAGGGACCAATATAGCCGTTACCGGCAACCGATATGGAAATACAGTTCAGTACTCCTATGGATATTAGTGACTTGACCACTCATTTTTAATAATTATGAATTTCGTTTAAAATAAGTTTAAAATAAACACGACGAAAATAGAAATGGTGTAATGGTTTAAAATACGAATATCTAAATATATAAAACAAAGTCATGTTAGTTACAACATTTATAACTCGAGATTTAGGTTGGATTGGATGATTGTAAATCAATACATAACCTGCTATTTGATTTTAGAACATGGCCAATCTTACACGTATTTACTGTTAGCCGTTACACGCGGAGCGGGCGCGGACGCGTGTCGTTTCGCTTTTCACACGGTGACCTGTATTTTAGGGCGTTTCCCTCCATTTTGCAGCCGAGTTTATCCGTCGTGTTATATATTGAACTCCCCGAGGCCGTTACAATGGCTGGTTATGTGATAAATAATAAACCAACCGTGACGTCATATTCCAGGTTTAACACCACTCCCATTGACTGAACTCCCCGAGGCCGTTACAATGGCTAGTTATGTGATAAATAATAAACAAACCGTGACGTCATATTCCAGGTTTAACACCACTCCCATTGACTGAACTCCCCGAGGCCGTTACAATGGCTAGTTATGTGATAAATAATAAACAAACCGTGACGTCATATTCCAGGTTTAACACCACTCCCATTGACTGAACTCCCCGAGGCCGTTACAATGGCTAGTTATGTGATAAATAATAAACAAACCGTGACGTCATATTCCAGGTTTAACACCACTCCCATTGACTGAATTCCCCGAGGCCTTTACAATGGCTAGTTATGTGATAAATAATAAACAAACCGTGACGTCATATTCCAGGTTTAACACCACTCCCGTTGACTGAACTCCCCGAGGCCGTTACAATGGCTAGTTATGTGATAAATAATAAACAAACCGTGATGTGTCATATTCCAGGTTTAATTACACATGGATTTATTTACGACTGTTTTTATAAAAGTGCGAAATATTGACATTGTAAATTTGTTTTAGCTAAATCAGTAATTATTAAAAAAAATGGAAAACAAAAATAATTACAAAAAACAATAGTAAAAGTAGTTGAACATAAATTAATAATGAGCTGTGAATGTGTCTAAAGTTAAATTATCACTAATATTAATTGCAGTTTGAGATGAAATTCCTTTTAATAAAAATGTATAATGACCTTTCCCCACCTACTCTGAAATATTACATATCACACGAAAGAAGAGTTCTCATAAGACCCAGATGTTTGTAAATAAATCAGAGATATTGCTCATGACATAAGCGTCACTTATTTGACGATCATTGCACAATAAAAATTCTCATATTGTTGGCGCGAACTTGTAGTTTGCAGCCTATAAAACCTGTTTTATTACTCATAATATTTTTAAGATATTTATTTTAATATCTATAAAAATCATTGAGTAAACATTTTGTCGTTGAAATTTTCAAATAACTGTACATACTAATTCCATTCATTAATTCTCATTACATACATTATTATGTATGTAATTAGCAACACAATTGCTTTCTGGGTTTTAGTTTAATCATGAACCAACGTATTGAGTACTTGAAGTGCTCACTTCATATAAACATTTGAATAAAAAGCACAATTCAACATTATACCCACAAATATGGATGTGTCTAAGAAGGGGTGGTATTACCTATTTGCAAAACGCAATAAATGGAACGGAAGTGACGTCGTATGGGTATGAGAATAGCTATTTAGAGGAACTGATAACATTCTCTTTAGACATATTTATGATCAGAGTTATTTCCCACGGGGAAGTAAATACATATTTTGTTAATTCTGACTAATACTTTATTAGTAGGTCTGGTGTATTGATACAGGTTATTCGGTGAACTGATTGGTAATAAATGAAACTGTTGTTATGTTTATATACATAATAAATATATGTATATGAGGGGGTGAATCTGCTGAACATTTTAAATATATTAAGACAACTTTACAGAAAGATTTTTTTATAGTCCATGATTATTTTGTTTATAAGAACTCTCTAAAATTTTCGGTGATCAATTCCCATTTTCGTAGCCTCATAATTCGTATTGTAGTCATGTTCATTCGTTTTCTACTCGTTTTTTAAAACAACTATTCATTGCGTAGTAGTATTAAACTCCATAGCTAGAATACCTTTACAAATATTACTGTAATTTCGAAATAAAAGAAATCCTACTGCTTTTAGCGAATTTCCTGAATGAAAGAAGCTAATCCCTCAACACCAAAATCGATAGTAAAAACTTTATTAATAAATTTTTATAATAAGCTTATTATCTCCTGTACAAATACATCCTTAAATTATATATAAATCTATGTACATATATTCAGGAGCTTTCTTAACTATTTATATTTTTTCCAATAAAGGCGCGTCACGGTTACCCTTATCGCTAAACTTGTATATAAGTTTAAACGAGCCAGTTTTGGAACCCCAACAAAACCGCACTTGATTGCTTTTACCAATCGTATCGATCATCCCCTTCCCCTTCAATGCCACCACAGGGATCTCTCTACCTTTGGAGAAATCAAAGTATGAAATCGGACGGGATAAATCAGCCGGACAAGATTAATGGAAAATCGCTCAGTTCGGTTCCCGGAAACATCAATACAGCGTGGCGGCGGAGCGTTACAACGGAACCTGTCCCTAGCTGAACACCGCGCCGAGGAACAGCTAGACATCGACTCGGCGACGGCGGGGCGGCTGAGCGTTACAACGGAACCTGTCCCTAGCTGAACACCGCGCCGAGGAACAGCTAGACATCGACTCGGCGACGGCGTGGCGGCGGAGCGTTACAACGGAACCTGTCCCTAGCTGAACACCGCGCCGAGGAACAGCTAGACATCGACTCGGCGACGGCGTGGCGGCGGAGCGTTACAACGGAACCTGTCCCCCCAGCTGAACACTGCGCCGAGGAACAGCTAGTCATCGACTCGGCGACGGCGTGGCGGCGGAGCGTTACAACGGAACCTGTCCCTAGCTGAACACCGCGCCGAGGAACAGCTAGTCATCGACTCGGCGACGGCGTGGCGGCGGAGCGTTACAACGGAACCTGTCCCTAGCTGAACACCGCGCCGAGGAACAGCTAGACATCGACTCGGCGACGGCGTGGCGGCGGAGCGTTACAACGGAACCTGTCCCCCAGCTGAACACTGCGCCGAGGAACAGCTAGACATCGACTCGGCGACGGCGTGGCGGCGGAGCGTTACAACGGAACCTGTCCCCCCAGCTGAACACCGCGCCGAGGAACAGCTAGACATCGACTCGGCGACGGCGTGGCGGCGGAGCGTTACAACGGAACCTGTCCCCCCAGCTGAACACCCGAGGAAGCAGCTGACTCGGGCGGACGGCGTGGCGGGCGGACTGAACCTCGCCGAGGAACAGCTAGACATCGCGATCGACTAGTCGGAGCGACAAACGGCGACGGCGTGGCGGCGGAGCGTTACAACGGAACCTGTCCCCCAGCTGAACACTGCGCCGAGGAACAGCTAGACATCGACTCGGCGACGGCGTGGCGGCGGAGCGTTACAACGGAACCTGTCCCCCCAGCTGAACACCGCACCGAGGAACAGCTGTCCCGGCGACAGGGTAGCTGAACGTCCCCCCCACCGCGCCGAGGAACAGCTAGACATCGACTCGGCGACGGCGTGGCGGCGGAGCGTTACAACGGAACCTGTCCCTAGCTGAACACCGCGCCGAGGAACAGCTAGACATCGACTCGGCGACGGCGTGGCGGCGGAGCGTTACAACGGAACCTGTCCCTAGCTGAACACCGCCGAGGAACAGCTAGACATCGACTCGGCGACGGCGTGGCGGCGGAGCGTTACAAACGGAACCTGTCCCCCCAGCTGAACACTCGCCGAGGAACAGCTAGACATCGACTCGGCGACGGCGTTGGCGGCGGAGCGTTAACAAACGGAACCTGTCCCCCCAGCTGAACACTGCGCCGAGGAACAGCTAGTCATCGACTCGGCGACGGCGTGGCGGCGGAGCGTTACAACGGAACCTGTCCCCAGCTGAACACCGCGCCGAGGAACAGCTAGACATCGACTCGGCGACGGCGTGGCGGCGGAGCGTTACAACGGAACCTGTCCCCAGCTGAACACCGCGCCGAGGAACAGCTAGTCATCGACTCGGCGACGGCGGAGCGATGCAACGGAACCTGTCCCCAGCTGAACACCGCGCCGAGGAACAGCTAGTCATCGACTCGGCGACGGCGTGGCGGCGGAGCGTTATACAACGGAATCCTGTCCCCCCAGCTGAACACTGCGCCGAGGAACAGCTAGTCATCGACTCGGCGACGGCGTGGCGGCGGAGCGTTACAACGGAACCTGTCCCCCCAGCTGAACACTGCGCCGAGGAACAGCTAGTCATCGACTCGGCGACGGCGTGGCGGCGGAGCGTTACAACGGAACCTGTCCCAAGCTGAACACTGCGCCGAGGAACAGCTAGACATCGACTCGGCGACGGCGTGGCGGCGGAGCGTTACAACGGAACCTGTCCCCCCAGCTGAACACTGCGCCGAGGAACAGCTAGACATCGACTCGGCGACGGCGTGGCGGCGGAGCGTTACAACGGAACCTGTCCCCCCAGCTGAACACTGCGCCGAGGAACAGCTAGACATCGACTCGGCGACGGCGTGGCGGCGGAGCGTTACAACGGAACCTGTCCCCCAGCTGAACACTGCGCCGAGGAACAGCTAGACATCGACTCGGCGACGGCGTGGCGGCGGAGCGTTACAACGGAACCTGTCCCCCCCAGCTGAACACTGCGCCGAGGAACAGCTAGACATCGACTCGGCGACGGCGTGGCGGCGGAGCGTTACAACGGAACCTGTCCCTAGCTGAACACTGCGCCGAGGAACAGCTAGACATCGACTCGGCGACGGCGTGGCGGCGGAGCGTTACAACGGAACCTGTCCCCCAGCTGAACACTGCGCCGAGGAACAGCTAGTCATCGACTCGGCGACGGCGTGGCGGCGGAGCGTTACAACGGAACCTGTCCCTAGCTGAACACTGCGCCGAGGAACAGCTAGACATCGACTCGGCGACGGCGTGGCGGCGGAGCGTTACAACGGAACCTGTCCCTAGCTGAACACTGCGCCGAGGAACAGCTAGACATCGACTCGGCGACGGCGTGGCGGCGGAGCGTTACAACGGAACCTGTCCCCAGCTGAACACCGCGCCGAGGAACAGCTAGACATCGACTCGGTGACGGCGTGGGAGCGATGCAACGGAACCTGTCCCCCCAGCTGAACACCGCGCCGAGGAACAGCTAGTCATCGACTCGGCGACGGCGTGGCGGCGGAGCGATGCAACGGAACCTGTCCCCAGCTGAACACCGCGCCGAGGAACAGCTAGACATCGACTCGGTGACGGCGTGGCGGGGAAGTGATGCAACGGAACCTGACCCCAGCTGAACACCGCGCCGAGGAACAGCTAGACATCGACTCGGCGCCGGCGTGGCGGGGGAGCGATGCAACGAAACCTGTCCCTAGCTGAACACCGTGCCGAGGAACAGCTTGACATCGACTCGGTGGCGGCGTAGCGATAAAACGGAACCTGTCTCTAGGTAAACACCATGCCGAGGAACAGCTTGACATCGCCTCGGTGGCGGCGTGGCGGCGTAGCGATACAACGGAACCTGTCCCCAGCTGAACACCGCGCCGAGGAACAGCTAGACATCGACTCGGTGACGGCGTGGCGGGGAGTGATGCAACGGAACCTGTCCCCAGCTGAACACCGCGCCGAGGAACAGCTAGACATCAACTCGGTGACGGCGTGGCGGCGGAGCGATACAACGGAACCTGTCCCCAGCTGAACACCGCGCCGAGGAACAGCTAGACATCGACTCGGTGGTGGCGGAGCGATGCAACGGAACCTGTCCCTAGCTGAACACTGCGCCGAGGAACAGCTAGACATCGACTCGGCGACGGCGTAGCGGCGGAGCGATAAAACGGAACCTGTCTCTAGATAAACACCATGCCAAGGAACAGCTAGACATCGACTCGGCGACGGCGTGGCGGCGGAGCGATACAACGGAACCTGTCCTTAGCTGAACACTGCGCCGAGGAACAGCTAGACATCGACTCGGCGTTGGCGTGGCGGCGGAGCGATACAACGGAACCTGTCCCCAGCTGAACACCGCGCCGAGGAACAGCTAGACATCGACTCGGTGACGGCGTGGCGGCGGAGCGATGCAACGGAACCTGTCCCTAGTTGAACACCGCGCCGAGGAACAGCTAGACATCGACTCGGCGACGGCGTAGCGGCGGAGCGATAAAACGGAACCTGTCTCTAGATAAACACCATGCCAAGGAACAGCTAGACATAGACTCGGTGACGGCATGGCGGCGGAGCGATACAACGGAACCTGTCCCTAGCTGAACACTGCGCCGAGGAGCAGCTAGACATCGACTCGGCGACGGCGTAGCGGCGGAGCGATAAAACGGAACCTGTCTCTAGATAAACACCATGCCAAGGAACAGCTAGACATCGACTCGGCGACGGCGTGGCGGCGGAGCGATACAACGGAACCTTTCTCTTGCTCAACACCGCGCCGAGGAACACCTAGTCATTGACTCGGCGGCGGCGGAGCGATGCAACGGAATCTGTCTCTAGCTGAACACCGCGCCGAGGAACAGCTAGACATCGACTCGGCGTTGGCGTGGCGGCGGAGCGATGCAACGGAATCTGTCCCTAGCTGAACACCGCGCCGAGGAACAGTGAGACATTGACAAATGATACAACGAAACATGTTACCTTACTCGATAATATGTGTATAGTACAGATTAAAATGCGATACATATCGTAAAAAATGTACTGTGACGATTACTCACGATTTTTTTATTGACACACGATTGTGACGATTATGATTGTGGATTTGCGTTTTATAATATATACATTGTTTCTTATGAAGTAACCCCTATTGAATAGAAAACAAGATTTATATTTAATATTTTAATAAGTAGAAATGTTCTGTAATTTGTAGACAGGAATCATAAATTTACATTTATCGTCAGGGATAAAATGAGTTGTATTTTAGGTAAACAGATCCACCTTTTTGTTTATATCTTATATCTAATCTAATAGACATTTTGGTTACTTGCTGTTCGATATTCGGTTGTGGGGTTCTCCCTTTACTCTAGTTTTAACGGTATTGTCGTAATATATATGCCGGTACGATTCCTAACGCACCTTAAACATCATTAATTATATAATTTCATAATTCAATTCTATAAACTCTGCACTACCTAGGATACTTTCATTAAGTTGATTGTTACATAGTGCACTTTTAAACTTATTGATGACTTCAATGTCGATGAAGAATATCTATACAGGAATAAATCAGTTTATATATTAACTCAGTACACTCTACGTGAAGAGTTTTTGGCAATAAGCATATAAATGCGGAAATAGAAAATCAATACATATGAGTAATGACTATTTATTATATTGGTACTTTGACGGTAACCCGGATAAGGGGAAAAACTCGCCTAATTTAGATTTTGATGTGTGGCAGCCCTGCGAAGCGACGTGTTGGCGGGAGTAGGTTGTTTGTTGGCGGTAAATTGATGGATGTCGGCGCCTGGGGACCTTGAGATAAAAACAACACCAACACAAAACAATTGGCGTCGAGAGCATTTAACGAAGAGTCGTTACATATATTATCGCACAATCAGACTAAAATACGATCTTAAATTGTTATATAAGCTAATCGTTGGCTACTTTTACCATTTAGGAGCTATTAATAAATTATTAAGGCTATTAATAACTACAGTACTATATTTTTATATTATCAGTATAATCATTGAAACAGTGAAAGTTCCTAACCTGACACAAAAAAGCCATTTGATTGATAATATAAAAAAAACACCAAATATAATACATAACTATAGAATAGATATACTAAATCACTTAGAAGATCAAGTGCGTCTCAATTGATTAAGAATGTTGTTTCTGCATTCTCGGTTCCATACAACAACTAGACCCAGGCGTCAAGGTGTTCTCAGAACGATGGTTATGACGCAATATAAGAGTATACGTACTGCTGTAACCTCGGTTGTGTACAACTAGCGGACCCAGGTGTCAAGGTGTTCTCAGAACGACGGTTATGACGCAATATAAGAGTATACGTACTGCTGTAACCTCGGTTGTGTACAACTAGCGGACCCAAGTGTCAAGGTGTTCTCAGAACGACGGTTATGACGCAATATAAGAGTATACGTACTGCTGTAACCTCGGTTGTGTACAACTAGCGGACCCAAGTGTCAAGGTGTTCTCAGAACGACGGTTATGACGCAATATAAGAGTATACGTACTGCTGTAACCTCGGTTGTGTACAACTAGCGGACCCAGGTGTCAAGACCTCAAATCTAGTACCAATACTCTCTAGCAATATTATAACGTCATAAATATTTTTTGAATAACTACGTATATTGAAATGAATTACTGTACCTTGAGACAACACATAGGATCACTGACAGAGAGAAAACATTTAAGCAGGTCATGGCTATCAAACTCTTCACAATAATGTTCGTCTGTAGCTGTCCAGGCCCAGTATGTCCTCATTGTGACGGTCCGTGTTGAGTGACCCGCCGCAGTGTCCGTGTCCGTCCCGTCAGTCAGTTAGTGAATTTTAGAAAAAACCACATTACGTCCAATTACGAGTAAATCAATGTTTTATAGCTTTGTGACACACTTTAGTCATAGCTTAATTTGAACATGTTCATTTGATTTAGCAGGTTTTAGAAAAGGGTACTCAACTATTGATAATATTTTTATATTATCTTGCATGATTCAATTAAGCTTAAGTCAGAAGCAAGGAAAGCTTTTCTGCTTTTTTGTTGACTTAAGTTCTGCTTTTGATACTATTGATCGCATAGCCTTGATTCCACAAATTATAGGCCTAGGAAAAATCATTCCACATAGGGTAGGATAAAATTTTTCATAATGATTTATTATTTAATGTAACATGAGCCATCAGGTTGTGTTGTATTTGCTCTTGATGAATATGCATTAAGTAAATTCCGTAAAAATGTCATGTCATCTCAATTACTTTGTGGTTAGGGTCGATTTTTCAAGTTTCAACTATAATTATTGTGTGTGTAGAATGAAAATTACGTAGGTAGCTGCAGGGCTGACTGTCAAAATAATAACCATTTTTTAGCATTATCTAAATACACAATATACAGGAATATTTTATTTGTTTTTGTGATACACTTTAAGCATAGAATAAATATTTTTGATAAGTTTTAGAAATTATTACAGTATATTTGTTGTTTTTTGTTATAACTTATTGATAGTGTTTAAGTTAACATGGTCCTCGATGTTAAGTATTTGTTTTCACTTATCGAGGCCATTATGTAAACAATTTAATTGAAATAAATAAATAAATCAAATCTCGGTGTTTCGACACGTATGCAAAGTTAGTACCTGGTGACCGAGCTTTGCTCGTATAGAATAAGACATGTATTATAAATATTAATTAGAAAAATTAAAACACATTTATTACTCAATGAAAACATTTATGTGGTTTAAATAAAACCAATTTAATACACCATAACTAATATAGCACTGAACAAAAAAGTATTGCCTCTGACGGGGATGGAACTCGCTATCTTAAGATTACGAAGCCAGCGCGTTACCGCTGGACGGACGCCATTTAAGGTCTTTTAGCCAACCTCATTTGTTTTAGCCAATCATTTACTGTTTAATTATCCATACAGTTATTATTGGCCTGTGATCAACTGATTTTGTTAGAAACGGAATGAGGATTGAAAAGCAAAAGAGAAATTTAATTTACAACAATTAATTGGTTTGTTACAGTGGCTTCAAGCAATACAACGAATACGTTTTCTATCAAAACATGGAAGATTTTGGAAATACACTTTTCTGCGTTTATTTCGCACAGTTATGTCACCCTTAAGTTTTTACAAATTAATTAGTAACCTGATAATTTTACATTTGTTATATAACATAAAATAAATATTTATGAAAAACCTCTATTCACATATTGTTCCCCGCCGTCTTCAATCAAGAGCTGTCAAACGGTTATAAACAGATGTTTTGGTTGTATTGTTTACATTTGATTCTCCATAAGCGTAATGTTAAATTTTTAGATTTTAAACTTAATATTATAAGAAAAAAAGAATTTTCCTGGACATTAGTCCTATCTAGAACTTATTTTCTACTCGGAAATTAGTTATTTCCAAAATCTAAAGAAATTCCTTAGTGCCGTTTTCGAGATCCGTGTGCAAATATATATATATATATATATATACGGATAGTTTCCTGCCAAATGTAGGCTTGTGGCAAGGCTAATCTCTCAAAAAACGGTAAACGGTTAAAACGGTAGGATCGTTGCGAGGGGTGTGGCGAGACGAATGCTTGGGCCGAGCGAGCACTTCCGTTTATCACAAACAATTACTTCTACTCGGCGATAAGAGCCCCCTCATCTTGAACGAAATTGATATTATATCCTGGGTGATCAAAGCCAAAGCTCAACTAATAGATTTGAATTTTAAACCCTGGGTTGATCAAAATTACTAATGCTCATTATGTAATTTAAACGAAAACGAAACAGCATGTCATTTTATAGCAATATGTTCTATTTTAGCATACGTAAGACAATTTTGGTTTGGGAAGAAAACTTTAGAGGTAATTGAATACCAGCAAATGTAAAATGGGAGGAATTGGCACCAATTAGGTAATTATGTTAAGGAAGCTTGGAGGGACAGATAGAACTTCATTAGTGAATTTAATTTTTTGAATTGAAGCTCGCTTAGTTAGGAAAACATTGTATTTAATTTTATTTTTATTTAGTCATTTCTTTTTATTTACGAACTACTATTTTGTTGGATTTCTCTTTTCTTTAAAATTTTCCAGGTCGATTTAGAATAATGTATTGTTTTTTTTAAGTAAGAAGACTACAGTGATGTGTCAACCAAACAGAAAGTTATTTTATAACCATTGTTTTAAAAAGTGTTAAAGATTTAACTTTTCTGTACTGTACATATCATTAATAAAGCACTTTTTCATCCATTCATTCATTCAATACTATACTTACCTATCAAGCACAACGCAAAAACTATATTGATAAAGCAACAATTAACACAAAACTCCGCCTCCGAGCTAGCAGGGCTGACACAAGATGGCATGCGCTCGGAACGGAAGATGTAGCAACACCGTAGTATAGTAGTAGTATAATTGTAGTAGTGTAGTATAGTTGTGTAGTATTTACTAACATACATGACTTGCTTAGCATTGCAGAATGATGGACATACGGACAGTAATTGAGATAAGACACATTTTGGTTATTCTGGATTATAAAATGTAAAAATAACCAAAAATATCAAAATTCCAAACAATTTACAGACAAAACTGTGATTTTATTTATATTGATTAGACCCCATTTACTTACTTCAAATAATAACTGGTTATTTACTATTTAAATAGACTGGAAATGTAAGTTTTTAATGTCTAAAAACAGACACGCTCATGCAAAACATATACATAAAACTCGACAGAGTAAATTATTATCTCCGTATAGTTATAAAACAGAGAAGGACGTTATAGACATAAAATATACTATTCAAAGTTAGGTCATACAATTATTAAGTCAGTTTACACTCTCCACAGCGACGGGTGATTATTGCATTTATAGTTAATTACACGGCACTACAAAACATATCAGAAATAAAAAATACACAAAATACTGACTACATTTTCACATTATTTGTCGCAGCCGGTTATTACGCAATTGATTCAGATTAACCTTGTGGGAGATATTGCAGACTGGGTTGCTCTAAGTGCTGCCATTAGGCAAATTATTATTAATAGTCCCATTTGTGATAATTTACTCAGTGCGTCAAAGTTCATAATCTTAAGTGAAACGAATGTTCACCGGATTTAATTTTGGTCATACTAATTTTTTTAAGATGACACATTTATTTTACCTCCTTCATTACCTACTTTATTAACCTAATTTAAAAATTGTAAATAGTTTAGAAATCAATAACAGTAGTTAATATACCTGATATATAATCTATATTATTTAAATAAAATAATCTGATATATTGTATAAAACAATACTCTTTTTTACAATTTTCTGTAAATTAATGCACACATTCCTGTGTTATTATTAAGATTTGCTGTTACAGGAGCATTTTGTGGGATGCTGTTATTCTCCCGTGAACAGCTGAGCCATTGACGTCACAGTCAGCTGACAGCCCTTCAGACCCTAGAAGGATCAAACCGTGCACTCATTAGTAACTCATTATCTTCGCCTCGATAAATCAGAGTACCGGTAGACAGACGGAAGATTCGTCGTGGATGATTTGTCAGGGCTCGAGCAGATGAGGTATAATAATGTTGGGCACACCGAAATTAACTCAAGAAATCCAAGTAGACACCGAAATTTCACTAAACGTTTAAAGTCATCGAAGATTTACTTATGCCATCCTTAGAATTCTTTTTTATTTGTAGAAAATATGTGTAATGGAGTAGAAATGTAAAACAGGTGTTATGCTATTATAAGTTTTAAAATATAGTTAGTTATTTGTGAAGAAATTTTATATAAAAGGGCCAAAATGTACACCTTCAACGTCTCGATATTGTTGGATACGTCATCGAGACGAAGAATCAACCACGGGGAGTCGTGAGTCATGTCCAACTGTCCACGAAGCTATTGTGGTCTTACTGTAGTTTCAGTGACGAGGTTAGTGAACCGTTTAGCTCATTGATATGTTAAGTGCGATCATAATAGTACCGCTAGGGAGTACTATTATATAACTGTAGTAGCCTAAATATCAAAATGTATTATATAAATTGGGTCATACCCTACATGAATGATTCTCCAACATATCTTGGGATTCTAGATATTCATAGCGCAAGGAGTATATTACTATCGATAAACAAATAATCAATTAAGAGAATTAATAACTGTTACCGTACTGCAGTAACCAACGAAACAGCTACATAATATTACCAAAAACTATTATACCGGGTATCTATACGAAATTCATCCTATTCTAATAACATATATCTTGTTTAATTTTTGCCCCACGACACTGTGACCCATGTGATTTTTTTACATGTTCTGTTGTTCATTGTTATGCATTTTGTCAACATTTCTTTAATTCATTGAAGACAAACCATCTGTGTCTTAAGCTATAATAGACATTTTTCTTTAATAACTGTCAAGCGTGAGTTCCCCAGACACCTTGGAAGACATGCTCTAACTAACCAGAGCATTTTGCGATAGTATCGGCAGATCTAAAAACAGGAAGCCTACTGAAACGTAAGAATCCTGGTCGACAAATGTTTCTCTCGAAACAACAAATACGGTCGGGCAGGTCTACGAACGAAGGTCCCAACAGTCAGTAAGAAATGTTAGCCGTGAACTCGGCTTACCTAAGTTCACTATTTGGAATGTTTAAATAAAATTGTCTTTGGTTTAACGAACAAATTTGCGATTATAGCCATATCGACTACAACAGAGTGATTTCCAAAAAACGTAAAGAGCTATGAAACGAACTCCAAAACTATACTTTGAACATGAACATTTTTCTGCTCATCTTGTATTTAGTGATGAAGTCACATTTCACTATAGTGGATAGGTTAACAAGTGACAGATTTGGGCGTCTGAGGCAACATGAGAGAGATGCACCGAAACTGAACGTCTTTTATGCGGTGTTAAAAACCAAACTGTACGGTCCGTTTTTCTTTGCTTAACAAACTGTAACTGGTGTTGCAAATTTGGACATGTTGGAGCAATGGCTGTTCCCCCAACTTGAAGAGAATATGGAAGACTTCGTGTTCCAGTAGGATGGGCATCTTCTCATTGGATGTCCGAAGTTTTTTGAACGAGAGACTCAAAATATGGTTGGATTGGCCGTTGTGTTTATAATTACTTAGGCCTAGCTCGCTTAGGTGGCCATCCCGTTCCCCGAACCTTACTTTATGCGATTTCCTTCTCTGGGGCTATGTGAAGGACAGTGTATACATCCCGCCATTACTTAAAACCCTGCCAGAGCAGAAAGGATTCGCGTTGCAGGGACAACAGTGAGCCGGGATATGCTAACCGACGTTTGGATGGAATTGGAACATATACTGCAATCGTGTTTCGATGTAAACTGGCAGCCTATTGAGCTACTTTAATCTTATAAAACAAAACTTGATTGTCTTTATCTTTGAATTCAATATGTAAGTTCAATAAAGTATTTTATGACAGGATTAATATTTTTACTATATAAGATTATTATATTTTATTGTATAGGTATGCATCTAATTCACAAAACAAACTTTTAGCTTTACATTATGTCTTAAAACATTACCTCTACAACCTAAGTTAAAAATACTGCTCTAACTAGCTATAATTTTACACATAAAAATTAATATAGTGTTAACTCTTCAACTGTTAAATTATTATGATTCAACATAAAAGTTTCGAATTTTCTGAAGCTATAGTCTACGTGATAGTTCAATAGTGGCTGGTGTCAGTATTTTTCTGTAAGGGATTAACTTGAACGTCCTTGCGTATAGTCTATATACACTAACTTGGCCAATGATCCTCTGCTACCTGCGGGGCGGCCGAAGTCGGTCATAAATCTCCCCCTCTCTCGCTCATCTGTATCTGTAATGAGTCACCTATTGGTGATACCAATACATTAATAAACCTTTTAACCGACTCGGAATTTAATTTTTTATGACATTTCAAGTTCAAATAAAAATAAGAAAATGATACAAAATACGATAGTGGTCTCTAAAATAGTTAACTATAAATTAGGGGACATAGGGGAGCGCGCTGGTCTAGGGGTAGAGTGCGGGGCTTTGGTGCCTAAGGTCCCGGGTTCAAATCACGCCAATCACCAATGGCCTTTCGCTATGTAATAATGCCGCAACCCACACAGGGGTGCGTAATAAGCCGCTACGGCTGAAGTGCCTTGGGAGTAATCCACCCCTTCCGATAAAAAAATTATACATATACAGTATACAAACATTTCAGTATAAACAATATTTATATAGCGAACACTGTCGTGTTTGATATCATTTTACTTATTTTCATTTGAATTTTTCGGATGTGTCATGAACAAATAAAATTCAAAGTCATTTAAAGGTTTATTAAAGTCATGTTATCACCAATATGTGACTCTTTGAAGACACATCTGCGCGAGGGAGGAGGTCATTTATGACCGACCCGGCCGCCCCACAGGTAGTCGAAGGTCCATCGGCCAATTTACTGTATACAGACTATAGTTCTGAAACAAATTTAGTTTATGTTTTACATTGGATGACGTATTAACTAAGAGTTATATTAACGGATAAATCATGTTAAGATTCCGATTGATATTTAAGGGATGCAATAATGTTCCGTGTTCCTTAGAAATCCCGAAGTGTAACAATACAGAGGGCGAGCGTCTTGTATCACGCGCTGCAATCCATCTCACTGATTCTTGCAGTAAGCATTCGTCGTACGCTTGGTATTCATGATGGAGGAGAAATTCAATCTAACTAGTGAGGTAACTGAATTAGTCATTCCTAATGTAAAGCCATGAGCACGTCCTGGAAGAAATGGTACGATTAGTCAGCTGACAGGAAGTGCTGACGACATGACGATGTCACACCTGGTCGCCGCAGCTGACAGGAAGTGCTGACGACATGACGATGTCACACCTGGTCGCCGCAGCTGACAGGAAGTGCTGACGACATGACGATGTCACACCTGGTCGCCGCAGCTGACAGGAAGTGCTGACGACATGACGATGTCACACCTGGTCGCCGCAGCTGACAGGAAGTGCTGACGACATGACGATGTCACACCTGGTCGCCGCAGCTGACAGGAAGTGCTGACGACATGACGATGTCACACCTGGTCGCCGCAGCTGACAGGAAGTGCTGACGACATGACGATGTCACACCTGGTCGCCGCAGCTGACAGCAGACCTCAGTTCACAGTTCCGTAGGCTGGTCAGGTGACACCAGAAGCGACCTGTACACTGCACACTGCACACTCGCGACTGAGTCATAAAGGCTACTTACAGACAATGCACTCGAGGTGCCAACAATAGCTTCGTAAACCCGCGGATCAAACACGATTAGTAACCTATATGACGTCATAGGTCTAACTGTTACTTAGTTAAAACACTAAAAAATTAGCAAACTCACATAACTCTTTTATATAACCTCTAACCATACAGCAAACGTTTACTTATAATAAAATTAAATATCTCATATCAAACTCATATTGTATCTGTTTTACTCTAGGTTTGCAAATTTTCAACCAGCATGTGTTACAAATACACTAACAAGAGGTATGGAACTCCTTCTCTTTCCACACCGTTAAGGTTGGTTTTGGTATTTCCCATGAGTTTCGGATATGGTTTTGGCATGCCCCCTGTACTGTGTTTTCTGCTATGTGTTTTAATGGTGAATTGTTGCAATTTAACTACAGTTCAGAGTGTTTAGCCATATATTATTGAATAGTACATTAGCCTCATTAATAAAACCCACCTTCATTCAAAAATGTAGTGTATAAATAGTGCGTTTTTAGGTTTTTGTCTTATTAAGTACTATTACAGAAAACCTCGTGGAAGTTTGATAAATTTAATTCAGAACGTGATTACGAAAGACCAAAAAAGATCGTTGATCGGCGATGTATTATTCTCACATTACACTCTACATTATTCATAAAATTTACGGAATTTCAAATACAGTTAATTGCAAGAGTAATGTGTATAATGCAATTTAATTTAACCACTACCACCTATGTAATAAGTTTGATATGAAGTGATGGTACTGTTATAGTAGGACTATATAGGAAGTGACGGTGATGCACGCGGTGCGCGGCGGGGCGCCTGCTCCGTTGACCTCGGGGGGCCGGGATGGGGGCCGGGCCGGGGCTGCGACACAGACTATACTATATAGCAGATATAGCAGAACCCACCGTCAAATACGATGTACAACATTGAAATTAATTTAAAACTTTAAGGGAAAATATAAAATATTATTTATTATTGATGATAATTTAACTATCTACACCTCTTTGGCCAGCATGTGATATTTAGTTGCACGGTTGATGAGTTATCTTGTTTAAGAAGCAAAATATGTGAAAAAAGGGGGTTTTCTGAAATTACAGACCTTTAAGAGCAATCACAAAACTATATAAGATATCAACAAAGTTGACTGAACATAGATTGCAGCATATTTAATCAACTTTTATTTTGCATAGGATTACTATGTAGCTGGTATCCATCGTTCCAAAGTTATAAGTGAAACCCCCAAAAAATGGTACCTTTAGACCCCACCCCACTCCACACTTACAGGTACAGGCGGGACTCGCGATATGGTCATCCCGTATCTAGTCCAACCAGGGTTACAAAATAAAAAATAGTGTCTTAAAAATTTCTCTCCATACCTTTTCAGTACTGTACCTGGAAAATTTTCATAAACATGTAAATAAGAATAAAAACTAAACTATTGAAAATTGAGTTACACCTGTTAATCTATAATATTATAAAGAAGAGGTGGTGTCTGTATGTTTGTTTATTGTGGCAAGTAAACGCAAAAAATACTGAACCAAACAGTTTGAAATTTTACAGAAAGGTAGATCTTAAACCCATGCAACATATAGGCATACTCATTTCCTTAAAATCCTCTCGGGCTACGCCCTGTGAACGTCCTAAGTTTCAATGTTTACATTTTTAGAGAATGAAAACATAAAATTACTTGAATGTCAACAGCTGTGAATACTAAAATTTGACAGTTCGAGAAGAAGAAGAAAGAGCTGCCGTGACCGTCCTAGGTTTCAATGTTTACATTTTCTAATGACAACATCCGTTTGCACTATATTTTGACAGTTCAGGAAGAAGAAGAAATAAAGTTGATTTTTCAGATTAACTGCTGGATCAAAATTAGTGAATTATTTAAAATAGTGGAATGGTAGATTTTAAGTTTTTTTCCGACGACTGTCTCTATTACATTAATCCTTATCCTCTCCCAATATTTGACAGATGTTACTTTGATATGTTGTAGACACTCGTGTTTTGTCATTTTGTAAACAATGAAGAATTAATTAACAATAACTTAAATGTATCAGTAGAGCCTACACCTTTCAGCCTTTTTAACCCGTGCGAAGAACGGGTACTTTGGCTAGTAAGACTATAATTCATACAAACTGATAAAAAAGCATCCTTGTAATATGAGATAGTACACGAAGCAGATTTTGCCTGTAGAATCTACTTCTTCATACCGCAATAGATTTTAAGATTTTAGGTATCAATTAAATCCGTTCGATATATTTAGTTTTGTAATGGAATTTTATATTCCCATTACTTTTTTAACTATTCTTCAATTAGTGGCTCGCTCGAGTGTCAGGTTCCCTCATGATCTCAACATGGGAAAATTGTTCATTTATCAATAATATTTGAGTAGGAGTAAACACAGGTCGTTTTATGTGGTCATATAAAAAGGAATAGCAATATTCCACTTTATATTCAACAATACAGTATATTCAAAACCATACAAAACTTCGATAAACCTTTAATGGAGGGTCAATTAAGCGTTGTTAGACCAATTAGGACGGCTTCGTTTATTGTGCTCTTACGTACATACTTCTACATAATTCATATACACTCCTAAATAAGGGGACTCCCTGGGAGCGGTGGGCAGGCAGCCTAGAGAAGAGTAGAGATATACTCATAGATGGCGTTGGGGTAGGGACTATATCACCTGAGAACCTGCTCCCTCTAATGACGACGTGTCTTGAAAACTGGCGGGTTTTTGCTGAGAGTGTTCTTAAGAGAAAGAACATAAAAGATCATGACCATCTTTGAATAAGAAGAAGCTGTAGCCTTTTTGGCTTCACATCTGAGTCTCCACCTCGACGAAATATCCTAATGGGTTCTTACAAGGCTGGAATCAGTCTGAGTAAGGAGGTTTTAGTGGGTGCGAGTCCCATACACCGTGTAGTGTGCCCTTCCCCTCTCTGATGGTGCGTAGTAACATTTACCCTCAAAACAATATGTACTCCTTCACGAGAACATATTACCTTTGACTATCCATTATTAATAATTATAGTCAAATATATTCAGTCTCATAGATTTCATCTTTATAAATCTTAGTATTTTTCATCCCTAATAGGTGGCTCAGTGTGTGCCTGAAAATCTCAGTCAAGGGACTCAAAGGGAGTCAAAGTTTTTACTCAAAAGTGCCGAAATCCATGATGTTATAGAATTATATCTCAGGAAGTATTCAATAATTCACACACAAACTGAATGTTAAAAAGGTATTTACTGTTCAATCACAGCAAATCATTACACACACCCTTGTATGTCCAAATTGAGTGAAACTATTACATATTGAGAGTGTTTTGAAACATGAAAGAGAAAACCTAGGGGAGGGCACGTAAGTGGAGGGGCTAATTCAATTCATCCAGGACTCCCCAGAGAGCGCCCTACCCCGGCCTCTATCACGGAAACCGGACATAAAACTTCGATAAACTTTTAATGGAGGGCCAATTAGGCGTCATTAGACCAATTAGGGCGGCTTCGATTATTGTTTGGGCCAGCGAACTTTGTTCTGTGCAAAAACGAATTCGTTGTTTTCTGTGTTCAGAACTACTGGCCTGTTTTTGTTTAACTGATAAATTATAAGTTGTACACAACAAACAAACTTTGCTACTCACGGCTTAAATGTTTTACCGTGCAATTGATTACTATATGTGTAGACTTTAAATTAATCATATAAAACGATAAGCTAATAAATTAATAGATTGAATAGAATGAGCGTAGAAACACTGACACAGACTCGGTGTAATGCGGGGTCTAATGATACCAGCATCCAGCATGTGTTTACACAGATTATGATTCGTCGTTAAGGTACCAGTATACAGTAGGTCTATAACTCAGATTCCGCATGATGAGTCTGGCAACAACGCGCACTGGAGTGTTGCAATAATTGTGATTATACCGGTAATGGCTCTCTACTCGTTGTTACATAATCATGTTATACAGTAGCATAACAACGTTTAAAGAGATCATGCATTTTATCTAATCGTTTATCTATGTGTAATTTACTACGGTACTAAGAACACAAAAAAGCCACTAAGCAGACGTGGAGGAACTCAGCTTGAACATGGCTTTTAAGTTAATAAAGGTTAAGTTTTTTACCAATCAGTACCTTTTTTGTGTGTACTTAGACGAAATAAATACTTTAAATGCTTAGATTAGAATAAATCATTGAAATGACAACCATACTACAATATAGGTATTTTAAACTTTTAATAAAATTAGTTCAAACTAAAAATAGTTGCATTTGTCCGTAGCTATCAAACTTCATAATTAATTTATGTTTAAAGCCCCTTTGGCGATTAGGAAAGGTCATTTCTAGTTCTGTATACAATTTTAAAGGTTGAAATGAGAATAAGTCTTTTGTAATCTTTGACAGTTTGTACTTTGATGAGTAAGAAAATCTTCTTAAGCAAATTGTATCGTATTTTTTTATTTTTGAAAATATTTTGTCCAAGTAGATATTACAATGCAGTAAAGCAGGAGTTCAATGTGTCAAACTATATTTTTCCTGTATAATATTTTGTCAGCCTTTCCAAAAAATACGTAAAATAAATGTGACAATAAGTTTGGTAATAGTTGAAGAAAATAAGATTTTAAGGGTAATGTTTGGCGATAACGCCAACGTCACTTGACATCTCATGAGGGATACATGCTTGTGCTGAGCTCGGTGACAGGTGACGGCAGATACCCACCTGGTAACGCCAACGTCACTTGACATCTCATGAGGGATACATGCTTGTGCTGAGCTCGGTGACGGCAGATACTCGCCTGATAACGCCAACGTCACTTGACATCTCATGAGGGATACATGCTTGTGCTGAGCTCGGTGACAGGTGACGGCAGATACCCACCTGATAACGCCAACGTCACTTGACATCTCATGAGGGATACATGCTTGTGCTGAGCTCGGTGACAGGTGACGGCAGATACCCACCTGATAACGCCAACGTCACTTGACATCTCATGAGGGATACATGCTTGTGCTGAGCTCGGTGACAGGTGACGGCAGATACCCACCTGATAACGCCAACGTCACTTGACATCTCATGAGGGATACATGCTTGTGCTGAGCTCGGTGACGGCAGATACCCACCTGATAACGCCAACGTCACTTGATATCTCATGAGGGATACATGCTTGTGCTGAGCTCGGTGACGGCAGATACCCACCTGATAACGCCAACGTCACTTGACATCTCATGAGGGATACATGCTTGTGCTGAACTCAATGACAGGTGACGGCAGATACCCACCTGATAATGCCAACGTCACTTGATATCTCATGAGGGATACATGCTTTTGCTGAGCTCGGTGACAGGTGACGGCAGATACCCACCTGATAATGCCAACGTCACTTGACATCTCATGAGGGATACATGCTTGTGCTGAGCTCGGTGACGGCAGATACCCACCTGATAACGCCAACGTCACTTGACATCTCATGAGGGATACATGCTTGTGCTGAGCTCGGTGACAGGTGACGGCAGATACCCACCTGATAACGCCAACGTCACTTGACATCTCATGAGGGATACATGCTTGTGCTGAGCTCGGTGACGGCAGATACCCACCTGATAACGCCAACGTCACTTGACATCTCATGAGGGATACATGCTTGTGCTGAGCTCTTTCATTTCAATAGAATTTTCTAAATACCAGTCAATAAAATATTTTCACGAAACCACAACTTGCCAGATGATGGTGTTTTAAACGAAACGAGATCGCACACAGCACGCTGGCGTGAGTAGAGCGAATTTCAAAGAAATTATTTTATTCCCATCATAGTAATCGAATAATACTGAGAATGCAGATTTGCTGCAAGGGTTGTTTTACATGGTAATATGCTTATATTAAGGCTGGTTACTACAAACACGACTATTAAAGCTTTCTGAATGGTAAGGATGAAGTCAGTCCACTAATTTTGGTAGTCACCTAAACATTCGTGTAAGTAGCCTTTCGAATAAAAAATATAATGCGGCTCATGCCACCTGACGTCATATGGCGTGATGGTTTTTTAGAGGGGGATATTATCACTGTCTCTCTCGTACAATCAAATTGATAATTGAATAATATTTTACCAGTTTGAGCTTTTCTTTAAGAAATAAGAGTTACCTAATAATTTGACCCTTTATTATATTATATTATTATTTAAATTGTGTTGCAAATTAAATTAATTAAATTAAACCTTCATCCACATTACAATTACAAGTGACCTTAATTATCGAACAACTGATCTAGTGGTCCCTGTCGAAATTTGACTTTACAAGTAGATTTTCCGTTTACTGTTATGCAACAGCAGTATATGACCTATATGTAATACATAATCGAAAGTTGCTGGGATCGAACTATTTTAACCAAGGCAACTGGTGTCTTCTGTCGCAATCATGATCAACTAATTACCTGAATGAAGATGTTAAAATAGTTCTAAAATGGATTAGACAAAGTGAAAAAAATTTATGCAACTGTACTCAATATGTGCTGTGCTGATCAATACCCCGTCAGTTTATGCTTCAACGGTAGCCATTGAAGTACCCACTGGAGAGGTTCCATTTGTTCAAGATTAACATCGCTTCTCCCAAGTTCAGAGAACTTTATCGACTTGGGACAAACTTAGCAGCCTTGAAGTATTCCAAGCATTGTAAAGGAAGTTTTCTTGTGACTTAACTGAATTTCGTGGATGTCAAGAGACTTATTCTTTCCAAACTCAATTGCATTTGTTCAATGTTATACATTGTGAATTTTTAAGTGTAAACTATGCGCCATTTTAATTTAAAATAGGAAAATTCATATTAATCCTAATTTTTATGGCTTTAAAATTATTTATAAGTTGAATTAGGGCAGGTTAGTTTGACTGGTTGATTATTTAAATTGTAGATATGATTGAGTAGAAACACAGTTAGATATTAAGAGTCGCCTATTTTCACTTATACATAGTTTTAACAACACTTATTTCAGATTAAAACAGTAGTTATTAGAATTCAATAAACTGTGACTCTTGTGGAAGTATTTTTATCTACCGCAGTGTCAACTGTAGACACACTTTTATCGTGTAAAAGCTTCCATGTTTGTTTCACTCTCAAATGGGTTCACTGGCGTAAAAGCGTTGCATAATATCAATATTGCAGAGAAACTACTTTACCTCCATAGCTGCACTAAACAAAATAAATATTGAACCAAATAAATTCATCATAGCGGAAACGTCTATATAGATAGTAGGTGTTATTTGTATGTACTTTTGATTTTGAACGTACAAGATTTGTCTAACTAGAAGAAACTCGTTTTTGAACTCATTACCATAATACAGGTATTCAATTCCACTTGTGTACCCAGGCTTCATGAATGATGCATGGGGGCTGATGACTGTATCTGGCTGAACACCCGAGCCAAGTGCGAGTAGGACTACACGTTATGGTGGACTACGTGTATGGACCTGGTAAGCTAAAGTACAAGTATAAGAAGCCCTTGGCGGTCGTCACAATCTCAGAATCTGTCAAGCCTCTCAAGTGGCAGAGAGCAGAGAGCAGAAAGCGGAGAGGGGCTTCGGTCGACTAATGATGACTAGGCTTCGGTCATGAGCCATGAGCCTCCGACACAGTTCCGCAGCTATCTACAGTTCATACATACACTTACAGTACTCGAGGGCTTCGGTCGACTAATGATGACTAGGCTTCGGTCATGAGCCATGAGCCTCCGACACAGTTCCGCAGCTATCTACAGTTCATACATACACTTACAGTACTCGAGGGCTTCGGTCGACTAATGATGACTAGGCTTCGGTCATGAGCCATGAGCCTCCGACACAGTTCCGCAGCTATCTACAGTTCATACATACACTTACAGTACTCGAGGGCTTCGGTCGACTAATGATGACTAGGCTTCGGTCATGAGCCATGAGCCTCCGACACAGTTCCGCAGCTATCTACAGTTCATACATACACTTACAGTACTCGAGGGCTTCGGTCGACTAATGATGACTAGGCTTCGGTCATGAGCCATGAGCCTCCGACACAGTTCCGCAGCTATCTACAGTTCATACATACACTTACAGTACTCGAGGGCTTCGGTCGACTAATGATGACTAGGCTTCGGTCATGAGCCATGAGCCTCCGACACAGTTCCGCAGCTATCTACAGTTCATACATACACTTACAGTACTCGAGGGCTTCGGTCGACTAATGATGACTAGGCTTCGGTCATGAGCCATGAGCCTCCGACACAGTTCCGCAGCTATCTACAGTTCATACATACACTTACAGTACTCGAGGGCTTCGGTCGACTAATGATGACTAGGCTTCGGTCATGAGCCATGAGCCTCCGACACAGTTCCGCAGCTATCTACAGTTCATACATACACTTACAGTACTCGAGGGCTTCGGTCGACTAATGATGACTAGGCTTCGGTCATGAGCCATGAGCCTCCGACACAGTTCCGCAGCTATCTACAGTTCATACATACACTTACAGTACTCGAGGGCTTCGGTCGACTAATGATGACTAGGCTTCGGTCATGAGCCATGAGCCTCCGACACAGTTCCGCAGCTATCTACAGTTCATACATACACTTACAGTACTCGAGGGCTTCGGTCGACTAATGATGACTAGGCTTCGGTCATGAGCCATGAGCCTCCGACACAGTTCCGCAGCTATCTACAGTTCATATACACTTACAGTACTCGAGGGCTTCGGTCGACTAATGATGTGCTTGCCGATGACTAGGAGAACAATTCCGCAGTTCTCTACAGTTCATACATACACATACATTACTCGTATCCTGCACAAAGATCAACTAATCTTTGTAAGTAACAAAGCTACAATCACGAAACCAATTGAACTGATCACCTTTCACTTTATATTCACCTTAAAATGCCCGCCCAGTTTGGTCAGTGTCTCACGAATTCCTCTGTTCAGTGTTTGAACCAGGTCGCAATCAGATTGCACTTTCGAATTTTTTACGGGCGTCATTAAAACAATACACAAATGCGTAATCTGGGCTTTGAATATAAAGCATGATGTTCTTCTACTCTATAATATCGTGGTATACTTTTACTAAAAACTTTTCCTAATGCTAAAAAAATATATAAATAAATATGTTTCGTTCTTAGCAAAATCAACTATATCAGTAGCTGACACATACTTTCTCCCTTAACTAAATTTAAAAAAGGGCAATCTGTAATAAAGTATCATATTCCTTAAAGTTTATCAAAATATGATTTAATAATTTATTGTTCCAAAAATAATCATCCAATTTCTGAAAATAACAACACGAGAAACAAAGTTAAATTAATTGTTAGAATTTTATGGGAGGCCCCCCCGGTAATATCTAACTTTTTTGAGTGGGTTTTGTTGGGTGCTTTTACCTTACACTTCATACAAAATTGCATGTAAAACAGTTGGAAAATAAGGAAGAAATTGATTTTTAATATTCTTCATAAGAATAATATTGGGTGCTCTCAACGTACTGCGTTTATCATATACAGTAAATATATCTTTTCTTGGAATTGTTCGTCGCAGACAAATAATTTAAGATACAGTACTTCTTAGTTTCATTTTTGGTTAGAGTCGTGCTCCATTTTTCGTGCGCACGATATCTTGTGTCGCCCCGCTAGCTCGGAGGCGGTGTTACGTGTTAATTGTTGCTTTATCAATATACTTTTTTTGTATATTGATCATACATACATATATATATATTATATATTGATGATATATTAATATAGATATATATATATATATATATATATATATATATATATATATATAGTGAACGTAGAGATATATATCAAGAACTCAGAAACTTAAGGATTTTTGAAAAATTTTTATCTGTCCATATAATAATGAAACCCTTTTCATGTTAATATTTCATGAAAGTTTGTTTTAATTTATTTTCCATGCTTCTCACCCTTCCAGAATAAAGCGGTTCATAAACGGTGGACTCCTTGCCTTGGCTTTAATTAGCAGAAGAGCTCGTGGGATCCTAAGCCTGCTCGGATCATTCTAATTCCTCGGAAGTGGAGACTGCGGTGATTCGTACTGTGGTGATCACCATCAGCGTCTGCTTGCAGTAATAACTTGCTTGGCTGATCGTTGTGATTTAAATTCATCTCCCTAAGTTTTAAGTAATTTGTATGTTACTTTGTAAAACAATGTATTCCATGAATGTAATAATGTGATGTTACAAAGATTAAGGGATCCATTGAAATACCATTAGTTAGCCAATTATGCTAATATAGTCAATATTACAGCTAACCTAACAATCGAAGCAGGGTGTCAGTGCTGTTCTTTATGATTCTTTATACTGACTAGGACGGTGAGGTGTGCTGTAGTCCAGCCACTTGAAGGTTATGAAATGTGGATAGTTATGAGCGATGGTCGGTAGCGGGATACTCTCTGGCGTGGATTAACGTCCGTACTATTGAATACTAAGTTCATCCATAAAAGACCATTCTCATAATTAGACCAAATAGTGGTTCGAATCCCACGTTAAACTGGAGATCCCTTAGATGTCTTTGGCTGTCTAGTTAATAATTAACAGACCTGTCTAAGGAACATGTCAGTCTTAGTCCGTAACTAGACTACAATTTCTTGCCACAACCATCTTACAAAATACCTACCTTGATAGGTCACCATTTCGGGAAGGCAAAGGTAATAGTTTAAACTTTGGGGATATATTGGCAATAACATTTTATTTTTTTAAATTCAAATTTATTTTAAAATTAGTTTTAATAACTAGAAATGATTCAACACAAAATGTGTCTAATCTAACGTTGTTACCTCTAAAAACTGTTAGTAAAAATGTTGGCGGTCATTTAATTACTTTGTTATATTTACTGTCGTCAAATAAAAATTTGTTTGTTTGTAATTAATACTAATTGTTATTTGTTATTATATTATTATAATAAATCAATTGGGATTTATATTTCTAGGCGGGAGATCAATACTAGTCCAGGACTTGCGTGTGTAGTGGAGGAGTCAGACTACAATTCTTCATTAGGTGACACATCTAATGAGGACGTCACTGACCATCGGTCAAGAGCCCTTTATCGAGAGCTAGCGGAAAGATAAGAACAGTGTCTTGGGGTCGGAGCTGATAGGGGGGAGTCGTTGAAACCTCTGTGGAACTTACAATCACAGACCAGTTGATTAGTATTATTAGGTGTTAATATATTTGAAATAGTTTTTAAAAATATGATATTGTGTCCGCTAAAATATGTATATAAAATGTGAAACAACCCCAGTACAGCAGTAGCCACAGCGGGTATAATTCATGTCACTTGAGGGGGTAATCCACCCGTCGTGTTATTTAAATTTACTCAGAATACATTTGAAGGCTGAATCAGTAATATTTTAATCAAAATTATAAAATTAATTTCTTACAAACATCATTTTACGTTGTTTATAGCTTTAATATTTAAACGTGATCCATAAGTTACACATACGAGCTGTAAATTGAAAACATTTAATAGTAATCACTTTGTTTTGGTAGGAAGTGCTTGTATAAAAACAGTTCAACAATTACTTGCTTGAGTGCTCGCCAAAGAGCAGACGTAACCATTACTTGTATGAGTGGTCACCAAAAAGTAAACGTAATTATTACTTGTGTGAGTGGTCACCAAAAAGTAAACGTAACAATTACTTGTATGAGTGGTCACCAAGAGCAGTCGTAACTATTACTTGTTTGAGAGCTCACCAAAGAGCAGTCGTAACTATCACTTGTTTGAGAGCTCACCAAAGAGCAGTCGTAACTATCACTTGTTTGAGAGCTCACCAAAGAGCAGACGTAACTATCACTTGTTTGAGAGCTCACCAAAGAGCAGACGTAACTATTACTTGTTTGAGAGCTCACCAAAAAGAGCAGACGTAACCATTACTTGTATGAGTGGTCACCAAAAAGTAAACGTAACTATTACTTGTATGAGTGGTCACCAAGAGCAGTCGTAACTATTACTTGTTTGAGAGCTCACCAAAGAGTAAACGTAACTATTACTTGTGTGAGAGCTCACCAAAGAGTAAACGTAACAATTACTTGTTTGAGAGCTCACCAAAGAGCAGTCGTAACTATTACTTGTTTGAGAGCTCACCAAAGAGTAAACGTAACTATTACTTGTGTGAGAGCTTACCATAGAGTAAACGTAACAATTACTTGTCTGAGTGGTCACCAAAGAGTAAACGTAACTATTACTTGTGTGAGAGCTCACCAAAGAGCAGTCGTAACTATTACTTGTTTGAGAGCTCACCAAAGAGCAGACGTAACTATTACTTGTGTGAGAGCTTACCATAGAGTAAACGTAACAATTACTTGTCTGAGTGGTCACCAAAGAGTAAACGTAACTATTACTTGTGTGAGAGCTTACCATAGAGTAAACGTAACAATTACTTGTCTGAGTGGTCACCAAAGAGTAAACGTAAATATTACTTGAGTAAGAGCTCACCAAAGAGTAAATGTAACTATTTCTTGTTTGAGAGCAGATGTTTTAATAAATAGAGAATGATTTTTTGTAATGAAGAATTGTTTCTTTCATTAATTGAACCTTTAACTTGAAGGTATTGCAACATGGAAATATATATGTACAGTATATATTTTTTTAATTGCATTAAACTATAAACTTTTGTAATACCTTATGTAGTATCGTATCTTTTTGGAAATCAAAATAGGTGTAATCATTACACTGAGATTTTTTTAAACCTATAATAGTTACCACAGAACGACAAATCTCCAGTTTCCCTGGAACCCTTGCCTGAGGATAGGTGACAAAGACATCCCAGGTGTCTATAGCTCCAGCTGGAAGGGCTCTCTGGAGGCACATCACTTTGGAGCAAGTTTCAATGGGGTGGAAACTTGTTCTATTACAAAGTGAGTTTCTGGAAGCAATCCTCTCAATTAAAACTGCAAAAAAACAATCGATATCTCGGTATTTCGACAACGGGGGGCATAGGTAAATTTAATAAAAAGGCCAATGACGTTGTCGCGTGAGCCTTGATTGTAAGGTGTAATTATATACACCAGAATCCCACATGATCTAGAGCTCAAGAGATTGTTAATACGAGTTTGGGTAACATTAGAGTGATTGTCTCACCCAACTCCTTTGCCTATTAGCTTTGACTATCCATTGATAATGGATAGTCAAAGCTATTAGTTTATGTCATGTATGTGACTTATATAGTTGCCCTAGATGTATTGAGAGATGCTATGCTATATCTAAATTAAATAAGTACTCCATATTGATATTAAATTATAATATACATTTATTATATTTTTATTTTATGATATTTTTCATAATATACATTTAAGCGTATTTGTTTTTTACTCGTAACCACAAGAATTTACAAAGTATTTCTTTTACTATTAAAATACGAGAAATATACAGCTAACTGTAATTAGACATTTCTCAGCCCAGTAGAGGGGGGTGGAACTATTCCTGAACAGCTGAGGTCCGGGCTTTATTGTGCATCGTCCTTTGTTGGTCAAATCCTCATTGTTATGTAATGGAAATAATTTCTGGAACATTTGAAACAAGCTATACCTCTGTCGGTTTTACCACATATACTGTGTTTAAACTATTAAGAATAGAAAAATTAATCTATAACATTATTTTATGAGAAAGAGAAAGAGTTAAACATGAAATTGTATAGTGTTTATATACTGAAATATAGTTTTAAAATCTTTATATCGCATTCTAAAACTATTATTTAAAGTCCTTGTTATCTTCAATATATTTTCTGGGAAAATATTTAGTAAGAAGATTTTAAACGTTTTACACGCATTTAAAAAATATATATAATGTCTTGTAAACAGTTCTTTGGAATTTGTAAAAAATATGCTATTTAAACTCAACTTGAGTTTCACTTCATGATATTTTAATATATCGGGTATCCCAACAAATGGATAAAAAACACAGTCATAAACACTTTATTATTAATGATAGAAAGTAACTTTTATATACATTACATTCCTTAACTTTTAAAAGTCTTTTATTAAGTTTCACCGCCTTACCTTTACTTGTTCCCCATTAATTTGCTCGAAGAAAATCGAGACGGTGCTCCAGCTCTGCCCACACATTGTGGCGCATTTCATCGGATATTTTATTAAAAGCTTCCCTTATCTTAACTTAAAGTTCATCTAGGTTTGCAATTTGAGAACGATGCACTTGATCCTTCACAAATCCCCAGACAATCACAGGGTGTGACGTCAGGAGACCTAGGAGGCCTTGAATGGGACCATCCCGACTAATCCAGAGGTCCGGGTAGGTTTCATCCAATGGCTCCCTTACAAATAAACTCCAGTGGGGGGAGCACCATCTTGCTGGAAAACAATGTCAGGTAGGAATACCTCTAATTGAGTATAGGAATAGTTTTCCAGCATGTCGAGGTACACGTTTCCAAACTTTCCAGCTACAAAATGAACTACATTTGACTTTCCTACGACTCTCAGTATATTAAGCTTTATTTTTGAACCAATCTTTTTGGGACACGGTGTACAGTACAGTAATGTATGCATTCCCACATAATATAAAGATATCTTATACTTATGCCTATACTTAATACTTATACTCACCTATTTGATGTGTAAATCTTTTTGTCTTTCAGCCTACCATGAAAAAAAACTTTATTTCGTAATTAACATTAAAAGATTAATTTTTCTCATGGTCAAAGTTTATAGCTATATTTATATACTAGGTACTGCTTCTAAGGTAAATTTTAATTTTACTTAAAAAGTATAAATTCTGACATACTCACCTACCTATGCAATTGGAACAAGTATAAAAAGTACAAAACTAGATTTGGAATTTAGTCCAGTCAGGTCTAATGTGTTACTGTGCTAAGCATGTTGACTGACCATGTAGGCCTAGAGGCTGGAATGTGCTGCGTGCGCTCAGTGAGCAGCTCGCGTAGCTACACAGGCTGCAGGAGAAAGTCCTGTCCACAGTTGCTACACCCAGACATCGCTGGATGACACGTACTGACTGATATACAATATTACACAAATCACACTACATTGGGTTTAACATCAACAATGTTCATTTTTGATTTGGATGTGTCTTAGCTCCTGGAGGGGTGCGGTTATTGGCAATCTCTCAGGCCAAAATTTGAAACAGTGACATCATTTGCATAGTGACGTTAATTGGTTATAATTGGTTAATTGGTAAGGACAGCTTTTTAGAGGAACTGAAAACATCCCATTTAGACATATCTATGATATAACCTATTTCCCACAGGTAAGTAAATACAATCGTTTTTGCTCCATTTCTGGTCATACAAGAGTCATAAAATGTTTGTATTTACTTCCCTGTGGGAAATAGGTTAGATCATGGATAAGTCTTAAGTGAATGTTTTAAGTTCATCTAAACAGCTGTTCTTATTTTTTATATTTAAAATTTAATACAATAGTTCTGATATTTTCTACGGAAACCTGTTACATGTTTTCCATCTTAAAAATAACCAATCCTCCCCCTCCACAGAGCTAAAACATATAATTTAAAAACTTTTACTTTACTTAAAACTGGTTAGTTTTACTATATAGATTACCTTACATATTTAAAATATGAAATGACACTTTTGACTCAAATTGTGGATGAACAATCAACTCAACAGTGAACATCTCTAGGTACTAAGATGTGGATCAGGTGAGGAGGAACCGTAATCCAGTGCGGTTTAGGAACAGGGTTGGGTTCGGTGCCCGGGGGATTGCGTCAATTAAATGTAAGCCCTACCGAACACAAGGGCCAACATCCCCAATCACCCCCCCCCCGCTGAGATTGTGGTCTTATCAGTACCCGGGGGAGGGGCGATATCATCCCAGGCGCGATACCACAGACTAGAATGGAGTACTTGATTTCAGTAATTATATTTTGTTTAATTAAGAAAAGGAGGGTATTATTAATGGAAGAGCTAGGGATTCTTAGTGAGTTAGAATCATGATCCACCTGATCTTATAAGCTAATTATTGTAATGAGAAACTATAGAGAGTATTAGATACTGTATAAAAGGATCAGCCGCCTCGAGTGTTAAGAGAGCATTCCTTCAATTTTACTGTATTAAAATAATCCTCAGCTAACTCAAGAAAACAGACGTTTCGGTATTATTACAATCTATAAATATTAAGTTTTATAGCTTTTACTTGACATAACATTTTTAAATGCTGTATATTCTACTACTGCACCTGCATCATAAACCTAATGAGGTTTATTTATACACCATGAAAACAAACGTAACGATTACATAAGCTAAAAATAAAGCATTTGCAAATTATATAAATATTTCAATAACTGATTTCAAAATAGGCCTATCGCTTTTTAGATGTAAATAATTAACAAAATATAAAATTATTAATTTGATTTGATTTTGTTTACATAGTTCACTACACTATTGTTGCTGTGTTAGGGCATAGACACAGAACAGGGACTGTGTCGAGAAGCGCCCCAGTACCCAAGCACCCAAGCACCCAAGCGCCCAAGCGCCCAAGCGCCCAAGCGCCCCAGCCCAGACCCGCCCGCCGTCACCGCGTCCTCTCCTTGTTTGCGCGCCCGTGTTTACCCTAACTGTTTACCTGAGGAGCCCTCTTTGTTTACCCTCATTATTTGCTCGCTACGTTCGCTGTTTACCCAACTCCCTTCGCCGTCTTCGCCCGATATAACCTTCGCTGTTATCTGTGTTAGTAGAGATTGAGGAGTATTAGGAGTCAAATAGACGTGGAATTTGGGTGGGTGGATACTTTCGATAACGTTTATAGTGAATAGTGTACCATAGTAATATAGGCAAATGATACTACGTTGATATGTAGATAAAAATAAATGAATATTTAGCTAAAGGTGAGCTGTGATGGTTTTTGTGCATACCTCTAAAATAACATGTCTGAATAATAATGTCTCTGGTCTACTCCAAACTCTTTAACTATTAACCCTGTCTTATCCATCCTAATGCTGTAGCTAGTAATTGATGTCCATGTCTCTAATGTGACTGTGTCCCTGGTTCAATTCCAACCAATGATTTGTTGATCTTACCTCATCCTTACTCCGGAGCTCTAGCAGTTGATGATCTTGTCTCTTTAAACAGTATCCTTGGTTCAATTCCAACCAATGATTTGTTGATCTTACCTCATCCTTACTCAGGAGCTCTAGCAGTTGATGACCATGTCTCTAATGTGACAGTGTCCCTGGTTCAATTCCAACCAATGATTCGTAGATCTTACCTCATCCTTACTCCTGACCTCTAGCAGTTGGTGTTCATTTCTCTAACATGACAGTGTCCCTGGTTCGCTCCGGACCCATGAGCTGTACTTGTCGGTGTTGTGTCATCCCTACCCATTACTCACTGCGCGCCTGTACAGCTGGCCACTCTGGTCCACTTCTATATATAGATGTCCCGCTATTCTTGTTGTGTCACTTGACTGACCTGCTCTCAATACAACATGTGTCCGCACTATAAAGAAGGATAATATATCATATTACATTAAATGTATTCTATAAATTACTAGATAAAATAGTTTAAGGCAGTGTGTAATTACCGTATTTATTTATAGGAATTGAAAATTTCGTTCTTATTTTTCCCAAATAATATAACCACAACGTTTTATCTCAAATAATATCGTATCAACCTATTACCACATCCTCCTGCTAAAACCATTCTAATCATAACATAAAATATGAAGACATCGTGTCTGAATTTTAGTTCAGTATCAGAAATCTGAAAATTAGAAGCCGCATCCTTGAGTGTTATTACGAAGGCCAAACAGGCTTCCCCCGTTTTGTTTTCGTTTCCATAAAGCTCGGCGATTACTTGAATAGTTTTGTTTTGTATTCTTAATTATCTTTCTTGTTGTTCAACACGATCGTAATGTTTTAAACATGTCTCGTTATATTTATATCCCAAACCTAGCCCGACTTTGGAGAAGCGAGCTTGTCTACTCGTTATGCTCTACATGTACTCTTTCTTAGGTCACGGCATATACAAAAAAAACAAATAAATCAATAGTCCTACGTTTTTTAATACCTTTCTTTATACTTATTTGAAATCTTTTGTTATTAAAATATAATTTTTACAGTTCAATTAGGTGATTTAATGAGTTTCAACTTAAAAGATTTAAATAAGATTATCTTGGTATAAGGCTTTGGATAAATTTATAGTTATGATGATTAATATATCTGGCAAGCATTGAATTGCTAAATTATTTATTTGAAACAATAATAAACGGTATCAGTGGACTGATACTTTCACATACTTTCTCCCTTAAGTAAATTTAAACTACAATCTTTAATTAAACTATCATATTCTTAAAGGTTTTCTAAATATCATTTAATATTTTATTGTTTCAAACATAATCATCCAATTTATGAAAAGAACAACAAGAGAAACAAAATTAAATTAATTGCTAGAATTCCATGGGGAACTACCCCCCGCCCCGTAATAACAAGCTTTTTTGATTAATTTTGTTGGGAATGTGACTTAACGCTGCATAGCAATTCAAAAAGGTTAGAAAATAAGGAAGAAATTGATTTTTTATTATTCTCCATAAGAATAACTATGGACGCTCTCAGAAAATGTACTTTACAAAGAGTTTACCACGGACATTAAATTGTATTTTTCTCTGGACGTTAGTCGTAGACTAATGATTCACAGTACTTAATTGTTTAGTTTTTCTAGCTGGTTTTAATGGTGGTAGTCAAATTATACTTTACCTTTATTGTTTTCGCAGGAAAATATTTTTTTTATTTCTAAAAGCCCATAGCTTTTAAAACCCCTATGTTTTAAGAAATGCGGGTAGTGCCATTTTATTTATATCAATAATGACTATAAACCATACAATTATCAAAATCGTTAGAGCCATTTTTCCAAAATTTTCATTTTACGTGTTTTTTTTGGGGGGGGAGTTATGGGTAAAATACCCTTAAATATTCAAAAAATGTTTCGAGATACCATTGATTGTTACATAAATAGCGAATTTCATGATAATCGAGCCAATAGTCTTGTCTATAGGCTATTGTACATCACCACACACACAGACATCACTAAAAACCACTTTTTTACGAATCGGGGGGTACTAATATCTAGACTTCTGCATATTCACTAAAAAAATCACTTTTTTGGGGTGAGGGGGCACTATAATGGATATATCAACATGAAACTTAAAAAATCCTGACGAAAATACTTTCTCCTTTAACTATTTTATAAAGGGGAAAGTAAAAATTATAGAGATATTTATTGCTAAACACTTGTATTGTAAATGGGGTTTTAATTGAAAGAACAATAGTTCTTGATTTGCACAGTATATTCAGCATACTTCACATCTAAAACCATTCTCCGTTACCAAATTTGTTGTTTCTTCCGGTGTACTTTTAAAAAATATAACTTTTTAAAATTTCATTTATTAAAAAGAAAGCTATGTTTTCTTATGAAAACTAAATAAAAATTGTTATCATCAGTGTTTTTCCAAAAATTTAAACACGAGTAAAACATAATAATAGCCATCATCCTCTCGGCATATCTTATGGTTCCAGATCTACGGTAACTAAACCAGTTCAAGAGAAGTTTTGATAGATTTTAAAAGATTTATTCAGTAAAAAAGTCGTATTTACTTTGCACAGTGTAATACTATAAATAGAACAAGCATCAACCCTTAACGTTAACGAATAACATTCCTAAATTGAAACATTTCATTGTGTTGGAAAAATATAGTTTTGAAAACGAATAGTGACTATCGAACGAGGGTGGTTCTGATTCAGAACTGTCAGTCTGCTACTCCCTGGATAATTGGGTATTGCTGGATCATTGTTATAGTTACCCTTAACAAGCTATAGCGAGAATTTGTTAACGAACCCTCCGTCATATTTGTCTCATTTATCTCTCTGGCTCTGCTCGGTTTTGGTGTGTTTCCATGTCAGTAGCATTTGTACATTTTGATTGGAGTCTGTATAAATAGTAACTATCACCAACTTGTTTTGCATGTAACAGACAGATGTAAAAAGAACTTATTAATATACCATTCTATGACGTCTTATGTGTAAAGTTTATACATAAAATGTACCTCTCAATATCTTTTCTAGCTTATTGTATGGATTTTCCGTTATTCCTTGTGGCGTTCAATTCTTCATATGTTCAACGTGGTGTTCAGATTATACAAGGTAAAAGATTCTTTATTAGTTTCATAACTATTCCGTAGAAATATACGAAATGTGTTACACCTAAGAGCTATGATATAATACTTAAGTAAACTGCGATCCGCTGCAATGCAATCACGGGTTAAAGGTTTTCACGCATTCGGGCTGATAATTCAAGGTGAATAATTATGCTGTGAAGGTAACGTGGATCCCTATACTCTATGTTCGTTAAAACCCCAGATATAGGGTGTGGAAAATACAAGGAATATTCCGATCGATCCCAAGATGCTGACTGACAGTCCTTGTCAACTTGCAGATTCAGGGATATCAGGGCTATTGGCAACACTGTCAACCGTCCACTACGGGGTTTTGAGATATTGAATGCTGATATTTAAATGAGAACTCTTATACATATTTGGAAAGACGGCGTGAACGATCCAAATAAAAAAGTATAAAGAAGTAAATTTCCCACTATCTTAAAAACGAGTCATGCATGTGTAACATAAATACCCCCGTCGCAGCAGACCTGCGTACTCAGCGAATTTCCAAATCAATAATATAATAATAATAATATACGACAAGTCAAGTGGTCAAAATCTGTCGATGAACATGATGATTATTTGCCTATTCTCCATAAGATTAACATGGGAAAGAGTGTGCAGGTTTGCTGCTGTGAGGAACACTGAGAGTAGGCATTGATACCTTCAAAAACATTTATTTTTAACATTTATACCAACTTTCATCAACATCTGTCCATAAATAAAGGACTTTGCCTATTCTCCATATGATTAACATGGGAAAAGAGTATGCAGGTTTGCTGCCATGATAAACACATAAAATAAGATTTTTAAGCATAAATGGATGAACCTCAACTACATAAAGCTAAATATAAATTTTTATCCAAAAATATTGGTTAATAAGTGAAATATTAATTTTTCCTTATCCTCCATAAGATTAACATTGGAGCCTCAAAATACAACGTACTGTGTTTAGATTTTTTATATCTCGGTAACCGTTGGAGATAGAGAAAAACTTTAAGGAACTTAGTTGTGTAGTTTTTTAAGCTGATTTTAATGGTGAAAGATTAAATCTAAAAATTTTTAAATTACATACGAAAAACGCAAAAAACCCCATTTTAGGGTACAAAACCCCCCCAAACTACCCGTTCCCAATGACCGATATGTCTGGTTTACGAACTCGTCCGAGCATTTGTAGGAATACACGTCTATACCAAATTTGGTCTCGATCGGACCATTTTTACGAGAGTTATCGTGTGCACAGACACACACACACACACACACACACACACACACACACACACACACATATATATATATATATATATAAATTTTAACGACTATTGTTTTTGGTCTCTGGGCACCTAAAGAAGAAAAAATAACATGGTCCCGGGCTTAAGTCTTGCCATGAGACCTACAGTAATAGCTTCTTCCCTATGGGAAATCCGCTAAAACCTCTCGAAATACATGGAGAAAGACACATGTGAAAAAGGTAAATGTGTTCTGGTTTTACATTTTAATTTCGATTTACATAAAGAAATTAATTGTAACTGTTTAGAGCCCACGAAGCAATATACCAGGTTTTTTATGTAAAAATTGTTTGGCCTTCTCAAAAAAGGATAAAAATTTGATTTAGATTTTTTAAGTTTTATTTTATATTTAAATTTCTAAAAATATGTAAATTTCGTGAATACAGAACCTTTGGTTCGTAAATAATTAATATATTAATAATTACTTCGTAAATACTGTCGTGTATACGGAATTAAATTATTTATATTAGCTTAGTTATGTCTCTAAATAATTATATTTAACAAAGCTTTGTGTTGTTATCCACTTGTTCATGTATTAAACCATTTATGTTATATAAAAACTGTATGAACCCGTAATAATAAATACTTTATGGTTTAATGGTGGTCTATAGCATGTCATATTTAATCGTTGTTAAATTTATTTCTTTCAGCGGAGAAAATGTGAGAATCCTGTTTTTGTTAAATCATGATACCAATGAAATATATAACTAGTTTACCCGTCGCGCGTTGCTGCGATGAACAAACCAGATTAATTAGGTTTCAGTTATGTTTAAGAAATGAGTGTATTCATGTGAACGTGACACATATATGAAAAACATAATGCATATAAATGAACAATATATATGAAACATTGAAACAGGCAATATCATCTTACAAATATTATACGGCTTATCATTTTACAACCTGTTAAATACAAACACTCGCAATGCCCTTTTTTCACTTCACACGTATTTCACCCGATACATCTTCTTTTAGATGTCATTGAAGAAAAAACTCACATTTACGTATCAACCACAGAAACTGTAATTATTAACGTGGCGAATAAAACTGTTCATTTTGTACAGGATGTGTTTACTTTTTAGTTTTACATTAAGTTTCAAATGGTATTGGATAGTAAAGCATATTGCTAATGGAAAGTAAACCATCGTAGCTTACGAAATCAAATGTTTTGATTGTAGTATAATTTGTAAACGAACTTCCCCATAGGTTTTACATTTGAAATTTACAATGCCATAAAATGGAAACGTAAGGCGATTTCACAAATTTCATTTCACTAAAACCTTCCTAGGCACATATGGAGCAACTCCATTTCAAAATTTCACATAAAATTTCATGGTGGCTTAGTAAATGGTTCGGTAACGTATAAAAGACATACATTCGGTTTTTATATAGAGATAATTAATTATTAATGTTTAAAATTATTTTGCAATTAACCTGCGACACTCTTGCAAACTAATACACGACATGTTTTTAATAATTATAGTCCAGGTTTTAAAACACAAATTGTATCCAGCCATTTTTAATTCATAAATCAATTTGTGAATCAAGCAAACAGCTTCAAGAAAAATTCCCTGGTTTTCTATTCTGCAAAGATACATAAACATAAACACAAACAACAACACATAATAAACACTAACTTTATTCACTCCATCGTTGGTGGACTTGGTTGTATCTCCCAATTCTTGTTATGCTCCTACATGCATGCATATCGGTGTGTGGTCTTATGCATAAAACATGGCTCCACTAGACGTTCCTTGCATCTGCTCCCTTGGTATTGGCGTTCTGACCCAATGCCGAGAATGTGCGTTGTTACCATTCGTTTAACAACGCACCTTTACACACACACACACGTATGCTTGCTAGCTGCAAGTGGTAACAGCCGACAGTGATAACAACATACAGATGTGGCAGCTGCACAAACGCCCAAAGGTTTATTTAGGGTTAGAAGTTTACATCATGAAGTCATCTTACGAATGGAATTTTCAAAAAATTTGAGGTCTTCATCTTCAATTTCATAAATATTAAAAGAAGAAGACTATTAACTCGAGGAAACTGGTAAAAATAATTGAGTGGCGTACAAAAGCTACCTCCAGCCTGCTTAATATTTAACGACTAAATTACTCTATAAAGAATCACTCGGAGAAATGAAGGTTGGTTAAATATTTTATCATCTTAGAATAGTGTCACGGTCAGCTCGCCTTGTAATCAAGGGTCGTTGTATCGATCCTGATGATTGCCAACAGAATATTTCTAGAACTTCAATCCTCGGCCTCGCTTTTACTATTATCGGTATATTCATCTCGAAATTAACATACTAAACTGTCAACTCCAATAAATTCGGCTAAAGGATTGTTCAGAGTCTACAAATAAATGACTAAACAATAATTTACTAATTGATAGACGCGAAATAAATTTTAGTTGCAACAAACCTTGAAAAGATTCAAGCTTTTGCTTCTTGTAAAAGTTTTAACGCGATTTTATGAATAGGATTTTGAAACAATTCTAATGTTGATATCATTACAAGTAACTGATGGATCCGTCCAATGTAAACGAGTCTGAACGATATGGAGTTTTTTATTAATTAATTCATGTCATGTGTAGAGTAGCTTTGGATTTCCAATCCCATATACTACAATCATTGCTAAGGTCAGCGAAAACATATTATACAGAAATAGTATAGATATGAATATAAGGTAATACCTTGGGGGACCATTACAATCTTTTTCAGAGCCCATCTCTAATCTGGTATGGGGGATAAGCCTGTTGGAGTCGCTAATGTACTTCAGAAAAAGACTGCATACTGAGGGTGCACGATAAAAGGGTTATCAACTCCAAAAGGTAAGGAAGTGAGTAAGGAAGAATAGGGGAAATGAATACTTTATACTTTGGCTTCCCAGCTTACAGATTGCTAACTTCATTAATTTTGTTATAGTTAGTAATTACATATGTACCATGACAACAATTTAGACACAACACAAATCTCATAAAACACATAGCACAATTCTCTAAGCTGAAGTCACACCACAGTTTAGAGCAATAATTCCCCATTATACTCGAACGATGGCATGCGAGAAATACCTTTACATTATTTCCTCTCCGGAAATCCCGGTCCCATTTTTAACACCGACACCTACACCCCCCTCGTCCACCATCCCACCCCATCCTATCCCATCCCCATTCCCATTTGCGGTCGTGTAAAAGCACTTGTATCGCTCGGTTTCGTTAATTGATTCAATTTCTCCCCTCCCCTCCCCTGCCATCTCCTTCGGGACCTTCCCATTGTTGCGGTTAGCGGTGAAACACGCTTCGTCAAATATTTCTTGTTTCTACCGCAGAATAGAAACACATCAACGGGAATAAAAACTAATATGGCCTATATAGATTTAATATAAAAGATTAAAATTTACAAATATTTTAACCAAAGAATCGACAGATTCATCTTTATTAACTGCCCTAAAATGTGTTTCTGATTATGTTGTGTTATAAAGGAAATGGAAAGGGGTGAAGTAGTGATTTATATAACTCGAAACTTGTTAAAAAAATAAATCTATAATTATTTGAGGAACTATCTGTAGGACAACACTTGACACGTAATAGTAACTAAAGATACAGTTGAACTATTAATGTACTCGTACATGATAGCAATATAATTTCAAATATTGAACTTTCAACTTATTGAGAGAGGATATCGCTAACAGTGATATCGTCCAGCAAATATCTGAACTAACGTGACGAGGACGCGGATTGATTGATTTATCAGACGCTAATCCGCGATAAACACTCGTTAGGTTTGTCTGTTTTAATTCTGTTTAATGTCAATAACGAGATCTAACATTTGTATTTCGTATCCGTTATAAATGCGTAAAAATGAATTAAATGTGAATAAATCAAACCATTTATAATAGTTAGTACAGTAACAGACGTAGAACTTTAACAAACATTGGTTGTTAAAAGTTTGTTATTTTAATTAATCAATTAATCGTTTGTCTTAAACTTAAACTCAACCTTTTTTACTTTAGATGCCTCAGCTCTTTGGAGAAAGGTTGTATTGGCAGTCCGCCAGACAACGCATTTTTCCGGCTTCCATAATTTGTCAAGGTCAAACACTTTCAAAATGTTCTGCAAAAACTGAACATTTTCTTGAGTACTTTTGGCTCCGTTTCCATTTGCTACCAAAAGAAGTAAAGAGGTGGAATACTCTGTTCATACTTTTGGTTACCTTTTTATAACGGGTAGTGAGTCTTTAACTGGATTAAGATGACATGAGAAGTCTTGAAACCACTTATTCCTAATAGCTCGTAACATTCTTTTTAGGTGTTTTGATGCTTGGTTAAATTTTTTTGTCGGCCGATAGTCCTGAGTTTTGCTATATTTTCCTCAGTCGTCCTTTAAGCTATCTTTCGTTTAAAGTTGATGAAAAAATTTATATAGCTATCTAATTTCTTTGACAGCAGGTGTCGCCACCAGAGCTGACTTTTATGTGAAATATTAAATTGTTCAACAGCATGATCGATGTCGTCGTTTAAGTGGTAGTGCTAATATTAGTTGTTTGATCGAGGGGTTTCTTGAAAATATTACAATCAGAGTTTCTTACTTGACTTATGGTACACATTCGTTCGTTGGTCAAAACAAATGAAATTATTGTAATATTGACAGGAAAGTAATCAGAACAAAGATTAAGAGAAGAACCCACAGACCATAATTGTTTGATACAACTTTGACAACAAAGTCCAAGAGTTCAGGTGCTAACTGCAGGTCCGTTGGCTAATAAGTCGGTTCAGTTTATGAAATAGTATTTAGTAATTGTCATTACAAATACAAGTAAAATATAATATAACATGAACTAAATGAGTTTTGTGGATCGTTTGTTGAGAAAACCTATATTATGGAATCAATTCTTAGTGAAAAACATAAACATCCGTTAATACATCAAAGATATTACTAAATATTTGTTGAATTACTAAAAAAATTGTAATGCGACTGCATTACAATCTTGTTCAGAGAAAGCTTTATTTTTGCGTTATTAATTATAAAAAACATGTTCAAAATGGTTTTGTACGCTCCAGCGTTCATTCATTTCACTGGTTATCTTTATCCCAGGCAATTACTCGCCGCAACTGGATCCCGCGGTAAAAACTTGTCATTACGGAGTAACGAGCGGCGAGTAAAAATAACGCCGTCAGCGAGGACCGGGGAATGTGAACCGCCTAGTCTGGCACACTGCCACGTACATCACCTGGTCAACGAGGACCGGGGAATGTGAACCGCCTAGTCTGGCACACTGCCACGTACATCACCTGGTCAACGAGGACCGGGGAATGTGAACCGCCTAGTCTGGCACACTGCCACGTACATCACCTGGTCAACGAGGACCGGGGAATGTGAACCGCCTAGTCTGGCACACTGCCACGTACATCACCTGGTCAACGAGGACCGGGGAATGTGAACCGCCTAGTCTGGCACACTGCCACGTACATCACCTGGTCAACGAGGACCGGGGAATGTGAACCGCCTAGTCTGGCACACTGCCACGTACATCACCTGGTCAACGAGGACCGGGGAATGTGAACCGCCTAGTCTGGCACACTGCCACGTACATCACCTGGTCAACGAGGACCGGGGAATGTGAACCGCCTAGTCTGGCACACTGCCACGTACATCACCTGGTCAACGAGGACCGGGGAATGTGAACCGCCTAGTCTGGCACACTGCCACGTACATCACCTGGTCAACGAGGACCGGGGAATGTGAACCGCCTAGTCTGGCACACTGCCACGTACATCACCTGGTCAACGAGGACCGGGGAATGTGAACCGCCTAGTCTGGCACACTGCCACGTACATCACCTGGTCAACGAGGACCGGGGAATGTGAACCGCCTAGTCTGGCACACTGCCACGTACATCACCTGGTCAACGAGGACCGGGGAATGTGAACCGCCTAGTCTGGCACACTGCCACGTACATCACCTGGTCAACGAGGACCGGGGAATGTGAACTGCCTAGTCTGGCACACTGCCACGTACATCACCTGGTCAACGAGGACCGGGGAATGTGAACTGCCTAGTCTGGCACACTGCCACGTACATCACCTGGTCAACGAGGACCGGGGAATGTGAACCGCCTAGTCTGGCACACTGCCACGTACATCACCTGGTCAACGAGGACCGGGGAATGTGAACTGCCTAGTCTGGCACACTGCCACGTACATCACCTGGTCAACGAGGACCGGGGAATGTGAACTGCCTAGTCTGGCACACTGCCACGTACATCACCTGGTCAACGAGGACCGGGGAATGTGAACCGCCTAGTCTGGCACACTGCCACGTACATCACCTGGTCAACGTGAACCGGGGAGTGTGAACGGCCTGGCGTATCCATTTACCACGTGCATTACCTGGTCAACGGGGACGAGGAGTATGAACCGCATAATCTGTTGCTGTGTCAGTCGTCTAACAGATTGTATAAGAAACGGTCTGGCGGTGCGGTACAGGCCTGTATTACAGCACCGATACGTTTATTGTACGCTATGTGGGAGAGTTATTTGATCATTTTCATTTCCTCATTTGGTGCTACAGTACTAGCTTAGTTATAGTCAAAATTACGCCTCCAATTCGAAGCAATGAGTTTGTTCAAGAAGGCAGGCTAAATATTTGTCATAGATTTTATTTCAGATAATTATAACCTAATAAAACTGTAGTCATATAGATTTCCTAAAAACCTGGTAAACTAAAATAATGAAATACTTATTGACATATTTTTTTAGTTAATACAGAAGTACATATTTCCCCTCAATAGGTTTCTAGAGACAAAATGTAGATAAATCCTAAGAAACCATTCTGCGTTGTACAGTAAAATTCAATCTAGATCATACAGTAAACAATTTCGAGGCCGTCTTAAAGTTGGGGTATTATATTGGTTCTCAGAACGGCCAACGCTGACGGTATGAAGTTTAGCACAGGTTGAATGATAATAAGTGTAAGTGAGACAAGGCTGTATGATAATGGAGGTCACAGGTCGCGCAGATACACATGTTCGACCTTGGCGACAACACGCTAGCAGAGCACTCTTGCGCCGACACAAGAATTAGGCAAATAGCACAAGTTGCAATTCCTTCTGTTTATCATGTTGTAATGGCTATATTAATAGACACATGCATCTTGTGTTTCAACACTAGAAAATAAACCTGAAATGTGGTTTATTTTCTATATCATTGTATGCATGCTATATTTAATGAGTCGCCTCGTCAGTTAAAACAGCGGTTTACATCCGTGTCCTCGTCTGATCCTACGATAGGACCTCTCCCTGGGCTTGCGTTAAGGGCTCGTTGGTCAGACGATAGGACCTCTCCCTGGGCTTGCGTTAAGGGTTTGTTGATCAGACGATAGGACCTCTCCCTGGGCTTGCGTTAAGGGCTTGTTGGTCAGACAATAGGACCTCTCCCTGGGCTTGCGTTAAGGGCTTGTTGGTCAGACGATAGGACCTCTCCCTGGGCTTGCGTTAAGGGCTTGTTGGTCAGACGATAGGACCTCTCCCTGGGCTTGCGTTAAGGGCTTGGTGGTCAGACGATAGGACCTCTCCCGGGCTTGCGTTAAGGGCTTGTTGGTCAGACGATAGGACCTCTCCCTGGGCTTGCGTTAAGGGAGGGTTTCTTGATCAGACGATAGGACCTCTCCCTGGGCTTGCGTTAAGGGCTTGGTGGTCAGACGAAAGATACAACTTAAATTTTAATAATATTCTAGAAATAGCATACTATTTGTAATATTTTGACACCAGTTTTACACCAGTCTTAGTCTTCTATCTCAACCTATATGTGTTTCTGTAGATGTCAGCTGCCGCCATATTAAACCCGCTCGGGAATATGTTAATGTTGTAGTGCCCATAACAATTAATCAATCATAAAATTGCGCTAGGCATTCCATTCCTACTTTACCGCCTTAGACACTGAACTATTAATTTGCCATGATCAGAAACGAAATAAAAATAGCAAATATGTTTTTAGATTCTATCAGTGGCTAGTTTATCAACGGAAGGAAAGTCAGTGGGAGGGGCCCTTGGAGAGTGTCGGTGGTGATAAGTGAACTAAGCTTGACGTGATAACACGGTTATCAGCAGTAGGTCAAGGTCGGCAACCAGGTCGCTGTACGTACCCTGCTGTGTTGACCCACCTTGCGACTGGCACGCCATCTACCTCCGGAACACGTTATCACGTATTGAATCCATGTTTAAACGCAACCACTATCCCAACAATACATCACGTAATAACACTAAATAATGTTCTTTATCATAAATAAATAACATTATTAAAAGGCTATACTAATTTAATAGAAAGGTGCCATGGTACTAGGAATTACATGCGTGATAAACTATTCGTTGTTACAAAAATATTTTATCTATTTACACCTTTTAAGCAGTTATACATCTTACTTATACGTTATTTATATGACTTTCGGGGTTTTAAAATGTTTTTAACAGAACTGGCCATGTTCAGAATAATCTGAACATTTATTGTAGTAGACTTAGGCTTCGAAATCGTGGCATTTTATTGAAAGCAAATAATGAAGCGTATCCCAGATTTTATACATTTTATTCGTTGAAGTTTTTTAAACAGTTGCCAATGAATGTAACTTATTCTGAAAGCTTGAGACAATTTTAAGAAATTTAAAATTTTGGATATCTTCCCAAGAGAATGTTTAGTTTTTAGCGAATTTCCCATAAGGAAGAAGCTATTACCGTAGGTCTCATGGTGAGACTTAAGCCCGGGACCATGTTATTTTTTCTTCTTTAGGTGCCCAGAGTCCAAAAACAATAGTCGTTAAAATTTATATATAAATAAATAAATATATATATATATATATATATATATATATATATATATATGTGTGTGTGTGTGTGTGTGTGTGTGTGTGTGTGTGTGTGTGTGTGCGTGTGTGTGTGTGTGTGTCTGTGAACACGATAACTCTCGTAAAAATGATCCGATCGAGACCAAATTTGGTAGAGACGTATATTCCTAGAAGTGCTCGGACGAGTTCGTAAACCAAACATATTGGTTTGGGGGGGTTTTGTACCCCAAAATGGGTTTTTTTGTGTTTTTCACATGTAATTTTTAAAAATTTCTAATTTTATATTTCACCATTAGAATCAGCTTATAAAAATACACGATTAAGTTCCTTAAAGTTTTTCTCTATCTCCAACGGTTAAAGAGATATTAAAAAATCTAAACATAGTACGTTGTATTGTGGGGCTCCAATGTTAATCTTATGGAGGATAGGGAAAAATTAATATTTCCCATATTAATCAGTATTTTTGGATAAAACTTGATATTTAGCTTCATGTAGTTGAGATATATCCATTTATGCTTAAAAATCATAGTTTATGTGTTTATCATGGCAGCAAACCTGCATACTCTTTTCCCATATTAATCATATAGGGAATAGGCAAACTCCTTTATTTATGGACAGATGTTGATGAAAGTTAAAAAATTAATTGTTTATGCTAGAAACACCTACTTTCAGCGTTCCTCACAGCAGCAAACCTGCATATTCTTTCCCATGTTAATCTATGGAAAGTAGGCAAATAATACTCATATTTATTGACAGATAATGATCAAACTAGTCATATATTATTATTATTATTATGTTATTGATTTGGAAATTCGCTGAGTACGCAGGTCTGCTGCGACGGGGGTATTATTTTTGTAGATTGAAATGATGTTGGCTTACATTTTTCCCAACACCTCTGGTACATTATTTTCATAAAGCACTCATCGTTATATTTTTACAAAAACAATAAAATTATTTTTCTACATTTAAAAAAATTCCTAGGGTGTCGGGGCCACAGGCGTCAACTAAGTGATGATGCCTTACACGTTTTAACAAATGAGACTCCTACCCACAAATATTTCCATTTTTATAAAAATTGTTTTAAATTACTCTGTAATGTTATGTCTAGTTAGGATATTCTTTATTGTTAGTTTTTTTATCTGTGCTATGAATTGATTTATTTTATGTTTTATTGTAATTTAATGTTTTATTTGTGGAAATAAAAAATCTTGAAAATCTTACTATACCGCGTCACATTTCCACCCCATTATTTCTTGGGTGCAGAGCATCACAAGTCTATAGCTTTAATGTTTCATTAATACAAATTAATGTTTCATTATAAAGTGTGTCTTTCATCAGGTAACACAAAAAATAAATTTCGTCATTGTTTCTCATCCATTTTACCTGAAATGTTATAAAACGTAAGGTCACACCGTCCTTTAAGATGATTGTGGCGCGATTGTAGTCTTGTTACTGATTAAGGCTAACATGTTGCTTAGACAGGACTGTAAATTGATAGCTGAACAGTCAATGGCAACAGCCAAGAGACCTACAGTATATTTAACGTTGAATCCGAACCACGGACTCTGAATTACGAATTTGAATTAGTTATGAGGATGATCTTTACGGATTAACGTAAGAATTAGCCATTGACCGTCGATAACCGCCCCCTGGATATAGTGATTAGTTAGAACTTACTTTTCCTCCCTATCATGTCAGATAGTATAGGACAGGCCATGGAAGTAGTCGTTGCGAAGTGCACCGACATCGAGCAGAACGTAATGCTACAATAATTATTGCGTGTTATCGATTTAGTCCGGGTCCGGACTTGAGTCGTTCTTAAGTTAGTATTTTTCACACATAACAGTAACCTGTAACAAATACACATTCGTTAACGAAAGTAATTACCTTAGTGGAACAAATGTTTGGATTGACATTTACGTTTACCTAATGTGGAATCAAGATCTGGAGCGGGATAATTTGCATAAACAGCGGAACTGTTATCGCGTATCGCGCTGCGGGTCGAGGCGTGGCGCCACCTTTACCCGCAGCGAGCGCTAGTGGCGTTAATTAATTTGTCTTGACCTATAATCAAAACAAGAGAAAGTGAAGGGGACTGGGGTCAGTTTCGGTTGTTGATATCTGATAACTGATCTCTCAGTTTATTATACACAGAGCTGCTCCGTGGACGAATGGTGCAGATTTTATCATTGTTGTTTATTGGAGGATTTTGATCCTCTATTCACTTAAAATATGAAAGTACTGTACCTGGTGACCGAGCTTTGCTCGGACAGAATAAGACATGTTTTTTTACAGGTTAACTAGCAAAATTAAAACACATTTATTACTCAATATGAACATTTATGAAGTTTAAATAAAACCGATTTAATACACCATAATTATATAGTATAAACATTGAACAAAAAGTATGATCCCCAAACGGGGATTGTACTCGGAACCTCCGTTTCTCAAAGCCAACGCGCTACAACTGAGCTAAGGCATCTGCCAAATCTATGGTGCCGTTTAAGGTCTTTTAGCCAACCTCAATTATTGTTTTAGCTGATCTTGTACTGTAATCTATGTAAATAAAATTAGAGTTTTGTCTACATTTCTCAGAATTATTCATGTTTGGTTATTCTTACTTTTCGTGCGTTAGAGAAGCCGAAACCGGTCTTATCTCAATTTTTGTCTGTGTCGCTCCAGGAGTCATTTTACGCCGTCTTCTCCGAAAAACGAGATAACTAATTACAATGAAACTTATTTCATGTATTCTCTACATTCCAGAGAAGGTTTGTAAATGCTTGAAATCACCCGCTGCCCCTTGAAAAGTAAATAACGAGCATTTAAAACCCCACTTTTACGCGATATTACTCGCATTTGATCCAGTTTTCAATGAATAACCTACTGCTAATAATCAGCTGTCTTTGTAGTTTAAACATTTAATAGAAATAAAAACAAACAGCTGTAAAATTAATATTAGTTAGTTTATATTGGTCATTGATTTTAAACCCATTTTGAAATCATACTATATTAAAACGTTATTTTAACGTATAACTAATTATAATAATTGTATAAATGTTCTAATCTATTTAATTGTAAAGTAATGCTAAATAATAAAGCTGGGTATTGATTTATTTTCTTTTTATTGATTTGTTTAGGTTTACATTTTGGTATGATAATCTTTATTCTTTAAACTGAATTCTACAACCCGTACAAAGGACAGGCTTACTGCTAGTTATCCTTAAAGTTATTATTAGCCTGTGATTTTGAGTGAACTGATTTTGTTAGAAAAGGAATGAGGATTGAAAAACAAAAGAGAAATTTGATTTACACCAAATAATTGGTTTGTTACAATGACTTCAAGCAATATAATGAATTCGTTTCCTGTCAAAACACGAAAGATTTTGGAAATACTTTTCTCTGCTTTATTTCGCACTGTTATTTTACCCTTTAGTTTTTACAAATTATTTGGTAATTTGATAATTTTTCATTTATACATAAAATAAATATTTATGCCAAACCTCTATTCACATATTGTTCACCACCATCTTCAATCAACAACTGTCAAACGGTTATAAACAGATGTTTTGATTTGTATTGTTTACATTTTGATTCTCCATAAGCGTAATGTTTTTTCTTTTAGATTTTAAACTTAATATTACAAGAAAACCGGAATTTTCCTGGCCATTAGACCTATCTAGAACTTTTTTATACTCAGAAATGAGTTATTTCCAAAATTTAAAGAAAATCGTTAGAGCCGTTTGAGGAGGAGGAAGGAGTATGGATAGTGATGAGATAAAACGAAGAGGAAATAAAGGTCGTCAAGTTCACACTGCTTCTGATTTCCTTTCGTGAAACACAAAGACATAAATAAATACCCCCGTCACAGCAGACCTGCGTACTCAGCGTATTTCCAAATCAATAATATAATCATAATAATAAATGACAAATTTAGTCATATATTTTATAATATCTGTCGATAAATATGACAGGTATTTGCCTATTCTCCATAAGCTTAACAGGGGAATGAGTATGCAGTTTTGGTGCAGCGAGGAGCGTTGAAAGTAGTCATTTCTAGACAAACAATTTTTATTTTGAGCATTTATATCAAGTTTCTTAAACATATGCCCATAAATAAAGGAGTTTGCCTATTCTCTATACGATTAACATGGGAAAAGAGAATGCAGATTAGCTGCCATGATAAACACGTAAACTATGATTTTTAAGCATAAATAGATAGATCTCAACCACATGAAGCTAAATCCCAAGTGTAATCCAAAAATACTGATTAATAAGTGAAATAATAATGTTTCTTATTCCTCCATAAGATCAATATTGGAGCCCCAAAATACAACGTACTGTGTTTAGATTTTTCAATATCTTGGTAACTGTTTGAGAAACTTGAAACAACGAAATTGTGTAGTTTTTTAAGCTGATTGAAATGGTGAAGGATAAAATTTAAACATTTTTAAATAGAATATGAAACACGCAAAAACCCAATTTTTGAGTACAAACTCCCCCAAACCCGTTCCGATTGACTGATATGTCTGGATTACGAACCCATCTGAGCAAATGTAGGAATACACGTCTCTACTAAATTTGGTGTTCACGCATACAAAAACACACACACACACACACACACACACACATATTTTTATATATTAAATATATATTTATAATAAAAAATAAATATTTCTATACTATAAATGAGGTTCCGCCACTATACAAGTTCTATTATAGTTTATCGATTTCAAAAAGGCAGGTGAACAACCTGATACTGCAAAAAGCAATAGGAAAACAGTAATTATGGAATAAATCCCATAATTGACGTGTCAACAAAACCGGGAAGTTGCTGTAGACTCAAGATAACAAACTTTATCTTCAGAGTTGTAATTATGGAAATGACAGGAGATAGGACGGAAATATTAATTACTGTGTTATTATGTAAAAATCTGTTAAAAGCCAGTTTGAGACATTATTTGAGAAGTGAAAAAAAATTATATTCTAAACAGGACGTATCGCTAGTCATTGTCACCCCCTTTCAAATGGCACAAAGTACAAGGTTTACTGTTTAAAACAACGTTAAAGCAATAACTGTTTGAATTTAAAATAGCCATGTAGTCCGAACTCGTACACGTTGGGATAAATATGGTGAACTGGTCAATACCTGGTCAAGACGAAGTCAGGGGAAACGCTGATCGAGGCCCACTACAAGGGAAGTGAGGAAAACAGGAGTACGTGCTACGGACTCTTAGTTTGGAGAAGTTATGATATGTAAGAACATAACTACTGTAAATTTGACGGAAAACATTTTACTCACTTTTGAAGAATGACGACTATGCAAATGTTGGAAACCTTTGTGAGTTAACTTTAGGCATGTGATTGGATTACAAACAATCCGTGTTGCTTACGAACTTCGACTATCGAAGATTTTAACTATAATAGTTTGTAGTTTGGTATGGCAATGAACTATTCCTTTTACAAGTTTCACGGGATCAACTACAGCTATTGACTGTTCTCGGCCTGGCCCTGACACAGTCCGTGGCCGTCTTGTGCGACCACATAGACGACGTCTCTCCTACCCGCCGTGTTGTACGCGTATTTTAAACTTATGGTTTTTGAACATTAATTAAACTTGTAAACCTTTTCCGAAGATCATAACTAACCGCCGACATGATCCTGAATAAAACAATGAGAGTGTTAACAAAATCTTCAGTCCTTACCGGGCATTTAAAAAATAGGATTCATGAAAATAACAACAAGGAATTATTATACTTGAAACTTGAGTGAAGTGTTGAGGTCATTGACTTCATAAGAAGATATTGACTTTTAATTTCACAGGATAATATTGACCTGGTATTACCAAAAGATACGTTAAGAAAAATCCGTGTAAAACTACTTCTTTAAAGTTTGGATTCAAAATAAACCAGTGTTTGAATTTTACGACAGTAGATTTACAATTTTATTTTATCGTTTTTGCTACGCATATTAAATATATATATATATATAAAATATATATAATATATATATATTATTAAATATATATATATTATTAAATATATATAACCTAAATCTCATTTACTGACTGACTTATCAGAGTTTCTCAAAAACTACAAGGCTTAGGAGCATCAAATTTGGTACACACATTTTGTTAAGGTCTAGATGCGTAATAAGAAAGGACTTTTCGAAACTCCCAAAGGGCTCTGCCCTACAGAGGGTAAAAGTCCCCATGTTAACCTTAAGGGGAGTAAATTTATTTAAAAATTTTCTACAATCAAAACTTTTGATTTATAAAGCTACAGCTGTTGGTTTACTTTCCATTAGCAATGTGAATAGCTATTCAATGCCTTCTGTATCAGTCGTCAATTTAAAACTATTAAGTAAATAAATACTGTAAAAAATGAACACTTTTACTTGGCATGTTGATACTTCACAATTTTGGGGAGTTTATGTACCTAGTATTTATTTCATGTCTAATTAAATGTCATATACTAATAAATGCCATATTATTGTATATTGATTGGTCTATTTTTATTATCTATCTAAATAATAAAACAAAGTCGTGTTAGTTACACCATTCATAACTTGAGAACGGCTCATAGCTTTACCGCGACCCAGAATATCTAAATCATTCACAACGAAGCCGTAATGTTATTTGACTTCGGAACATGGCCAATCTTAAAGTTAACACTTATTTACTGTTGGGCGTTACGAAGTTCTCCGAGTCCGCTAGTATATCTATAAAATAAATAAAAACAACCTACATCACAGGATCACAAGTATTTTATTATTTATATATCTGTCGTGTATTACGAAATTTTTTGAATAAAATAAATTGCAAGTGTTTATACAAAAAGAATTCAGCTCAATTAATTATAAACTACAGTAATTATAAATCTTATAGCCAATTATAGCGAAAGCGTGGCCAATCGAGTCTGGAAATAACTGTATTTCACTAATACAACGTAATTGAATCGTCTGCTAAAATAATTGTTCAAATTTAGCTTTGATGAATTTTATATAAATCCTCTATGTCACTAACTCACATAACTAACTCATTTACCATAATGATTCGTCATTGATTATTTAAACATTAATCTATGTTTAATCAATCTGTTGAAATATTCATACACATTGGATGGACAAAAGTATTTTTTTCTCACCACCACTGATAGCTTGAAGACAGATATGAACTTTGGGGCCCTAAAAAGGAGAACTTATCTCTTAGTTCAAAAGGCAAAACAAGATATAGGCTATCTATGTATTTCAAGAAATACACTTTTTTAGCATTTTCTAATATAAACGATTTCAGTTCATCGACTAAGTCGAAATTTGTAAATACCTAAGATTACAGAACAAAGTATATATACTTTTTAAAAAGGCTTTAGAATAAATCGGGTTCGTGGGAGTACCAACCTGTATTATTGATACGATGAAAATCCACCATTAGAATGAGTTGTAGAGCAAAGTAACGGCTCTCCAGGTTATTGGTTATTATTAAATATTGGTCTTAGAACGAAAGCTTAAACACGTTATAAAATATATTTGTATTTTTAAGTTTTCGTTGTAGTCGGATTGAGCTATAATCGATATTTTGAGAGCGTCAAAGGGCTCCAGCCGCATACATATGTATGTCCCCGCCACCCGGCAGACCTTTTCCATGCATACAAAGAAGCCGGCCTGAACCTGTAGTTTAATTGAAATTTTCCCCCTGTGTTTGTGTATTGCAGGTTTTTTATTAAAGTTACCTAAACAGTAACTCATATCCGAGAATCTGCTTCAAATACCTGAGTCATCTTATAGTATTTTTATCCTCAGTAATAATTTTTAACAATCGTTTCTGGTAAGTTGTTTATAATGTGCCAATTTGACGAAGTTAGTGTCTGTTACTTTTTCGTAATTTTGTTATTTGATCTGAAACTATCTAATTTATTTTAAACTACTAATGTCTGAACCCCTATACCTAGTTCCAGCAGGATTAGTGGAACTTGTGAGTGGAGAATTAGAAGCGTTACTATGTTGCTGTCAAATGGTCATTAGCTGATGTCACTGTTATAGCTGTGTTCATGACTTAGCTGCCCTAATCGCACAATTTTAGGTTTTGATCAATCTGTATGATAAATTTCCAGAGTAGTAACAATGAATAAGTAAAAACAAAATGACCTCTTCGGCTCATCCGCTGGAAACACAGTGTTGGGTATGCTTCTAGAAGACATAAGTCATATCGACATTGTTCCATCATATTCTTGTTAGGTGTGTGTTAATTCACTGATTCAAGACAACCACTTCACGCGTGCGTGGTGTACTTGGTGTTGGCGTTTGGTGGTATGTTGGCCTTGGACTGTGTCTGTCAGCTGTTGAACCACTCGTTGAATGGGAAAACATCTGCGTCTGAGAGCGTATCAAGTCCCAGATGATCGGGCACAAGCTAGTACGAGCACACCACTAGGGAGAGGTCCAGGAGTCCAGGTGTACAGTGTAGAAGAGGAGTAAAGAGGGAAGTGTTTCAACTTTGAGCTCAATCAGATCTTTAAAAATCCAAAGTGTGATAAAAGTGTAAAATAAAGGAACGGAAGAATTAATCATCAAAGGTGAAAACAAAACACTCCTAATCGAGGCCGCTAAAATCAATTGATACAGTATGTAGATAAAGTGATATTTTTTCTACCTTCACGACATTAAAGCTTATAATAAATAAATGGAAAACCCGCTTATTCAATAAAACACCTCACTTCTGTGTCACTTAAACCATATTCTGCCTAATAATACAAAAGGCTCAATACCAGTTCAACGATAAGGCACCTAACTGTTTTAGCAATGAATCGATAGAAATGTGTCTCGGACTTTTTTCTTCGATGATCCTCTGGCTAGTCAGCATAGCTGCTGCCTCTGATGTAACATGTAACATACCTGTACAACGCCACAACGGCTCTTGGTTGATGATCCTCTGGCTAGTCAGCATAGCTGCTGCCTCTGATGTAACATGTAACATACCTGTACAACGCCACAACGGCTCTTGGTTGATGATCCTCTGGCTAGTCAGCATAGCTGCTGCCTCTGATGTAACATGTAACATACCTGTACAACGCCACAACGGCTCTTGGTTGATGATCCTCTGGCTAGTCAGCATAGCTGCTGCCTCTGATGTAACATGTAACATACCTGTACAAACGCCACAACGGCTCTTGGTTGATGATCCTCTGGCTAGTCAGCATAGCTGCTGCCTCTGATGTAACATGTAACATACCTGTACAACGCCACAACGGCTCTTGGTTGATGATCCTCTGGCTAGTCAGCATAGCTGCTGCCTCTGATGTAACATGTAACATACCTGTACAACGCCACAACGGCTCTTGGTTGATGATCCTCTGGCTAGTCAGCATAGCTGCTGCCTCTGATGTAACATGTAACATACCTGTACAACGCCACAACGGCTCTTGGTTGATGATCCTCTGGCTAGTCAGCATAGCTGCTGCCTCTGATGTAACATGTAACATACCTGTACAACGCCACAACGGCTCTTGGTTGATGATCCTCTGGCTAGTCAGCATAGCTGCTGCCTCTGATGTAACATGTAACATACCTGTACAACGCCACAACGGCTCTTGGTTGATGATCCTCTGGCTAGTCAGCATAGCTGCTGCCTCTGATGTAACATGTAACATACCTGTACAACGCCACAACGGCTCTTGGTTGATGATCCTCTGGCTAGTCAGCATAGCTGCTGCCTCTGATGTAACATGTAACATACCTGTACAACGCCACAACGGCTCTTGGTTGATGATCCTCTGGCTAGTCAGCATAGCTGCTGCCTCTGATGTAACATGTAACATACCTGTACAACGCCACAACGGCTCTTGGTTGATGATCCTCTGGCTAGTCAGCATAGCTGCTGCCTCTGATGTAACATGTAACATACCTGTACAACGCCACAACGGCTCTTGGTTGATGATCCTCTGGCTAGTCAGCATAGCTGCTGCCTCTGATGTAACATGTAACATACCTGTACAACGCCACAACGGCTCTTGGTTGATGATCCTCTGGCTAGTCAGCATAGCTGCTGCCTCTGATGTAACATGTAACATACCTGTACAACGCCACAACGGCTCTTGGTTGATGATCCTCTGGCTAGTCAGCATAGCTGCTGCCTCTGATGTAACATGTAACATACCTGTACAACGCCACAACGGCTCTTGGTTGATGATCCTCTGGCTAGTCAGCATAGCTGCTGCCTCTGATGTAACATGTAACATACCTGTACAACGCCACAACGGCTCTTGGTTGATGATCCTCTGGCTAGTCAGCATAGCTGCTGCCTCTGATGTAACATGTAACATACCTGTACAACGCCACAACGGCTCTTGGTTGATGATCCTCTGGCTAGTCAGCATAGCTGCTGCCTCTGATGTAACATGTAACATACCTGTACAACGCCACAACGGCTCTTGGTTGATGATCCTCTGGCTAGTCAGCATAGCTGCTGCCTCTGATGTAACATGTAACATACCTGTACAACGCCACAACGGCTCTTGGTTGATGATCCTCTGGCTAGTCAGCATAGCTGCTGCCTCTGATGTAACATGTAACATACCTGTACAACGCCACAACGGCTCTTGGTTGATGATCCTCTGGCTAGTCAGCATAGCTGCTGCCTCTGATGTAACATGTAACATACCTGTACAACGCCACAACGGCTCTTGGTTGATGATCCTCTGGCTATTCAGCATAGCTGCTGCCTCTGATGTAACATGTAACATACCTGTACAACGCCACAACGGCTCTTGGTTGATGATCCTCTGGCTAGTCAGCATAGCTGCTGCCTCTGATGTAACATGTAACATACCTGTACAACGCCACAACGGCTCTTGGTTGATGATCCTCTGGCTAGTCAGCATAGCTGCTGCCTCTGATGTAACATGTAACATACCTGTACAACGCCACAACGGCTCTTGGTTGATGATCCTCTGGCTAGTCAGCATAGCTGCTGCCTCTGATGTAACATGTAACATACCTGTACAATGCCACAACGGCTCTTGGTTGATGATCCTCTGGCTAGTCAGCATAGCTGCTGCCTCTGATGTAACATACCTGTACAATGCCACAACGGCTCTTGGTTGATGATCCTCTGGCTAGTCAGCATAGCTGCTGCCTCTGATGTAACATGTAACATACCTGTACAACGCCACAACGGCTCTTGGTTGATGATCCTCTGGCTAGTCAGCATAGCTGCAGCCTCTTATGTAACAGTAACATACCTGTACAACGCCACAACGGGCTCTTGTTGATGATCCTATGGCTAGTCAGCATAGCTGCTGCCTCTGATGTAACATACCTGTACAACGCCACAACGGCTCTTGGTTGATGATCCTCTGGCTAGTCAGCATAGCTGCTGCCTCTGATGTAACATACCTGTACAACGCCACAACGGCTCTTGGTTGATGATCCTCTGGCTAGTCAGCATAGCTGCTGCCTCTGATGTAACATGTAACATACCTGTACAATCGCCACAACGGCTCTTGGTTGATGATCCTCTGGCTAGTCAGCATAGCTGCTGCCTATGATGTAAACATGTACCATACCTGTACAACGCCACAACGGCTCTTGGTTGATGATCCTCTGGCTAGTCAGCATAGCTGCTGCCTCTGATGTAACATGTAACATACCTGTACAACGCCACAACGGCTCTTGGTTGATGATCCTCTGGCTATTCAGCATAGCTGCTGCCTCTGATGTAACATGTAACATACCTGTACACAACGCCACAACGGCTCTTGGTTGATGATCCTCTGGCTAGTCAGCATAGCTGCTGCTGCCTCTTATGTAACATGTAACATACCTGTACAACGCCACAACGGCTCTTGGTTGATGATCCTCTGGCTAGTCAGCATAGCTGCTGCCTCTGATATAACATGTAACATACCTGTACAACGCCACAACGGCTCCTTGGTTGATGATCCTCTGGCTAGTCATCATAGCTGCTGCCACTGATGTTAACATGTAACATACCTGTACAACGCCACAACGGCTCTTGGTTGATGATCCTCTGGCTATTCAGCATAGCTGCTGCCTCTTATGTAACATGTAACATACCTGTACAACGCACAACGGCTCTTGGTTGATGATCCTCTGGCTAGTCAGCATAGCTGCTGCCTCTGGTGTAACATGTAACATACCTGTACAACGCCACAACGCTCTTGGTTGGATGATCCCTCTGGCTAGTCAGCATAGCTGCTGCCTCTGATGTAACATGTAACAACCTGTACAACGCCACAACGCTCTTGGTTAATGATCCTCTGGCTAGTCAGCATAGCTGCTGCCTCTATGTAACATGTAACATACCTGTACAACGCCACAACGGCTCTGGTTGATGATCCTCTGGCTAGTCAGCATAGCTGCTGCCTCTGATGTAACATACCTGTACAACGCCACAACGTCTCTTGGTTGATGATCCTCTGGCTAGTCAGCATAGCTTGCTGCCTCTGATGTAACATACCTGTACAACGCCACAACGGCTCTTGGTTGATGATTCTCTGGCTAGTCAGCATAGCTGCTGCCTCTGATGTAACATGAAACATACCTGTACAACGCCACAACGGCTCTTGGTTGATGATCCTCTGGCTAGTCACATAGCTGCTGCCTCTTATGTAACATGTAACATACCTGTACAACGCCAACGGCTCTTGGTTGATGATCCTCTGGCTAGTCAGCATTAGCTGCTGCCTCTGATGTAACATACCTGTAACAACGCCACAAACGGCCTCTTGGTTGATGATCCTATGGCTAGTCAGCATAGCTGCTGCCACTGATGTAACATACCTGTACAACGCCACAACGGCTCTTGGTTGATGATCCTATGGCTAGTCAGCATAGCTGCTGCCTCTGATGTAACATACCTGTACAACGCCACAACGGCTCTTGGTTGATGATCCTATGGCTAGTCAGCATAGCTGCTGCCTCTGATGTAACAAGTAACATACCTGTACAACGCCACAAACGGCTCTTGGTTGATGATCCCTCTGGCTAGTCAGCATAGCTGCTGCCTCTGATGTAACATACCTGTACAACGCCACAAAACGGCTCTTGGTTTGATGATCCTCTGCTATTTCAGCATAGCTGCTGCCTCTTATGTAACATGTAACATACCTGTACAACGCCACAACGGCTCTTGGTTGATGATCCTCTGGCTAGTCAGCATAGCTGCTGCCTCTGATGTAACATGTAACATACCTGTACAACGCCACAACGGCTCTTGGTTGATGACCTCTGGCTAGTCCAGCATAGCTGCTGCCTCTGATGTAACATGTAACATACCTGTACAACGCCACAAACGGCTCTTGGTTGATGGATCCTCTGGCTAGTCAGCATAGCTGCTGCCTCTTATGTAACATGTAACATACCTGTACAACCGCCACAACGGCTTCTTGGTTGATGATCCTCTGGCTAGTCAGCATAGCTGCTGCCTCTGATGTAAACATACCTGTACAACGCCACAACGGCTCTTGGTTGATGATCCTCTGGCTATTCAGCATAGCTGCTGCCTTCTGATGTAACATACCTGTACAACGCCACAACGGCTCTTGGTTGATGATCCTCTGGCTAGTCAGCATAGCTGCTGCCTCTGATGTAACATGTAACATACCTGTACAACGCCACAACGGCTCTTGGTTGATGATCCTATGGCTAGTCAGCATAGCTGCTGCCACTGATGTAACATACCTGTACAACGCCACAACGGCTCTTGGTTGATGATCCTATGGCTAGTCAGCATAGCTGCTGCCACTGATGTAACATACCTGTACAACGCCACAACGGCTCTTGGTTGATGATCCTATGGCTAGTCAGCATAGCTGCTGCCTCTGAATGTAACATGTAACATACCTGTACAACGCCACAACGGCTCTTGGTTGATGATCCTCTGGCTAGTCAGCATAGCTGCTGCCTGATGTAACATGTAACATACCTGTACAACGCCACAACGGCTCTTGGTTGATGATCCTCTGGCTAGTCAGCATAGCTGCTGCCTCTGATGTAACATGTAACATACCTGTACAACGCCACAACGGCTCTTGGTTGATGATCCTCTGGCTATTCAGCATAGCTGCTGCCTCTGATGTAACATGTAACATACCTGTACAACGCCACAACGGCTCTTGGTTGATGATCCTCTGGGCTAGTCATAGCTGCTGCCTCTGATGTAACATGTAACATACCTGTACAACGCCACAAACGGCTCTTGGTTGATGATCCTCTGGCTAGTCAGGCATAGCTGCTGCCTCTGATGTAAAATGTAACATACCTGTACAAACGCCACAACGGCTCTTGGTTGATGATCTCTGGCTAGTCAGCATAGCTGCTGCCTCTGATTGTAACATGTAACATACCTGTACAACGCCACAACGGCTCTTGGTTGATGATCTCTGGCTAGTCAGCATAGCTGCTGCCTCTGATGTAACATGTAACATACCTGTACAACGCCACAACGGCTCTTGGTTGATGATCCTCTGGCTAGTCAGCATAGCTGCTGCCTCTGATGTAACATGTAACATACCTGTACAACGCCACAACGGCTCTTGGTTGATGATCCTCTGGCTAGTCAGCATAGCTGCTGCCTCTGATGTAACATACCTGTACAACGCCACAACGGCTCTTGGTTGATGATCCTCTGGCTAGTCAGCATAGCTGCTGCCTCTGATGTAACATACCTGTACAACGCCACAACGGCTCTTGGTTGATGATCCTCTGGCTAGTCAGCATAGCTGCTGCCTCTGATGTAACATGTAACATACCTGTACAACGCCACAACGGCTCTTGGTTGATGATCCTCTGGCTAGTCAGCATAGCTGCTGCCTCTGATGTAACATGTAACATACCTGTACAACGCCACAACGGCTCTTGGTTGATGATCCTCTGGCTAGTCAGCATAGCTGCTGCCTCTGATGTAACATGTAACATACCTGTACAACGCCACAACGGCTCTTGGTTGATGATCCTCTGGCTAGTCAGCATAGCTGCTGCCTCTGATGTAACATGTAACATACCTGTACAACGCCACAACGGCTCTTGGTTGATGATCCTCTGGCTAGTCAGCATAGCTGCTGCCTCTGATGTAACATGTAACATACCTGTACAACGCCACAACGGCTCTTGGTTGATGATCCTCTGGCTAGTCAGCATAGCTGCTGCCTCTGATGTAACATGTAACATACCTGTACAACGCCACAACGGCTCTTGGTTGATGATCCTCTGGCTAGTCAGCATAGCTGCTGCCTCTGATGTAACATGTAACATACCTGTACAACGCCACAACGGCTCTTGGTTGATGATCCTCTGGCTAGTCAGCATAGCTGCTGCCTCTGATGTAACATGTAACATACCTGTACAACGCCACAACGGCTCTTGGTTGATGATCCTCTGGCTAGTCAGCATAGCTGCTGCCTCTGATGTAACATGTAACATACCTGTACAACGCCACAACGGCTCTTGGTTGATGATCCTCTGGCTAGTCAGCATAGCTGCTGCCTCTGATGTAACATGTAACATACCTGTACAACGCCACAACGGCTCTTGGTTGATGATCCTCTGGCTAGTCAGCATAGCTGCTGCCTCTGATGTAACATGTAACATACCTGTACAACGCCACAACGGCTCTTGGTTGATGATCCTCTGGCTAGTCAGCATAGCTGCTGCCTCTGATGTAACATGTAACATACCTGTACAACGCCACAACGGCTCTTGGTTGCACAGCTCGAAGGCCCGTCCGTGGTCGTTGAGATATTGAAAATGACTGGAATATCACAATGTAACATGTAACATACCTGTACAACGCCACAACGGTCTTTTGATGATCCTCTGGCTAGTCTTAGCATAGCTGCTGCCTCTGATGTAACATGTAACATACCTGTACAAACGCCACAACGGCTCTTGGTTGATGATTATAACAGCATAGCTGCTGCCTCTGATGTAACTATGTAACAAAACGGCTTGCGAAAAATCAACAGAGAGATAAGAGCTCACTTGATAGTGAATGTTATCAAAGGTCACGACTGTTGATGCAGTACAAACATAGTGAATGAAATATTGCTTGATCCAGTAAAATACGCACGATGTAGTTTTCTGCAAAACACTATAGAGAATGTAATATCACAGGAAACTAACATTTTGTACAACCGAGTTCTAATTCTACATCTATAATAGTCATCGACGGTTAGGAAGACGATTGATTTGGTTTGAGATTGGTGTTTTGTTGATACGTACAATTAATTTGTACACTGAATTTTAAGTATTACAATTTACACCTATTATGAAAATAAAAATAATTTCAATGAAATCTTTAATAATTTAACCACGTCAATAAATTGGCAATTTACTTAAAAAGTTAAGCAATATTTAATTTTGTAGATTATAATCTAAGAAACAACTTAACGACATTTAAATGCAGAATCGATTTGTTGAAGTCTTACGCAAGATAATCGTAATAAAGTATCTTGTCTACTGCCGTATTACCGACTTATCGTTCCGGAAAACGGTATCGATACTCGATATTTTTTGAAGTTACTTTAACTTAAAAAAACAATCTATAAACAACCTTTTATGTTAATTATTATAACTCATAGCTTACTGGGTTTGGAAAAATAAATTGCAACTCATTCACTTGAATTATTTGATTAAATAATTATTATATTTTACTAACATTCACTGCCTGCTTGATATTTGATAAACTTCTGACAATTCTGTTAGTAATTTAATATAGTTTACATTTTAACGGTTAAAATAATGAAATAAATATGTACCTATTAGCAATTATTTGTGATTAAATTAATATAGTCAAACAGTGTAAAACAATAAGATACAACATTCAGGTTGGGTACGTGTAGCAGAAGGCCATGCAGACCTAACTTGGTCCATCCCTATATTGTTTAATGTCATCATACATCACGACAATTCTATTTGATAATAAATATAGTATTATCTGTAATAGTATTTAAATTACAAACATGTTTAAACAAATTCAATTCGACATTTTTCTTTTCCACTTCATTTTACGAGACTGGTAGTAAAAAGAAGAAGATAAAGATTAGAAGATAAGAAGAAGAACTAACTCGGCTGAGTCCAAATTCTTGGAAGTTCAATAATTTTATAATTAAATTTGTACGTAATTTCAATTTTTAAAATAAATTATTTCATTATGTTATTAGGCCTTAACTATTCACATTTTGTTAAATACACAGCATTTAAAAATTAAATGTAATTGAGCTACTTACCAAGACATTTCTTTCAAAACTAAATGGTAAAGAATATTACCGTCGACTTTAGTAACTGAATATGGTATTTAGAAAGCAATATAGCCGTATAGCAGTTCTGTACTGAGGACTGGGTCTCAAGGTCCCTGTAATGGCATCCTTCCAGTTGATTAGTGAAGGCTCTCCGCAGTTTCTCCCGCGATATTTCCCAACACACGACCATACTTTATGCTCTCAGCGCCGGAATCGTTACTTTAACGTAACGAATTGCCGTTACGTTAAAATTGTAGTGCTGCAGTAAATCAGGAAATATATTTCACTGGAATAAAGTTCCTCTGAGGAAGATTACGACTACGGTACGACAATGACGTCATTAACCTATACGATGGTTCAATGTATGGAGGAACTCTGATTTATATGTCACGGATTAATCTTCGTATAATACTAATCATAATAATTTCACTGTGATTATAAAATAGGACTACTAATATAATTATACTGAAATAAGTGAACCAAGTACCCTTAGAAAACATTTTAATTATTCTAAATTTTTCGGGTATTATAGCATTATCAAGTAGTGTAAATATATAACTTAATATTTTAATATTTCCGAAACATGTAGAAGAATTAAATTGTTTTAAGGGTACTTTTTTCACTTATTTCAGTATAATTACTAAACATAAATCAATGAATAATTGAAAAGAATTTAAATTTTATAAAGAGTACTGATATATATTATTTCATACTATAGTATTTCCACTATGATAATTTGCTTTTGGAAATACACTTTTTACCAACTGAAAATTTTACGCCTTTTTAAAACAATTTTACCTTATTTTCATTAAAAAACAATAATTCAACTAAACCTTACCAATTCAGTATCTGCATATTGTATACAGTACATACATAAATATTTTTATTTACTTCCCTGTGGGAAATAGGTTAGATCATAGATATGTCTAAAGGGAATGTTTTAAGTTCATCTAAACAGCTGTTCTTATTCTTTTATATTTAAAACTCAATACAATAGCTCTTGTAGTTTCTATGGAAACCTGTTACTTGTTTTCCATCTTAAGAATCACCAACACCCCCACCCCCAGACCTAAGACATATCCATGTCAATAAGTCAGCTAATTTCGTTATTTTAGTGAAGATTAATACACCAAACACGTGGGTCTATAATTTCAGATAAAACTCAAAAGATGCTAAGAATCTTCATAGTGTGACTTCTGCTCAGAAAGCTTCTCCCGCCTGTTTTGCAGTTCCCTGTTACGTCGGAGGCTAAATCCTATCAAAAGCTCTCCTACTTCTCCCTTTTATAAGCATTCCCTCTGGCACGCTTAAGACTTCTAAGCTGGTTCAAGTACATACTTGGTAATGAGTTATTTTCATCAACAAAGATAGTCTCCTTCAACCATTACGTCATTTATTGTTAACTCTGTAGAAGATGTGGTACTAATACGATTAGATTAGATTAGATAATTGAAATGGCAACCATACACAGTGTAGGTTTTTTAAGAAATGGCACCATGGAGTGTGTGTAAATGTTAAAGAAGATGACTATTAGAAAATTAATGCAGTGCATAAACAAGTTAAGTGGTTTTGTGCATGCACATTAGATGATATTAGATTCGATTATTAAAATGGCAACCTACTCAGGAAGGTATTTTAAGCCAAGTATGAATGAGGATTGTGGCGCGATCTTGTAGTCTTGTAACTGACTAAGGTTGACGAATATGTCAACCTTAGTCAGTGCCTAAGGAATAGGCAGGACTGTTGATTAATAGCCCAACAGCCGATGGCAACTAAGGGACTTGCAGTTTAACGTGGAATCCGAACCACGGCCTCTGAATTACGAATTGGTCTAATTATGAGAATGGTCTTTGCGGATTTACTTAGTATTCAATAGTGCGGACGTTAATCCACACAAGAGAACACTACACCCACCGACCATCGCTCACAACTATCCACAATTCGTGACCTCCAAGTAGCTGGATTACAGGACGACGCCACCGTCATAAGTCACTAGATGTCTCTATATCTAATAGGGTGGTTAGGTTCACGATATGTAGGATATTTTTCCATTTACTAACTTTAAAATTGAGGATGTGACAACAGAGACAGAGAGAAACAAGAGACATTTGACAAGCAACATTTGGTTACGTAATTGGCAAGCCGTTTGTGACAAAGGACCGGAGAATGGCGATAATGAAAGGTATCTCCAGTCAATGAGAGAGTAGTGGCGAGTACGGCGGCGACACCGGTGTGCGTGTGTGTACGTGTGCGTGTGTATGTGTGTGAACACACGCACAGGTTCCCAGCAGTCGTGGGCCGTTCGTTACTTGTGGGCATGCGCAACGAGGCCACATCTCTCACTGTTCATGTCCAATTATATACCCGTGTTTCTGTGCATTGCTTTCGACTAATTGCTATTTTTAATTAAATGGTTTAATTGGTTCCGAAAGGGCTTTTGTGATCATTCAATCGATTCGGTGAACCTGTTTCTAGGAAAAATAAATTACTTCCTTCCTCTTACTATCGACTGGGATTGGAATTGCAAATTTTCAATAAATAGTTGTTTTAGTTCTATATAGGCGTTCTAATAACATGGTACGTTGGTACAATCGACTCAACGTTACATTAGTAATCACGGTATAAAAACTGTATAGTACAGCTGTATAATATCAGTTGTATATGTATATTACAGATACTACTGTATCTGTAGTATCTTTAATATTATTTTGAAAAGGAGGGGTTTCTGTGCAAAATTGAAGTTTATTATAAGTAATACAGTTTATAACAATTTAACAATGCATGAAATAATGCCATTTGATGGCTATAAATTAATTAATTCTCAGTCTTATTAGAATAAAATAATTGTAAACAAATATTAAGATGTTCACTTTGTTGAAAATCTATTAAGGTGTCGGTTCGGACTGAATTATATTTGTTGTGTTAAAATCCTTCTTCCAAGTTAACCAAGTTATGTAGAGTTGATCACACAACAGACTGGGCTAAGCAAGTTTTTTGTAGACAATTTTCCAATTATTCGCCCCACAACTTAATATGCTGGAGTAATAAAATGGTTGTTATTGGGTAAAATAATGGAAATCGTTCATGTTTATATATCCTCTGTAAACACACTAGATAAAGAAGCAATTAGTAGGTTTTATATATATATATATTAGCCTATATATCAGCCATATATTAGCCTATATGACCAAAATATACGCTACACCACTAATAAAACCACTTAAGACTTCAACTATGAAAAAGTCAGTAAAATACAAATTTCTTTTGATTCATGTTTAAAAAATATATAACATAAATTAAAATTAGACTTTTAAATGGTCCGCTCGAGACTAAAAATGTGAAGAGATGTGTAATACTTCAATTTTTTTGATGAGTTAAAGAACCAGGCATGTCGGCCCACACAAAGGGTGGTTTAGGCTGGAGGAGGTCTTATTCCTAAATAGGTTCTTGTGTTTTAGCGAATTTCCCATAGGGAAGAAGCTATTACCGTAGGTCTCATGGCAAGAGTTAAGCCCGAGACCATGTTATTTTTTCTTCTTTAGGTGCCCAGAGACCAAAAACAATAGTCGTTAACATTTATATATATATATATGTGTATATATATATATGTATGTATGTATATATGTGTGTGTGTGTCTGTGAACACGATAACTCTCGTAAAAAAGGTCCGATCGAGACCAAATTTGGTAGAGACGTGTATTCCTACAAATGCTCGGACGAGTTCGTAAACCAGACATATCGGTCAATGAGAACGGGTAGTTTGGGGGGGTTTCGTACCCCAAAATGAGGCTTTATGCGTTTTTCACATGTAATTTTTAAAAATTTCTAATTTTATATTTCACTATTGGAATCAGCTTAAAAAACTACACAATTAAGTTCCTTAAAGTTTTTCTCTATCTTCAACGGTTACCGAGATATAAAAAAATCTAAACACAGTACGTTGTATTTTTGAGGCTCCAATGTTAATCTTACGGAGGATTAAAAAAAATTAATTTTTCACTTATTATCTAATATTTTTGGATGAAACTTGATAATTAGCTTCATGTGGTTGAGATCCATACATTTGTGCTAAAAAATTATAGTTTATGTGTTTATCATGGCAGCAAACCTGCATACTCTTTTCCCATGTTAATCATATGGAGATTAGGCAAACTCCTATATTTATGGACAGATGTTGATGAAAGTTGGTATAAATGTTAAAAATAAAATTTTTGATGGTATAAATGGCTACTTTCAGTGTTCTACCTAATTATTCATTTCCTATACAGTATTATTCTTAAGGAGATTAAGTTAATTGATATAACTTCCTTATTATTTGTAATAATGTGCTTAAAATAATGTGTAAAATAGTTTCATCTAATTAACGTTCACTAATGTAGGCTATGTTGAAAGTCGTAATGCTTTTGTTCCTCGTGTCAGCAAACCTTTATTCTCATTCCCCATGTTATTTTAATGGAGAATAAGTAAATTGAAATAAGTTTATTATTTAATCTATGATGAAGCTTAGCTTGAACCGTCATAATTAATTCCTAAACTAATGGAAATCCGCTTAGTATGGAGGTCTGCTGCTACAGGGGTATTTTTCAGCACTTCTGCAATGCTGTTTTACACTATGAAACTTCATTTTTCAGTTGGGAATAATTTTCCCTTGTGGTAAACTGCCGACTTAATGATGTGATGTTTTACATTCTTTAAAGACATCTTGAACACTCGTAATGAATCAACAAATCTCTTTAAAACTATCCGGCCACCATTTAGGGTTAGCCGAACAAGACGGCTCTAACTGGCATCCACAACGGTAAGGTAAAAAGGTTATGTTTTACCTACAAGGCCCGCTCAACTGGTGCCAACACACGAGTGACCGCAGTTCACGATCAGCTGGTCTTGAACCAATTGCGCAAAGGGGATGAACAAGTAATTGGCCGTGTGGAGAAATCCGAGGGCGTTTTTGTTTCCTTTGTCAAGGTGGACGGAAGCTACGCAACCCTCTGTAGCCCTGTGGGAGGGGGTTGTGCCAGAGCGGGGAGGGAGAGGAGGGTATGTGAAATTTGGAGCGTAACGGAACAGCTGCGGGCTGTCAAAATACCGACACACAACACGGGCCAAGATGGATTAACCACGGAACCCTTCCCTGCGCCAGAACCTCTGGAAATAGCTCCAGTTGTCCAAATAGGCCGGTTTTTTACTCACGATTAGAGTGGTATGTTTAGAAACGCGCCTCAAAGAACTCTATTGTTCGTTAAGATAGCAAGTAGTTACGATAAATTAAGATATAAACACCCATTGGAGACTATTAAATGTTAGTTATTTTTGTCATAAATACTTCATGGTATTTAATTTTTAACATGAATACAACGTAATAATCAATTTATCTCTTAGACCTGAGGAAAACGTGCCTTTTGAGGTAATTTCAAAATCTACTTTGAATTCTTCGTGACTCCTGTCTGTGTATTCCTCTTTTCACAAGCAGTATTCTCGAGGGTAAAACTTTCATAGTTATGATATGTCAGGACCTACTTTTAGGTCACAAAACCCCTCATAGGTCGACTAGCTGATAAAATAGTGAAACAATACTATCAATCAATCTGAGGCGTTGACGTCGGGAAACGGAATATCGGTACAATAAATGCAATAAAGGTTGGTTGAATCCATCGCTCCCCCACCCACCCCCGCCCGACACATCAGAGGCCGCACTTTCTCCCAGAAACTGTGTCGAAAACACAATATTCTTTCAACTGGCTGGATCCATCGTTGTTTGTTCAGATATCAGTTTTTCATTGATGTCTTTTGTGTTAAAATTACTGCATTTCCACTGAGTTGACGCACTCGTCAATCTGTGGGGCTGCGAAATTTAGAAGGCTTTATATTTAACTGGTTTTTGCTGTGGGAAATAAGAAAATTCATAAGGGTTGTGATTTTTAATTGGCCAAATTTGTTGGTTAAAATTTTTTTAAATACTTTTCCACTTCCAGTTAAAACCTTATGAACCATTGGTCTAAATTTATGTAGTTCACTGGGATACAAAATTATTCGCGAGATCTGGAGTGAACATGATTTCAATGTTAGGTTCAGTGGAGCCGAGAGAATTAGGCCCTACAAATCGCTCACATCACGTTCGCATCCAGATTTGTTGAACCGAAGAGGGATGTTCTACTAATCATTATATTTACTTGAGGCACGAGAGTAAATGTCAAAGTTAAATATATATTCTATATCATCTAAGATTTCCCATTGAGTCTACAAGGCACATGTAACTCTTCATACCGTATTCATTCGATCACATTCAAAGTATCAGGTGTAGGGTCGGATATAAATTATGTATATTCCAGGCCTTGCATCGATCGCCCTCGGCTGTCATCGGGTGACTTCGGACATCTTCGGTCGGACGACACTGTGCCTCATGTCTCAAGACGTTCGTTGACTGGTCCAGTAGAGACTAGATATAGGTGCAAAAACCTTTTACACAGAGTTTAAATTTTGCATAACATTTTTGTTTGGGTATTTTTGTTAGAGTTGAGCAGTTTTAAAAGCCCGGGTTCACCATACCAATATAGGTAGTTTTTTTCTCACAGGTCTCAGCACTTATCTAATAAAATAGCATAGTCTAAAGTTTGCATGCGAAATCTCGTTCCGCTATACTAATTAATTCTTACCGCATTCTTGTACATACTTTTATTTACTTGTATATTTTTATTATTTACACTAAAAATATGTATTTATTGATACCACATTAAAAATATCCTTAACTCTGAAATGTATTCAATTTACATCAAACAATCAGAAATTCCCAGAAAACTCTCCCATCTAAGCACAATAATTATTGTTTAGGAAGGAAAATGAAATTTATAGGCCGAAAACGAACATATAAAGAAACTTTTTGGAAAATGTAAGGTTTTCCAGCTAATAAAGATAAAAATAAGGATTTGGAAAATTCTTCCTCAAAAAGGAAAATTCAGAAGATCGTCCATCAAAAATTCAACCCAAAACGAAAGAAACGATCTAAAGATGAACCTGACCCATACAAACCCCGTACAAAAACCCATACAAAAAAGTGGCCAGCCAACAACGTCCTGAAACAAAATAATGTAGCCAGCATACGAGGTGGACTACAAGGACCCTCCAGCCGACAACTGGATTCATTCATGTGTAACGTGGTGTAGTATTGAAACATCCTCCAGGACCGAAGGAAGGAGAAAATTTTAATATGACCTTTGTCAGAACTGTCATATTTTGTTTAGTGAAACAGGAATGAGTTTTGTATGAATGAAAAAAAATTGTACTATAAACCACAACAAATATCAACTCTAAATTAGAGTACGACCTCACAATATGGGGAGGCTCATTTTTCTTCTTCATGACTATTCAAAACATTTTATAAGGCTTATATAAAAACCCTGTTAAGCACATACAGAGCCGGTATTTAAGGATCTCAATGTTTTATCTCTCAGGAACGATATATTTTTTAAAGTTTTACGCTTTTTTTACTGTAAAAGTGGTAACAGGCTCAACTACAATAGGCCTGGAGAACCTTAGAAATATGTTCTATGTTGCAGAGCCTAAACCGCATCTTACCATATTCGCGCTTTAAATGTACATTGTAAACCTTTTGCCCCATAGGTGGAGTAAAAGTTCACTTTTGCATAAACCAAATGATTTTTTTTCTAAGTTTCTTTTAAGTAGAAAATTATAATTTTAGCGTTACATTAATATATACCTAGTAGTTGTTCTGAGGAAAATTAAAGTTTTAAAAATATTGTTATTTAAAACTTAAGTACGCATTCTTGCTCCACTTTCCTAAATAAGTAAACATATCTGTATTTGACACTATTGAATGGAATTATCGTGTATGAATCCTGTTTTTCTTCCTAACGACTTGTGTAATTTTAAAATTACGGAACCAAACCAAATAAACGCAATTGAAGCCGCCACCTCCAGTCGTGTGATTCACAGGGATAAAATTAATGTTAATAATCGCATAATTAATTAATTAATCGCTATTGTGCTTTTAGGTCGTGTTTGAGTGTTGTATTTTAATAGATAATAATTAATTGGGGTGTTTTATTTTGATTTAGGACTTTTAAATCCACATATAGGACAAAGTCGTGAATGAAAACACATTGTTAATAACTGGTTCAAAACTATTAAAAAATTAGCAAGAAATTTCTAGTTAAATTGTGTTAATGACAAGAATCGTATAAGGTTATCAAAAAAGATAAACAAAATGGAGTTCAGGCTACAAAGTTTCTTATGTACATTTTTTTGTAAAATTAAATATTTAAATTTATGTGCAGACCTTTTATATTTACTACACTTCATGCAAAATACCTTTAAGCCTGTAAACAAAGATAAACTATATTTAACATAACATAAGCTAATTTTCCAAAATAATATTATTCCAAACTCATCTAATTCCGTGGACTAAGTTGGGTTTGGAAAAAAGTAGCTTATTTTTGTCAATAAAGTCCCTTATATTGACTACTAGCCAAAGTACCCGTTCTTCGCACGGGCTAAAAAGGCTGAAAGGTGTAGGCTCTACTCATACATTTAAGGTATTGTTAATTAATTCTTCATTGTTTACAAAATGACCAAACAGGAGTGTCTACAACATTTCAAAGTAACATATGTCAAATATTAGGAGAGGATAAGGATTAATGTAATAGAGACAGTCGTCGGAAAAAAACTTAAAATCTACCATTCCGCTATTTCAAATAATTCACTAATTTCGATCCAGCAGTTTATCTGAAAAATCAACTTTATTTCTTCTTCTTCCCGAACTGTCAAAATATAGTGCAAACGGATGTTGTCATTAGAAAATGTAAACATTGAAACCTAGGACGGTCACAGCAGCTCTTTCTTCTTCTTCTCCTTCTTCTCGAACTGTCAAATTTTAGTATTCACAGCTGTTGACATTCAAGTAATTTTATGTTTTCATTCTCTAAAAATGTAAACATTAAAACTTAGGACGTTCACAGGGCGTAGCCCGAGAGGATTTTAAGGAAATGAGTATGCCTATGTGTTGCATGAGTTTAAGATCTACCTTTGTGTAAAATTTCAACGACTTATAGCGTTAGTATTTCAGCGTTCTTTATTAGCGTTCAGTATTTTTCGCATTTACTTACCACAACAAACCCACAAACCCACAAACAAACATACAGAAACCACCTCTTCTTTATAATATTATAGATATACCCATGCTATTTTCTGAAAAAAATCAATAGTATAACTGTGATGGTCAACAAAAACTTAAATTTTATAAACTTTGCTTCCCTGACAATTTTAAATTTTGGACTTTGGAATCAAGCTCTTCAATTACCGAGTCAATTCAATTACAGATAAATGCCAATGTAAAAATCAGAGATTTTTCGAAAACGAAATCAATTTAATTGTAATTACTCGACAACCACATGCTATTCTATTAGGAACTATATTGCATATTCTATTAGGTTATATTTAAAAAATTTAATACAACAGCTCTAGTAGTTTCTGTTAGATGTTTTCCATCTTAAAAATCGCCAACCCCCCCCCCCAGAGCTAAGTCATATATATATATATATTATATATATGTCAAAATGAAAATGGGTGGCAAGTAAGTGATTGAGGGCTGATTTTGTGCTATATTGTTTAGCATTTGCCCTATATCGAAAGGCTGAGTATAATAATGATTTCCCATATCACTGGATATCGGATATTAAGTACAGTGTAGAGTGTAGAGTGTAGAGTGTAGAGTAGCGCTGGTGGCAAGAATGCGATGTGCAGAACAATGTTCCCAGCGAGACGCGCGAGGCATTCAGCGAACATTGGAAGAAGAATCCACAGCTGGAATGCGGAACGCCAATCTATAGAAATGGCTGCCATTCGGAAGAGAAATAATTCCTTGTATCTATCTCCACCTCAATCACAAATAGTATTTATAAATAAAATTATGAATATTAACTACAATAGGGGACCTTCTCTGATACTCGCTAAATAAATACAGTAAATCCCTCCACATTGTTCAGGTAACTTATTATTAATCTAAACATTATTTGATATTATTATTATTTACGCTGAAGCGTGGTTGAGGTAAACAGGTCAATTAACATTTAAATATAAAATAACAGAAACTGTCCTCTGTCCGTCTTTATGGTAAAAATATCCACGCGAATTTGACCTTTCTATTGCGTCACTGACATATATAAATTCCAGTTAAGCACCAATAAAATACTTGTTATGCGCACTCTTGCCCTTAAATGTATCTCTCCCGCCATAAGAATGTTGTAAAACGCTGGTTTATCTCACATAATACAACATGTCTACACTCTTATATTGTTTAGCATTTGCCCTATATCGAAAGGCTGAGTATAATAATGATTTCCCATTTCACTGGATATCGGATATTAAGTACAGTGTAGAGTGTAGAGTGTAGAGTGTAGAGTAGCGCTGGTGGCAAGAATGCGATGTGCAGAACAATGTTCCCAGCGAGACGCGCGAGGCATTCAGCGAACATTGGAAGAAGAATCCACAGCTGGAATGCGGAACGCCAATCTATAGAAATGGCTGCCATTCGGAAGAGAAATAATTCCTTGTATCTATCTCCACCTCAATCACAAATAGTATTTATAAATAAAATTATGAATATTAACTACAATAGGGGACCTTCTCTGATACTCGCTAAATAAATACAGTAAATCCATCCACATTGTTCAGGTAACTTATTATTAATCTAAACATTATTTGATATTATTATTATTTACGCTGAAGCGTGGTTGAGGTAAACAGGTCAATTAACATTTAAATATAAAATAACAGAAACTGTCCTCTGTCCGTTCTTATGGTAAAAATATCCACGCGAATTTGACCTTTCTATTGCGTCACTGACATATATAAATTCCAGTTAAGCACCAATAAAATACTTGTTATGCGCACTCTTGCCCTTAAATGTATCTCTCCCGCCATAAGAATGTTGTAAAACGCTGGTTTATCTCACATAATACAACATGTCTACACTCTTAACTGCCTAATTCAACATAAATTTTTGTTTGTTCTCCGATAAACTTTAATTAAAAAAGTATTTTCCTGGCTATTGTACTAGTAAAACGATTACGAATCTGCGTATTATTTGTTTTTAAACTTATGTTACGTAAATTATTGTGAGTAATTAATTTATTTTATTATGACTATTTGGCCGGTAGGCTACTAACTGTACTAAGATGAAGCGTGGTTTGTAGTTCCTCAAATCGCTAGGGAGACAAGTAATTTTGTTGTATTTTGAATATCTATTTATGTATATTTACGCTAGATCATATATATCCTTATAATAGTATAGTATCTAACATAATATAATGCTATTTTTTTTAATATCCTGTGCTTGTATTTGAGTGCATTTATCCGGGCAGCTGCCTACACTGCCTAACTGCTGGACTTTAGAAGGAGTTTTTCGAAATCGTAGAAGAAGCTCCACAGACAAAAGGAAAATTATGTTAACTATTAGCTCGGAAAAGATGTTATTTTATAGTCCATTTTAATCTCTTTAAACGTGAGCTATTTTAAAACACGAAATAATATTATTACAGTATTAGTGTTCGTTTTCTGTAGGGGAAAATTTTTTTAATTTAGAAATTTTTAATTTTAGTGAAAAAATATGGTAATGAATGAGTTAGTTTTTATACACAGAAATATAAAATATCAAGAAATAAGGTGAACGCTTTTATCCCAAACTCAATTATTTTACAAATTTGTTACTTTCACAGCTTCAATTCCGTTACTGTTTCCTCAAAGTATTTTACACATTTCGGATTCTTTAATTTTGGAAAAAGGATATTTTAAATTAATTTTCTAGCTAGCGCAACCACGCCAACTAGAGGTCGCAACCTCAACATTCATTAGCCGGCACGACGAACGTTGCTGCTGGCGTGCTCTGCTCTCCTGATCCAAAACGTGAATCTCAGCTCCCCCGAGACCAAATGTGGACCGAGACACACCTCCTCCTCCTCCTCATCTTCCCCCCTGCCATGTTGGTTGTTCTGACCTAGCCGCCCAGCCTGCCTGCATTATGCTTGTCGTTCTTACGGTAATTCTCCGGAATCGTTGATCTTAATAAATTATAAAAATAAATTTTTCTTATACAGCTTGTCAAGTAGAGTAAGTGCACACACGATTGTTATGACATTTTAATATATTTCAATAGCAGAAGATATGAGGTTGTATGTAGTAGACATATAAAAATGAAACAGAACTTTTAATAGACTTTGTTGTAGTACTCACTTACATTCACAATTAACATTTTGCTGCTACAGCCTGTAGTGTGATCAGGACACCATAAATCGACGTTAAAAGCGAATTACAAGTAACCTAAATTTACACAACAAATTAGTCGTCTTGAGGACTGGCGGATTGAGGTCCAATGCACTTTAGCCTCTGAGGGAGGCCATATTACATGTTATAAAAACCAATAGATACAACGCCTACAACACAACGTATTACTGTAATTTACAGTACCTAACATTTTGTACTCCTCGATAAATTTTACATAAATGATTCCATGATGGTTCTAATTTCATGATCCATGAAGTTAAAAAAATCCAACCACTTATAAGTGGGAAAATAGTGGAATATAAAAAATTGAATAATATTAATTATTAATAGTTAATATTCCATCAGATCCAATGAGTTGAAGCTGCTATTGGCTGTATTTTACACTCTATTTTAAGTAACCTTCTCATCATATTACTGAGGGGCGTCACAAATTCCAGTCGATTCCAAGTCTCATAGATTAGCGTTATTAGTCTGTAATGAATGAATCCATTATTAAGGTCAGTTATTGTATTGGAAGTATGAAATAGTACCTATAATTATACTTACAGTATTTACTCGGGTTATAACCAACTACGACTATTTTGTAAAGTCTGATCCGAATGCTATTGTAATAATGTGAAATTTAGCTTAGATTTGGATGAGTTCGAAAACAGGTCATGTAACTCTACGTGTAAGGGTTGTTTTGAAATGTTTGCCCAAAATTTATAAAAAATCCACCGTTTTACTTATCGATGTATTCAGCTCAAACAAATTAAGCAGTGTTGTATATCATTTTCCTTACTGGGTCACTAAGGACTCCTCTGAAAAGTTACTTAGGTATGTAAATTAAACAAAATGTTTGGCACACTTTATTCTTTTGGCAGAGTGTAATTTTTTTGGATGCATATTAAGTTGGCATCTTTGTTTCTCTCTGTGTAAACCACTCCGACAACACCGAACCACCAATACTTTGTCTACACATGTGGGAAATGTGAACAAAGCAAACTCCTTTACTGGCACAGATAATTCTTATGGGAGGAATCTATATATTTTTCTCTCAAAAATATAACATAGGACAATTTAATGAGTTTTAAAACTTTTGATGTCTCGGTAACTAAACCAGAGTAATGACCATCTAACCATCTAATGATAAAAAACATTTGTTCATTTTTAAGCTGCATCTAGAGCTGAGAATGTATATCTGTTGTGATCTGATCTGTGATTAGTAGTCTAGGCCTACTAATCATGAATCCCTTGTAATATTGAAGAAATAGTGTGGTCAGAAAATTTAGTATTTTTCTTTTAGTTTAGAGATTGGCTTATTTGGTCGTCAGTTATTATTAGGTACTTCACATTCCTCCAGCCTTAAAATCAGCTTTGAAAGAAAAAATTAATTAGTTCGCATGAATATTGCACGTATCACTTTAGAACACTGCTCGTTCAAATGAGTATTTAGGTGGTAGCGTGGACTCTGATATAGTAGAGTCTAATATACTGTACTACCTAGCGTACGTTAAGAATATTACTGTACACAAACAATGAAACCCCGTCGCAGCAGACCTGCGCACTCAGCGATTTTTTGAATCAATATTATCATAATAATAATATACAACAAGCTTTACCAATATTTGTCGATAAATTAGAGAGCTTGCCCATTCTCCTTAAGATTAACATGGGAAAGAGTACGTAGGTTTGCTGCTGTGAGGAACCCTGGAATTAGGTGTTTTTACCATAGACGATTTTTTGACAGTATACCAAAATACATCTGTCCATAAATAAAGCCTATTCTCTATATGATTAACATGGGAAAAGAGTATGAGCTGTCATGATAAACTATCATTTTAAGCATTAATGGATGGATCCAGCCACGTGAAGCTAAATACAATGTTCTATCCAAAAATATAGGTTAATAAGTGAGATATTAACTTTTCCTTATCCTGCTTAGCATTAACATTAAGCCTTAAAATACAACGCACTGTGTTTGGATTGTTTAATGCCTCCAATGGATGGATAAAAAATTCAAAGTACTTAATTGTGTAGTTTTTTAGCTGATTCTAATGGTAAAAGATAAAATTTGAAATTTTTGAAAGCTACTTATAAAAAACAACATAAAAACCCATTTTTTGGCTACAAACCCCCCTACCAGTTTGACCTATAATATCTGGGTTGCGAAGCTGTTCTAAACGGATTGCTACATAATCCATGTAGGAATACACATCTCTATCAAATTTGGTCTCGATCAGAATTCTGAATCCGATTCTCAGGAGAATTAACTGCTATTGTTTTTAGTCTCTAGGCACCACAAAATAAAAAAGTAACATGGTTTCGGGCTTTTGCCAGGAGACCTACGGTAATAGCCTCTTCCCTACCGGAAATTTGCTAGAATTGGTAAGAGTGTGTATAGAGCATCCATTGATTGTATATTCATAAAGGCGTTTAATATGCAGGATCGCCGCCTACCCCTGCCATCGATGTCACGCTATACTGGTGCTGATTGTGGCTATTAGAGGGCGCTTCAACGGCATGCGGGCGCTCGCTCCGTCCTGCTAAGTGGACCACGCTGGTGTTCAATAGTATTCAATAGTAGAGTAAACTATAACCAAGACGTAGCTACTAAAGCAAGATATCATTTAAAAGAAAGTCCGTGTTAAGGGGCCTATAACAGCGGAATAATAAGTTGTAGTCACACAGAAACAGTTTTGTGACCGCATTACTGGCCGATAAGAGGTGTTTTGTGACCGCATTAATGGCCGATAAGAGGTGTTTTGTGACCGCATTACCGGTCGATAAGAGGTGTTTTGTGACCGCATTAATGGCCGATAAGAGGTGTTTTGTGACCGTATCACTGGCCGATAAGAGGTGTTTTGTGACCGCATTACTGGCCGATAAGAGGTGTTTTGTGACCGCATTACCGGTCGATAAGAGGTGTTTTGTGACCGCATTAATGGCCGATAAGAGGTGTTTTGTGACCGTATCACTGGCCGATAAGAGGTGTTTTGTGACCGCATTACTGGCCGATAAGAGGTGTTTTGTGACCGTATCACTGGCCAATAAGAGGTGTTTTGTGACCGGATTACTGGCTGATAAGAGGTGTTTTGTGACCGCATTACCGGCCGATAACAGGTTCTCGTGAATACGTGTGCATGAGCGCAGCACTCGCCCTTAAACGAGTTAAACAACAAAGGTGGAGCGAACCTTCTCAGCAGGGCCAGACTAACTCTTGTAGACACAGAGGGGGACTTATCTATGAGAAATATCGGCAAAATCATAAAACAAAGAGTTGCTGTACCGTCTGCGGATAACATACCGTGACATACTGCGTGACCTGCCATAATGAACGAGAACAACAAGGAGAGGAATATGATGATTGAGATTATAATAATGATTAGTATTTATATAAACACAAAAGAATATTATATTGAGATATTATATTATATTGTTTTAATTGCCACAGTAAGAATAAACGTAATTATTTATTTTACTGCAATTTGACACATCTGCCATTTTTACGACTATAGTATGGCCAATATTGCTGTCACTAAATTAACATTGTTTATATGCTATTGAATCCTATATGGCAGCACGGATAAGACTATTTGCATGTAGACCTTCAGTCTAGGACATGAGTCGCGAAACTCCTATGTCACGGTAGCACAGTCACACAGCAACAATTACAGTACTGTGCGATCCTAGAGATGAGAAAACGCAACCTCCGGGTTTACTGTTGCACCTATGTATACATTTCATATATTGGAAGATTTCTGGACACTGCACTTTAGTTAAACTGCCCATCCTGCATCCGGATTTTGTTTGTAAAAAAAGGTTATTAGGAAGTTAAACGCAACTAAATTTTTAATTCAATTATATGTGTAGTATTTAATAAGTATTTTATGCTGTCCAACTATCCACTTTGCAAAAGGAATTCAATGAACTCCGTAAAGTTAAATGTTCTCCCAATATTGCTCATTTAGCTCCATTTATCGATGCTCACCAATTGATTCGTGTCGGTGGTCGATTACGAAAATCACAACTTGCTTATGACATCAAACATCCAGCATTACTACCTAAACATCATCACGTAGTACATCTACTCATTGACTACCATCACTTGAAACATCTACACGCAGGACCACAATTTGTCCAATCAGTTTTGAATCAACATGTGTGGATTCTCAATGCACGGAGTGTCATCAGGTCGCAGTTGCACAAATGCATTACTTGTCATCGCCATCGCAACACAACTCCTACTCCAATCATGGCGGACTTACCTGCTGTTCGAACAACTCCTGCCAAACCTTTCATATCTACTGGAGTAGATTATATGGGTCCACTTCCATGCAAGATCATCAACTTGCGTTTTGTGAAAATCATAAAGGTCTACCTCGGCATATTCATCTGCATGGTGACAAAGGCTGTGCATATTGAAGTTGTGACAGATCTCACTACAGATGCATTTATTGCGGCTCGTGTCTAGACGAGGAATCTGCACCTTAATGCAGATCCTGCTATCCTTAATTCACGCCCTTTGCATCCAATGTCGAGTGATCCAAATGATTTTGATGTCTTGACGCCAGGTCATTTTCTCACAGGTGATTCATTATCCATTATTCCAGAGCGAGATGTCACCACAATACCATCCAACAGACTCAAACATTGGCAACAGGTTCAGCAATTTGCGCAAAATCTATGGAAGCGCTGGAGTCTGGATTATATACATACGCTGCAAGAACGTACTAAATGGAAGAAAAACGCAACAAACATCAAAGTCGGAGATTTAGTTTTACTCAAGACAGACAACAATCCATTATATTGGCCAAGAGGAAGGGTGACAGAAACTTTTCCTGGATCAGATAATGTCGTGCGAATTGTGAAAGTCAAGACTAAAGATGGAAGCTATACACGACCAGTAACACAATTGTGTCTATTACCGCTACCCGAAGAGTACAGGTTGAAGACCTAAGGTTCTTCAAGGGGGCCAGTGTTGTTCAGTGTTTTTTGTTTTATATGAACATATGTTAATTATTAAAATGAATCAAAAATGTAAACAAACAATATGGATGAAATGTTTTGCTTTAATACATCAAACTATATCACAGTAATGTCTTTCATTTCAAGTGTTTTTTTAATTGTAAAATTGTGTACAGCCACGTAAATCAATCACGTAAGTCATACACCGCAAGGTCCTCCGCACATCTTAACAATAAGAGTTATATTGCTATACATTCTTTCTACTTCAATAATAGAAATAACAATTTTATTTTCGCACTACAAAATTTAGTGATGTCTCAAAGACGAATAAGACTAAACATAGTTTTTTATACAATTTTAAATAGATATCCTTTAAGTCAATTCAAAATTGGTAAAGACATGAATTACATATAACATAACTTATTTCTCAAATATAAGTAATAGTAAGTAAAAAAACACGATACTGTGCTCTACTCAGATGGCATTTATTAGCTATTTTAACAATATGACAAAACTATTGTGCAGTGGGAATTCGAACGAAAATTAGTATGACTAATTTAATATGTATTTAAAACTGTCTCCCTAATAAAGACACACAATCATCATACATTATCTAATACAGTAGTTCGTGACGTAGTGCGCCAGATCGGGTACACGGGTGCTTCTTTAAACGGCGACCGTGTACCCGATGGGTTACACTCAATATATTACTGAAGGGCGCGGTGCGCCCGGCTACACTCGCTCTGTGTTTCTTAATGCTGTCGATGACAAACAAGGTCGCACTAAATATACCCTAGCAGACGACTTTTAGATTAAATTATTGATATTCAGATTGAAATTTGAAATCGACATTTAGTAAGTGTGTACCCAATTGGGTACACGTTCGCATTAAGGCATACAAATTTAAAAAAAACGAAAATTGGGTACACTCATTTTACAAATACAATGATAACAATCTACTTTTTCATTAAAACAAAGAAAAACTTTTAAAACCCCCTAAGTACGGATTTTGGTTTTTTTATATACTGTATATTGTCTCCTCCAAGTACCTAAGTCGGCATTTTCACTGTCAGGAGTAAATAGTCTAAAGTAGATATAAGACGTCGTTCATAATAATGAAACCTTATATCTGTCCTATAGTTTGGAGCAGGTTTCGTATATCTCATTCTAAACGACCCACACTATCAAGTAAATAGTTTTTCTACATTACAATGAACATGTTATTTATTACGTTAAATAAAAGGTTATGAGGATTACCTTCTAAAATCTTCCTTAATCTGTTTACATTGATACAAAATAGATCCAAAGAATAGATAGTCTAAGGGAAAGCCTATAATTTGACCAGTGATGTGATTAAATGTTTTATACTTGCGCGTAAAAATATAAAACTCATAATTGTATAATAAAATACCCTTGTCAAAAAATAAAGTACCTTCCTAACATGTGCTATATAACGTAAAAACTAAAACCTCAACACAATTTTAACTCCAGGACCAGGACGTTGTGTGTAGGACGAGCAATGTCCATCGCAGTGAGAGAGGCTGGTAATTCCGTTCTTCACTTATATAATTGCCCCTCTCGAATCCTGAACTCCTAATACCTTTTGTTCCAATGTCGATCGTCGTGCTCTAAGGTTTTTTTCTCTCAGCGCATTTCAAATATCACTCGTACGTACAGATGGAGTTGGAATCTTTAGAAAAACAATTACCATAGTACTGAATTTTTCCTTACTTTCTTCACTAGAAGGAGTATTTTTATCTCTCCAATAACCGCTGAACCAAGGAAGGCTTTCAACCTAACCACACTTCCTCCATAAAGCGCTTCAACCGCAGGCATAACCGCACCTCGTGACGTCATCACCACAAGACCATGTGTCCTGTCAAGCGGTGACCGCAGGGGTGGGGCCACGTGGTGGGGATTCAGTAAACCACACCGTAAACGTAACTAATGGACGGCCATTCCAACTAAGAATAGCTCAATATTTACTGATGCCGTTTATTAAATAAAAAAAAGGAGAACAAAGAACTGGCTCTAAGGTGTAAGTAACCTCCTCCACACAGGGAGCAAGCACAGAGTCGTCAGGGTATGTACAGGTCGAGATGACAATCTCGTTCGACACCTAGAACCTTCGGTCCTCCCGGCAGGAGCGTTGTAGTCGAGGTTTATATCGCGCTGCTGTCACACAATCTACCACCGAGAACTTCACTGATTCAAGCCTGTTATGACCTTGATGTTATGCATTTTGGGGCAAAATTCAAGTTAATTTATTTTACTATCTGTACTTAGAAAACGAATTTAGCGATTTCACTTGAAATTGGGACATTTTTGCGAATTACACAGTTTTTGTGAAATACCCTACATATTGTTTCTTAATAGTTGGATTACTCCTGTTAAAATATACCTGATAAAAATTTCTAAAAAACCTTAATTTGAATATAACTTAACCATGAAAGGTAAATTAAATACGTATCAATTTATATATTTATTGAATTTAAACTTAAAGAGTTTTTTTCATCTGATTACTGCTTAAATTACTGCATCTTATTAAATTAAGTAAGGTGAAGTTAAACGTATAGTACAAATTAAAATAATCGAAAGAACAGCGAACAACTGTGAAAGAGGTCGTCCAAAAACGGCCTTGTAATCCTAAACTGGCCAAGGAGTTTTGGCTACTTTCTCCTGATGTTAATTTACTTTGAAAATGTAATCCACAAAGTGATTTATTATGTTTTGACCGACAAGTTGCAAGTTATTTTCACAATCCACAGCACAACAGGAATATGTTTCTCGACAAATCTGTCCTGACATCGCCGGAAATGACCGATCTGAGCCGATAACGGCCGATCAATACTTCGACACCTTCAGCACATCGGAACAAGCCCAAGTATGAATAATTTATTGGGGATTGAAAATAAAACAACTTTACCAAAATGTCAAATGATCATAGCAGACTTCCTGGTATTTCCTTAGTCTTTTGAAAAACCTAAAAACAGAGCTTGTATAACATATTATAACACTTTGCATAAACAATGACACTGATTTATCGACTCATTATTATTTTTTATACGAAAAGATAACAGGTAACGGCTCAGATTTAGTCGGCTTCTTGTTGGATTACAACCTATAAGGAGCCTTACTCAAAAACAATCCATCGGTTGGTTATAATGTTGTGTTGTAGATAAGTATGATAATCTACATTATTGTACAAATATTTATGATGTAAAATAATTTTGGTAATATGTATGGAAATTTATTTATGTATAAATATAGTACACGTTCTCTTTTTAAATACAATTATTAAGATTAGTTGGGAGTTAACCAACCTTTCTCCCTTATTAATAATAAATACTATATTGTATTTGACAACAATTATAATATTTCGCCGACAAGCGTATCTCGTCTATCCAGGACATGAGAAACTAGGAACAATAACTATAGACACATTCACAGTGCCCGTATTAATAAAAAATAATTTTTTCATTGTAATATGATTTTATGATCCTAATAACTGAGAATTCCTTCTTCTCGTGTTGATTCCCTTCTCGTCTTTTAATAAAAACCCATTAGACAGTCAGATCTGAACGCAAAATATCCTAAATTCTGTGAACATTTTCATCGGGTTTTAATCTTGAAGGCACTTTGTTTCGATTGATTCATGTTCATTGAGCTTTCTTCCTCCTGGAAATGCCAAAATCAACGAATAACCTGGGATCTAGACAATAACGCCGTAGACCTGCAGATGCTTAGCAAAAAGATTTCCGTTTCCGACTGAGGCCAAGACTGAAGCAAAGCTGATTACACATCGTTTCTCCGAATTGATGTCTCTAATTTCTGTAGCACAATACAGCAGTAAAAATGTTTCACAAAAACAATCACTGAGCACAACAAAACTCGAGCGAGACCAATCTCGTACTGAAAGCGCAGGATAAGTTCAACAATCACCTCACAAGTCCATGCAGCACTGCTAGTGGCCAGGCAGTACCCCACACCACCCAAGTCCTGAGCATGCAGCACTGCTAGTGGCCAGGCAGTACCCCACACCACACAAGTCCTGAGCATGCAGCACTGCTAGTGGCCAGGCAGTACCCCACACCTCACAAGTCCTGAGCATGCAGCACTGCTAGTGGCCAGGCAGTACCCCACACCTCACAAGTCCTGAGCATGCAGCACTGCTAGTGGCCAGGCAGTACCCCACACCTCACAAGTCCTGAGCATGCAGCACTGCTAGTGGCCAGGCAGTACCCCACACCTCACAAGTCCTGAGCATGCAGCACTGCTAGTGGCCAGGCAGTACCCCACACCACACAAGTCCTGAGCATGCAGCACTGCTAGTGGCCAGGCAGTACCCCACACCACACAAGTCCTGAGCATGCAGCACTGCTAGTGGCCAGGCAGTACAACACACCTCACAAGTCCTGAGCATGCAGCACTGCTAGTGGCCAGGCAGTACCCCACACCACACAAGTCCTGAGCATGCAGCACTGCTAGTGGCCAGGCAGTACAACACGCCTCACAAGTCCTGAGCATGCAGCACTGCTAGTGGCCAGGCAGTACAACACACCTCACAAGTCCTGAGCATGCAGCACTGCTAGTGGCCAGGCAGTACAACACACCTCACAAGTCCTGAGCATGCAGCACTGCTAGTGGCCAGGCAGTACCCCACACCTCACAAGTCCTGAGCATGCAGCACTGCTAGTGGCCAGGCAGTACAATACACCTCACAAGTCCTGAGCATGCAGCACTGCTAGTGGCCAGGCAGTACAATACACCTCACAAGTCCTGAGCATGCAGCACTGCTAGTGGCCAGGCAGTACTCCACACCACACAAGTTCTGAGCATGCAGCACTGCTAGTGGCCAGGCAGTACTCCACACCACACAAGTTCTGAGCATGCAGCACTGCTAGTCCAGGCAGTACCACACCTCAAGTCCTGAGTATGCAGCACTGCTAGTGGCCAGGCAGTACAACACATACAATTTAGCATGCAGCACTGCTAGTGCCAGGCAGTACCACATACAAGTTATATGCAGCACTGCTAGTGGCCAGGCAGTACAACACATCACAAGTTGAGAATGCAGCACTGCTAGTGGCCAGGCAGTAACTCACAAGTTGAGCATGCAGCACTGCTAGTCAGGCAGTACAAATTACAAGTCCTTAGCATGCAGCACTGCTAGTGGCCAGGCAGTACCCACTCACAAGTCCTGAGCATGCAGAACTGCTAGTGGCCAGGCAGTACAACACCACACAAGTCCTGAGCATGCAGCACTGCTAGTGGCCAGGCAGTACAACACATTACAAGTTATGCAGCACTGCTAGTGGCCAGCAGTACACACACCTTACAATTCCTGAGATACACTGCTAGTGGAAGTACAACATTAAGTTATATGCAGCACTGCTAGTGGCCAGGCAGTACACACATCACAATTAAGCCAGTGGAATATATATTGAGCATGCAGCATAGTATAATACATATAAAGTTATAACTGTGTATAAAAACATACATTTTGAGCATGCTATGCCAGGGTAAAAATATAAAGTTAGCATCAGCACTTTTCAGGCATTGTAACAATACACGTAATTTTATCGCGAAAAAATTTAACAGTTTTGCATTTATATTATTTGATAAAATTTATTCTCCTGTTACATATATTTTTTAAATTTTATAAGATCATAGTTTGGTATGGTATTCTATTCTGGATTATTAAGGGTATGTGTTCTGATAATTATTGTTATTTATTTTATTTCTAAAAATTATGCGAGTCATTCTTTCTTTATTTATGAGTTACGTCAATTATGTTACCCACCACAATTTCTATTCCTTTTCCATAGATCCAACTAGTTATTATAGGGATTGTATTTAAGTTATTAAGGTTTTGGTTAAATACAGCGAAAATAGAGGGCAACTCAACAGCGGTATACAGGTTCAAAACCTTTCCAGCAGTTCACTGGGAAAGTAGTTATGAAGCTTAGAGGTTATTATGTATTCAGGCTACATCTATAAATGTCCAGCCCTATAATTTGACATATCCTATAGAACTCACCTTCTAAGCAAAGAACCATAGCCTAATTCTTTAGGCTTGGAACTTTACCTTAGAAGCCATGGCCTAATCTATATTTTTAAAATATAGGATGTTGGTATATTTATTTGGTATTTAAAGTTTATGCGCTGGGACACCGTTGGACGATTTGCCATGAAAAGTGGTAACCTTAGGTAAAATTACATGGAGAAGGTTTGTGAGTCATCAATTTTGTTCAATTTCTCAATTGGGATTTTCCCTAGAAACCTAAAAAGGGCCCCATACTATGGAACCAGAACATTGTTTTGATTATAACTATTTTCTTTTCAACAGGTGATTGCTTTACCATATCTGTTAGTTGAAGATATTATATACACCACAGATCGAAGCATTTGCATTTTATTGTTTACATTTTGGTTTTAAGATTATGCGAGTGACTGAATAGTTAACATTGTAACTGTGATTTCTTCTTGCACATTTTGCTGCTGTGCTACGTTATTTTAGTTTATAATGGTCTGAATCTTTTACACGCACATTCCCTACACCAACACTAACTCACAAACACTTAATATTCAACAATTTAAAAAATTAAAATATCAGTCTATTTATAAAAAAGGAGTTTAACGGTATGTTTCTGAGTCCTGGTTTTTAGGGTCCGGATAAAATATAGGTATTTGGATTACAGCGGACTGTTAAAACTGTGATAAAGTAGCACTTTTTGGGCTTTGCTGACCTAATGAAATGGTTTACAAGGAAACTAAAAGATCTATTGAAACATAAACTTCACCTCTTAATACCCTAATCATTTTCCCTCATTTCCTATCTTTATGCCTTCACCTTTTATTTAGTTTTTCTGGTATCAAATGGATTTTTAGCTCTTGCGTCCAAACGGCATATCCAAGGGTAAAAGCAATAACGCATGTTTCTTTCTAACTTTTAAGATCTACTACACCATAACTCAAGAACTAGTACATTACAACTTAACAGTCAGTCACTCCTAAACGATTTTAGTAGAGATGTGGCGATTACATTAAAATGTATTCTTAGAACTGCCGACAACAACCACTGAGGCCTGGGGATAGCGAGCGAAGCTAGTTATCTAATAAAATAAATTATAACTTTTTACTTCCAACCAATAAAATAATTATTTCTAATAATATCAAGAAATTAACTAAGGGAATAGAATTTCACTAAAAGTATACATAATTTTTTAATTTTAGGAACTATTTTCTTTTACTTTATTTATTATATTTTTTATATTACGTTTATTATACAAGTTGCCTAATTCTTGAACTATCTATATGCAATTAGGAAATTTTAAACTTCTTATTTCAGGAACATTTATCAAGTGCTGGTGGTATTTTACGAATAATTGTTTTTAAATGTTTATCGACTTAAATAAAACATTGCTTTGATATCACTTCATTGGCTGTCCAATGTCCACAGTGGTTCACAGAAGTTGCACGAGTTCCTCCGCCTCACCGTGACACCTATTGTATTACAAGGTTTACTTTCGTAAACCTAAATTCGAAATGCCTTGCTCATGAAAGCAAAATGTTAATTCCTCAATACAGTAATTTTAATGTCAGATTATATTAATTTTAACATTTCTGGCATAATATGTTTACCGATAACATGAGCAGGGAATAGAGAAAGTTTTATTTGTATCCTTTAAAGATTCGAAATTGTTCATGTTTGAAAACTTCTATATTTACCCTGCCTAAGCTATAATTTAAAATCAGGACGCTAGTTCAGAACTGAGCGAGTAGAATTACAATTTATAGGAACATAATTTAAGAGATTGCTTGCCGGAACCTCTCTAGCCATTTCGGTTCTACTCATAGTGCATCGTTCCTAACGCCTTTTCTGATTTATATATTAGTTTATACATTACCGCAGGTTATAGACACTAGCCTATCAATGATAAGGGTGCATCTCCAATTTTTTGTGAAAGTTTTGAACACAGGCAAAGTCCTGGCAAAAAAAGCCCTGAGTTACTTGTCTGATTTCTTTTCCTAATCTAAAACATGGTAGGACAGGGTGACGTTTAACAAGGTGAGAAACGCTACCTCGGGATACATGAATAAAGTAGGAATATATAACTGGAAGGCGAGAGAAAGATGGGAGATGGGAGATGGGAGATGGGAGATGGAGCGACGCATGTCCCGAGTGTGAGATATTGATCGGAACGGAACATTCGTATGCGGTTCCACCGTTCCTCGCACGCTCCTTGGTACCGGTACCAGATAGATGTTATAGGCTACCGTACATCTGCGGTTGACGAATGACTTTGTCTTAAATCTTCTACCTGGCATAGTTGATGTTTGCCACCATGTTGTTCACTTAACAAATTAGATGTTGGGTAAAGGATGCAAGAACTGTTCAAATAAAACTTGAAAAATGTCAAACCAATGATGAATGTTGAAAGTAATTAAAAATAGCTCCTTCCCTATGGGAAATTCGCTAATACAGTAGTTCTTCAATTAGAAAATAATGTACCACCCTAGTCTTGAAAGTACTTCATTCAAAAGAGTGTGATAATAGTGGATAGTAATAGTGCCGCTATATTTTCTTATCATGCCAAATTTCCATGTAGTTCTTTAAAACATAGATATTATGAAATAGTTAGTAAATAAACATATACATAACCGTAGCTGCAGACCTACGTACTCATCAAATTTTCATTAATTTAAGGATTAATTACATCCCATGATTCAACTCAGCTCGATCATAATCACCAAACTACAAATTTTATCACAGGATTTTTATAAATTAATAAATAAATAATATCAATTTATACATAGTCCAAAAGAATAACATGGTGTACGAGTAAGTAGGTTTGCTGTCATGAGCAATACTAAAACTGGGATGTTTCCAAATTAATTAGTAGATCTTAACTAGTTGAAGCTGTAATAAAGTTTTATTACAAATAGTTATATATATTTGCTTATTTGCCATAACAATAACATTGAGAATAGGTAGCCTACAGTACGTTTGCTGGCACGAGGAACAAAAATTTAGACTTTCAGCATCCAGTATTATATGTTGATTATATGAAGCTGGATACCAAGATTATCAAAATATTAAAATTGATAAGAAAGATATCAATTATTAAATATTTACCATAAAATTAACATTGCTGTACTGTTAGACAACATACAGTGTTTTTCAGCTTCTATAACCTCCCCAGCCTATTCGAACTTGATTGAATAATTACACATTAACAAATCTTTACCAAATTTCATCTATGTTCAAATTATCAAAGAATAAACATATTTTATACATCATACATGTACATCATAATGAATCTAAGAAACATATCTTTTCTAGGTATAGTCTGACTGCCTAATCCCAAATGTTGCAGTAGAGTCCATGCAGCCTTTTAGATGCGTTAGAGACACCCTCAGTAAAGTTTTAATCCCCAATCCCACTACAGCCGAGGGCTTATCCTACCACCTCGCCCCCGCCACCCCCTCCACCCCACCACAAGTCGCCACTGTCCGCCAATTATGTCCTCGCCTCGTTAAGGGCTCCTTTGAGTTCTTTTTAGTTCCCTTCCCTTCAACAAGACCCTTTCCTCTTGTGCGAGCAACGGCACAAATCTAAAACGTTTTAAACTCTTCTAGATTTTTCTAATTATCTACACAATTTTGTAATATTTAACTAGGGATTTATATATATATATATATATATATATATATATATATATATATATGTTAATTAAATTGTATATATTGTTGAATAATCATACGAATGTGGACGTTAAAGGTCCCAGGTACAAAACATTCTTTATTAGCAAATCCTCTCAAAGCCTCAAGAGAACCTAAACTTGACAGGTTATACAGTAGTTATAATGGAAATGGAATGGTAGACTTGGAAATTGATATTGGGCATATTAGTAAGACGGGAATTGTGTCTTTGAGATTTACCTTGAAACGCATTCCTTCCATCCTTCTCTATCTCCTTCTCTATCGGGGAGGAATAGACGGAATGTCTGCCAAGAGCCCAGCTGGAGATCATGACTGTGGAGAAAGTCTCTTGGTTAATCTTAAAACATTACTGGATCTTCGGAGCTGAAAATAATATAACTATGTAGAAAATTAACTGTAAATTAGCTTAATATTCCTAACTGGCTGGGCGGCTGATTGGCCTGCCTTCAATGTAGTGTCCTTCAGGGTATAATGCCTGCCTTCAAAATTGAAGGTCGCCGGATCGAATCTCGTAAGGGTCGAATCTGGACCCAGTTGTCATTTCGTCATTTGGCTATTAATTAATTATGCTTCCTAACAAAAGGTCAACGTTAGATGGTAACAAGACCGAGGTTTGGGCGGTTCTCCATCAAAACGTTAAGAAATTCCGAAAGGCGTAGAAAGACACAAAACAAAACAAATCAGTCGTAATTTTTTAATTAGGCTGTTAGTAATCCTAGAAATATTGTTAGCAGTCTTTGTAAAGAAAATAAACTACGATATCAGACTAAATAAACATACTTTTCACGTAAAATACTCACATGTTTGGAATGTTGAACTGAGCTTCAGGTACAATAAGGAAGTTAACCATGTGGAATCTCAGTTGGTTGAATTACGAGCAACCAATTATATTCCATCAGTAACAATAGATCCTTATGCATGATCTAGAAATACATGTCCAACTTTAAGGATGGATTGTATTTTCTTCTCTAAAAAATAAGATCATATTTCTTCAAAACTGTGAATAAATAGTTAAACAGTCTTTAGGGACTATGTAAACATTTCTTCAATCCAGTTTCTAGTTTTTTACTAGGCCTACAAATAGTTCATACAAGTTATGATGAGTTTGAGGGTCTTTTACAAGGTAAACCTAATTAACTATTTGCAGCTTTTATAAAAGTTTTGTAGTTTTTGTAGAAAGTTTTGTACTTCCTGTAGTAGCAATACAGTAAAGAGGTCAATACAGGGTAAGGACCCGTCCCTCTCCTTTTACGTTCCAACCCTCCCTTGGTGTTATGAAACTGCACATACAACATCCATTATGCGTAACTCTCTTCGTACAATAATAACTCAGTTATTATCAAGTACCCAAAATATACATTCGCTTTTGGAAATTTATAAATAAATTAGCCTAAATTCGTATATTCCTAAATACCAAAATACGGCAAATAAGTCCTAATGGAGAATGATCAAAATTTATCAAGCCCTTAAAAACTTACACTACGAAAATTCAAGTATTTGACGAGAAGATTAAATACCCCCGTCGCAGCAGACCTGCGTACTCAGCGAATTTCCAAATCAATAATATATAATAATATATAACAAGTTTCATTAAAATCTGTTCATAAACATGAGAATTATTTGCCTATTCTCCAGAAGATTAATATGGGAAAGAGTGTGCAGGTTTGCTGCTATGAGGAACACTGAAAGTAGGCATTTATACCATAAACAATAATAATAACAATTGATTACCACATGATTTTATTGGTATGGGGTAGACTATTACAGATACAGTAGTATTTTTGTAAATCCTTCTAGCATTAAGTAAATCTAGATTGTCAATCACGTCCATAATATATTGTATCCGTAAATGTAAAAAGGCGAATTGTTCGTTGGATTTTCTATGAATACATGACTAAATAGTAAAAGATGAACAGGGCAATGGTAACAATGAGCGCTGTTTGGGTGATACCTTGACCTCTCTGGCTGGTGTTGTGTCAAAGGTCAGCAGGTCAAGGTCGCGCCGCGCCACGTCAGTGCCTCCTCGCACTCAACCAGTTACGGAATATCACATGTCAAGATTGAGCTATTTTTGAGATTGTAACATTATAACGATAACATTTTACTCCTGAGAAAACAACAGTTTCGAATAATCTACCATAACAGTACGGATTATATTTATCGAGATGTAATGATAGTTTGTACAAAAAGTTATATACTTTTATGTTTTAATATAGTATTTAGAACATTCTACTTCGGTATTACATAAATAAATTTAATATTCCTAACACAAAATATAAAATGGAAGGGAAAGTGAAAATTAATTTTCATAGACACAGCAATATAACTGTTTTTTTACATTAATAGTGTAATACTGTAAAGATACACAACCGCCGCATGCGGGGCTACAGGCGTGGTAGGAGTCCGGTAGTGTGTGCATGGTGTGATTCATGTACATTTTGGGTGGTTCGCATCGCCAACATTTGTGATCGGGTTTGGTGTTAAGGTGATATGAAATTTGCTTATTTTAGTTTACTTTATTATTTTAATCTCATAAGGAAGAAGCTATTTTCGTAGGTCTCGTGGCAAGACTTAAGCCCGGGACCATGTTATTTTTTCGTCTTTAGGTGCCCGATGTCAGGAGGCAAAAAACAACAGTCGTGTGTGTGTGTGTGTGTGTGTGTGTGTGTGTGTGTGTGTGTGTGGGTGTGTCTGTGAACACGATAACTCTCGCAAATATGGTCCGATCGGTACCAAATTTGGTAGGGACCTGTATTTCTACATTTGCTCGGAGGAGTTTGCAAACCAGACATATCGGTCAATCGAAACGGGTAGTTTTGAGGGTTTTTGTATCTCAAAAGAGCGTTTTTTGCGTTTTCCCCATATATTTTTTTTAATTTTCAAATTGAATCTTTCTCTATTAGAATAAGCTCAAAAAATACACAAATTAGTCCCTTAAGGTTTTGCTCTATCTCCAACGGTAACCGAGATATTGGAAAATATAAAAACAGTACGTTGTATTTTAGGGGCTCCAATGTTAATCTTAGGGAGGATAAGGAAAAATTAATATTTCCCTTATTAATTAATAGCTTTGGATGAAACTTTGTATTTAGCTTCATGTGGTGGGGATACATAGATTTATGCTAAACAATCATAGTTTATGTGTTATGAGTGTGTTATGTGTCAGCAAACCTGCATACTCTTTCCCATGTTAATCATATAGAGAATAGGCAAACTCAGGACAGATGTTGATGAAATTTGGTATTTTGTCAAAATAAAAATAGTTTATTGTAAAAATGCCTACTTTCAGCGTTCCACACAGCAGCAAACCTGCATAATTCTACCCGTATCAATCTTATGAAGAATAGGCAAACACTCTTATTTATTACGGATATTGACCTGTTATATATTATTATTGATTTGGAAATTCGCTGAGTACGCAGGTCTACTGCGACGAGGTATTACGTTATAAACATGATATTAATGAATTTCATTTATCATTTTATTTGTTAATTAGCTTCGATAGCTGGGCCCCAGGCCCCCATTGGAATGCCGACAACAAGTCGGCATTCCTTGGTAATCAGAAGCCCTTTTAATGTAATCCCCATATCCCTACTAAATTCATATAGGAGTGACGGCTAAGTTGTAATGCACTATATGTCCTGGAGTCTTTCTTAAGTTCTGGTGTAGTAGATCGTAAAAGTTAGAAGGAAACATTCCCCATTGCTTTTACGCTAGGATCTGCTGTTTGGACGCAAGAGCTAAAAATCCATTTGATACCAGAAAAACTAAATAAAAGGTGAAGGCATAAAGATAGGAAACGAGGGCAAATAATTAGAGTGTTAAGAGGTGAAGTTTATGTTCCAATAGATCTTTTAGTTTCCTTGTAATCCATTTCATTAGGTCAGCAGATCCCAAAAAGTACTACTTTAGCACCGTTTTAACAGCTCGCCGCTGTGATACAAAACGTCTATATTTTATCTAGACCGTAGAAACCAAGACTTAAAAACATACCGTTGAACTCCTTTTTTATAAATAGACAAATCATTTATTATAATTTTTAGGGAATGTGCTTGTGAAGCTTCAGACCATTATAAACTAACATTACGTAACATAGTAGCAAATCCCTATGGGAACTTCGCTAAAAGAATCGACACAAACCATTATTATTGTGATGACGAGCTGTGGTAATATAAATATTTTATCAATAGAATTTTAATTGGTCTTTTTATTTTTCATCGTCTCTAAAACGTAAAAGTGTTACTGCGATCCCTTAGAAAATATGTGATCATAAAATTTTTGTTATGCAAGTCGGAATAATTTTTCTAGGAAGAAATTGTTATGAAAATCCTGAAGCTTTCAATTTTCTTTTATATAAAGTAAGGGGGAAGTGAACGAACCAGCTGATCAGATGTAAACAAAGTTGGGAATATAATAAACAGCTGGAGAAGCAGCTATCTGACGTCACTAGGACGAGTCCCTGTGATCTCGTATCCCCTCCACACTCTCTCCGACCTTCAGACAGGTCGATAGAATGGGGTGGTTGCTCCCTCCCCTCCTATCTTCCTACCCTTCGCTGGACTGGGTCACGAACATTGCCCGGAAATATACAGCCCGTCTCAGAACGACGCGACGGGATGGGCGGTCTTTTTTTGGAATATTGTTGAAATAAACTCGTTGCACAGAAATGATGCGGTAATATTTAATTTTTTGCTGTAATTTAAACTATAAATAGCCAGCCAATTCGTGTAAGCGCCCTCGATTGAATGGTCCATTTCTGGTTTCCTGTCTCAAATTTTCCGATATTATTTACGCGACCTTGTTAGCTTGCCTTTTTTAGTGCCTGAGGCTGAGCCTGACCTGGCTATTGTTGATCGGTTCATGTCAAAGATTGTCAGTGATCGGTCACAGAAATCACCACTGTCTTTTCCGGAGTACCTTCGTTACCTTCTTTTATACGTTTACTTATTATTTGTTGCTATAAGCTTATCGATAAATATATATATAGATGCAATGTTTAGCTCACTGATTAACGTAAATAAACCTACTGAATGACATTTCCCGTCGTTCTAGAAACTTCAAATGTTGTATAACCCCTAAGTCTTCCTTTTGTTTATAAGATCTACAGTTGATATTTCTGCATACAATTATTGTATGCAGAACGTTGAAAATTTTACAACTCAATAATTGTAATTTTAAATTCCCTATATTTTTAAAGATTTTTTCAAAAATTTTGATTAAAACTACTTTCTTCAGAAACTATTGAGTTGGAATTACTTAATTACTTAATAAATTAAAATGTTGTATTTACTTATCTGTGGGAAATAGGTTAGATTATGAATATGTCTAAAGGATATGTTTTCAGTTCATCAAACAGCTGTTTTTACAACCAAACTTTGACGTCACTAACCAAACTACGTCACTAACCATATACTGCACATCACTAACCAAATGATGCCACTGTTTCAAATTATGGTCTCGAAAATTGCCAACACCTCCTCCCCCCAGAGCTAAGACAGTTACATGTCAAAACTGGAATCCAAACTGTGCATGGTTTAAAATAAAGTGCAAAACCACTTCTTGGCCAGTAAATAGCAAGTCTCTACTGGTATGTCCATGAGGAACGAGGCAGTGGTCACTTAAACTAAGTAAGCACTAAGTAGCACCTCACAGAATCAATCCACGTTACCTACATTCGTAAAAACGTTGGTGACCATCATTGCCACATGACTACCACAATGCCACATGCCACATGTCACTATCCCTATCCCACTCTCCCCTACAATTGGTTGTCGATAGGTTTGGTGTCTATTTGGGTTGCAGCTGTGCTATATTGATGTTTTTTCTGATTAGAAAAAAGCCCAATGAGAAAAATAATGTTACGAAAATGTTTAGCTGTCGTTGACACATAATATCTAGCTACCGATGGCTAACTCTTTATGGTTTCAAGCCGTGAGGAGCTGCTACCCTCGTAAGTGAGAAGTTTTAGTCCAGTTAGGCCGAGGAGGGAGTGAGAATAAGAGCAAACGAGACCCGACATCGGTAATGTTTGCACGCTGTAACTCTAACCACCGCATCAGCATTCCGTCTCTGTAAAACATTGCTTGCGTCATTAGTATATTATTAAACTTGTGATAATACAGACCAAATGGAATCGAATCCTTAAATTTGTAAATATGTGGTTACATGCCATAACTTGATATGTCGATTTTTTTGTCAGGGCTAAATTAAACGGATTCAGTTTTTAGATCTGCAAATCGATAAAACCAGATATATGTCAAATTCCTGTAAGTAGAAAGGTTATGAGTCATTCCCAAACCTGATGTGTTTACATAACCTGATTAAGAGGTTAGTCAGATGACAAAACTTGATACGTCGGCATATCAAGTATATTATATCTTAGATTTAAATTATTTGCAGATTTACCAAGTTGGCAAAACTAGATATCCTGACGGTTATGTTGATGGTAACTTAGATGAAAACGGTAATATAGTTTCTTGTATCTATAGTGCAAGAGATATAACAAGGCTTTGTTTTTCGTAAATATAACTCGTAAAAAATATAAAACTCCACTAAGAGTCTACAGCGGTGGCAAAATATTTCGTTTTAGTCCCATAAGAACAATGTTAATTTAGTGACCTTATTACTGGATACACGATATTCGTAAAAAGATAGTTGAGATGTCAAAAGTAAAGCGATTATCAAGAGAATCCTCTAACTAACAAGTAATTACCTCTTCTGTTATAGAAATTAAAAATGTAATAAAACAATCATCCTTTTACGACGATCAAATTATCAGTAGTAATGCTGCCACCAAATTAACATTGTTCTTATGGGACTAATATTCAATATGGTGGTGGTACTGCAGTCTCTTAAGTGACTGTTTTAATGCACAAGTCCTCTCAATGTTAATCAAAAATATGATTATTCCAGTATAAATTCCAGCAGGAAATACAGAGTGTAGTACAATATAAATACAGAGTACAGTACTGTAGTTTACTTTTGAGGCTGAATAGTTTCTCCCGGATCCTGGCGCCCTGATACTTCATGGTACATGTTGCGTCAGTTTTGCCACTCCAGGGCCATCACAACCACAACCCACCACCACCAGTCCCGCGCCGCGCGTTCTTGAATGTGTCTGTAGAAAGAATAAAACACTCTCCAAATTTATTCCTTTACGCCTTTATTCTCTTTCGGATTAAAAAATATTAAATTGTAGGTAAGGAGCATGATAAAGAGTTGCAAGGAATAAATAAATTAATTAATTGAGTCTGTAACTGAAAAATTACGCACTTTGGTCCCCTTTTATGCACGGCGCTTTCGACGGTCGTCGGGCAGACGTCGTGAGACGCTGAGAAAAATACCACGCTTTTATGCACGACGTCGAAATGACTGTCGTCGGGCGAGCATGGGACCGAGCGTCACCGCCAGTCCGCCACCTCACGCACACTCTCAGTGGTATACAATTATCATAGTACAGTATTACAATTATTTTACAATAACTGCATACTCCTACTCACTCTACAAAAATCCTCGTGGTGAGCGACGCGCGCCCGACGGTCGCCCGACGACTGTCGATGCGCGTCAAATGACGTCGTGCATAATAAATAGCTCCGTCAGTTATACCGCAATGTTATTAAGGCAAATGTTCAACGAGCGCCCGACGCGCGTACTCTTAACTATCGACATCGTGTTTTTGAGGACAGCCCCCCAAAGACCGTCGGAAATCGTGCATAAATAAACACATTTACGCCAACGCATTTTCATTACGACCGTCTTTCGACGCCCGACGCCGTGCGTAAAAGGGGCCTAACTATACGTTTCTTTCTGGTCTTTGAGATAATCTACTTTGCAAAAAAAATGACTGGTGTAATTATATTTGGAAAATGAAATAACTAGTATTGTGTGGTGTGGTGTGCTCAGTGGCAATAGTACCAAATACAAGGTGTTTAGTGCATTTCCTATTAATTATGCACATTATTCATCACTCCAATATTCACAAGGGCTTCCTTCCGTCATGTGCCCTTTGACGACTGACTGGACTGCTATATTAAAGTGAAGACAAACTAACCGTCTCTTGATTTTGTACGGCTAGTGTTCTCTGCTCTCCTGTTACCTTTTCTGCCAGCGCGTTGCGTTTTACATGAAAAATCGTTTTTTATCCCCCCTCTCCCCATAATAACGCAGCTGTCTGTGATGGGGAAACCATTTATTTTGTTAATAGACTGTCTAAAATTCATAACATAAAATGAGTTAATATAATACTTATAAAATACTACTTTTGATATTTTTAAAAAAAGTGTAATATTATATTTAAAAATACAGTAAAACATGTCATTCCATGTCATTCTCGAAGATGTTGAGCCCATATTTCCATAATGTTGTTTCTTCTATAAACAATATCAATCCTTCCACAATCTCTCCATTGCAGCGTTATATACTTAGTGCTTAAAATGTATATGCATGTATACAACAGAACATACGAGAGGGTTCGATTACGATTATGACAGTATAAATTGAATTATTGTTATCGTAAGAAGTGGAACCGACGACCGAAGACTTCTGTCCCGCGTCGTTGCGAGGCGTTGATCACGTGACCCAGTTGTTATGTGACGTCACCCATCAGCCATCAAACGGTTATGTCAATATGCACAACTGAGTCAACTGGGAGCCATCCATCCTACTCATGTCAAAACCAAACGCTCATAACATTCAGAATTATGATAGCGTAAGATGTTATTAGCCTACAGTAAGTCTTAAGTTAAATAATATTAATTATAAACAAAATCCTAATGAGAAATTTTGATAAAGAAAATATAAAAGGTAGACTTTTCTGCATTTTATTAAAACTGCACCATCTTAACATCGCATTGTTCAAAATGTTTGCGGAAATACTGTTTAGTTATAGAACATGAAAAAAATCTGTAATTAATTTATTAATGGTGATAAAAAACTATACATTCATCGTCTAACGCCCAACAGGTGGAGTCGAACCACTCCGACGCTAATCGGCTACAGGTTTGAAGCCTGCACCCCGGACCGCCGAGGTTCAGTTGGGCAAACATGTCTTGAAATCACTCTGTATATATGCTGATACACTGATTATCTTTTCCACCGAGAACTAATTTCTTAAATGTGAGAAATTCCTTCTATCCAAATCATCAATGCTTATAATTTTGGTTTAACAATCTCACTTTTTGGTTCTGCTGCTGACATCACCAAAAATTATCCTTAAAAACATAATATTAATGATTTACCTCTTAGCTAACCGTGAGGAACGTCGACCGCCGCGACATCTATGAGGAGAAGTCGGTAATAGAGTAAATTGCCTAGCATCTATAGATTACGCATCCACAACGCCTGCCATAGCAATGATACTAACTGTGCGATGTATTTGGTTCGACTTAGTCGCCTTGGAAATGAAGGGGACTAAACGTCTTAATTTATGTTTACTGTTTACCAAAGACAAATGCATTGTTACTCGGCGTATAAGGAATCAGTAAGTAAATGTTTTGGATTTGATTCTAGAAAATAGATGGGCTTCCAATAACCAAATAAATTCAATCACCACTTCCGGTGATGGCAAATGCTAAATCATATTTTTGTATGAAAATAAAAAATCTTAAGTTTGAGCGATATATTTTTACCATGTCCCCAGGATATTTATCCACTAAATTTGCTAGGGTCAATAAATCGAGAGAAACTTTAATTGTAATTTTGTCGTATTACATATCATATTCAACTTAATTCTTAACTTCAAATTTCCATATTTAACTTCAGATTTAGTAAAATTGAGTTTTAATCATTAATAGTACTACAACATCCTTATTTTAATTGTTGTATTAAACGAAAATAAATATCATAGTAATTAACAAAACAATTAGAGTGTAAAAAACATATTTTTCTGAAACCTTTAGTTCTCCCCAAAACATTCCGCACAAACTTTCAAAGAATAAACATTACCGAAAATGAATTTATCAATTAAGTAAACACTTAAATTAAAATCTCAGTAATTAATTGATGGCTCATTTATAAGTAATATCATCTTAACGAACAATAATAATAATACGATATGATGACATTGCAGTAGCATCGAACAATTTGACGTTTCATCATCTTGCAAAAACGTTTTTAGAAAACTATTTTGAAGAAATGTCGTTTTAGTCAAAACATGAGCCTAGTTATCTTATTTAACAGGGTGTATTAAAATGTAATTTTATACTAAATAAGCTGTTTACTTGGGCCTAAATTTAAAAAAACGTTAGTGTCGTTCAAAATCATATAACTTCCAAGAATCATGAAAATTACGATACTTTCGTTTTACTCTCATATCACCTGGGGCTGAAACTCACGTATCCAGCATTATTATAAAATGGTTAGAGTGATATTTCCCTGATATCGGGTCTTAGGTTCCAATTACAATAAACATCATTCTGCGGCGGCGACGCTGTAGCGCCGCGACGCTGCAAGGTCGTGAGCTCACACGATCTGTTTCGTTCATGTGATGTTCGCCACACCTTGTTCGCTCTGGTGAGTGTTTGTCAGAATACAATACAGCGATTGCCGTTATAATATTCAATAATATTCCATTCAACTAATAGGTTTTTTAACTAATATATTTCAACGGCTCCCTGGATTATTATTTTTTATTTATTCCTTTCTGTCCATGCATCCAATCCGTCTAATTACTTCACATTAAGGTAAAAAGAACGGTTCACTATGTAACAAGTATATTGTAGAGCAATTGTGTTAGAACGAAGCTCGAAAACAAACAATTTATAAATAATTCTTGGAATTTTTTAATATAAATTCGTTATTAAATTTGACTTCAGTTTTACGTTATAGGTTTTATAGATCCATACAATCATATATAATAATTTCTTCATTTGAATTTCTCATCGGACGTAGGAGGATGAGACAGTTTCTATGGATAACCGGTTCTATAGATAAGTGTAGAAACGAGATCGTATGCAGCACGCTGGCGTGAGTAGAGCAAATTTCATAGAACTTATTATTTCCACCATAGTAATCGAATAGTCCTGAGTATACGGGTTTGCTGCAATAAGGATTTTTTCATATGGTAATGAGCTTGTATTAAGGCTGTTACTAAATAAATCGCATACCACATTATATCTCGGGGCTCTCATTCAGGCCACAGGGTATTTGGTCCACCGTCCCATCCGGTCCGATTTTCAGAGAATAATAATTACATTACACTGTGATACTTTAAAGTTTTTTTTAACTTCAATTAGATTATTATATTGTATAATACGAATTGTTATATTTAATCTATATCAAAGTCTTATACTGTATAGTGTTATAAGTATAAGGGCAGCTTCACCTCGTACTTGCAATCATGAGTAAACTTGTGTTTTATTAAAACGATTTATAGCCTAATATTTAATACACACCCATTCCCTTCGTTTCGTTAGTCGATATCCCAAAGAAAAGTTTGAGTCACGGAGCACACTCCAAGCGGAAGGAAGTTAACAAACTCGGAGGTGAATGTTGGTTCAAAAAACCTTCTAAAACTTACTTCAACTCTTACCCTAACAGCGGTTACTACAGTTAGACTACTATTGTATTGTAACTTTATTGTTTTATGTGCAAATATTTCAATCGTGGGTTTAATATATCTTACAAAAACATAACACTTGAACTTTTTAAATTTTGGATTATTTATTTCTTATTAGCGCCTAGTAATACAAATACAAAAAATTAATGACTTAAAAGAATTATAATAAAAATGCAAACCTAATGCTTCATTCATTCAAAGGGGCGGATTACTCCCAAGGCACTTCAGCCGTAGCAGCTTTTTGCACACCCCTGAAAAATAAACTGTAATTTAAACTGTTAACAAACTGTATTTAAGATTGGTTGCAGGCGACTGCATACTCAGATACGCAGCCAATAAGTTCACCAAAATAGTGTATTATAATGGTCACGTGACTTTTAACTCTATCGCACAGAACTATCCCATGTTCGGGACCCCGGGTTGCATGGAAGTATGAAAATATTTAAAATGCTTATTTTCTGTTTCCTTGGGTAAATAACATGTTTATAAAATTTTAGCATTTTTTCCTTTGTTTTAAGGAAATATATATAATAGCAGTTACATTTTCTGTAAAACTATACACAAAAAAACATATAACATAAGGTGTTACACTATGGACAAACATTTGGTATAATATCTTGCGTAAAACTGTGCTGCAGGATTTTAAAGATTTAAGGTTTCTTCTGCTTTCTTATTACGTGTGAGGTTTGTAGTATTCAACCATTTTCTTTTCAGCATAGCACCGAGAGAAGAGTTGCTGCAATGCTCTGCACTCCTAATACTTGCCGATACCGCGGTCGTCTTCCATGCTGTTTGTTGGCGCTCTTGTCCCGCCACGTCGTCGCTGCTGCTGCTGCCTACTGGTTGACCGTCAAACTAACTGACGCTTACGGTTTTCTTCTCTCCCTTCTTCTCGAACTGTCAAATTTTAGTATTCACAGCTGTTGACATTCAAGTAATTTTATGTTTTCATTCTCTAAAAATGTAAACATTGAAACTTAGGACGTTCACAGGGCGTGGCCCGAGAGGATTTTAAGGAAATGAGTATGCCTATGTGTTGCATGAGTTTAAGATCTACCTTTGTATAAAATTTCAAACCGGTCGGTTCAGTATTTTTCGCATTTACTTGCCACAACAAACCCACAAACACACAAACCCACAAACAAACATACAAAAACCATCTCTTCTTTATAATATTATAGATTTGTGGTTAGGGTGTACTAAGTTGTATGAATTTAATAAAAACCCACCCACATTAATAGTAAAAGTTGTTGTTACATATGGAAATTAGAATTTCCATTAGCGGAGATAGAAAACCACTGAATTTAGTTTTACTAACATAATTTTGGTAAGATCACTCAAAATAAAATAAAAATATCAAAATACGTCTTGTAATTTAGACGGGTTGTTGAATACAAGAACCATGCAATAAATCATACGAATGTTGTGATTACACGTTTTTATTTTTTTATGTAATTATTAATAAATAAGTCTTTCAACAAAATAAATTGTTTAGCTCAGTGATTACTTTGCAACATATATTGAGACTCCGCAAAATACCTTTCGATTGCATCTACGAGTTGAATGTAGGATATTGTATAGGTCTACAGCTAAAATACCATGGACCAAGAAATTGATGGGATTGTATAAATTTGAGGAATATTGATAATATATGATTGGTATTAATTAAAATTGACATAACTGAATTTTTGGGATTAGGGGCTCATGAACTATGACAATACTGTTAGCTATTGTACTTATTTTGGATTACTTATTAGTTTTTGTCTAGTAAAAGAATCGTTATATGTACCGTATATTCTAAAATTGGTTTTTTTCATCCACGATTTCAGATTTCGTTTTTTAAAAGGCAAAACAGACTACCTATCTTCTATAGCTATAGAGTAGGATATTTTCCATAAGTGGTAAAAGTTTCAAGTAAATAGGAGGTAAGTTCCTTAGAAAATCCAGATTTTCCTTACTTTAAATTAAGTAAAAAAAGTAAATATCACTAAAAAACCAGCAAAAACATTTGATTACAAAACAATTATAATTTTTGACATGGATATGTCTTAGCTCTGGGTGTTGGTGATTTTTTAGATGGAAAACATGTAACAGGTTTCCATAGAAACTACTTGAACTATTGTATTAAAACTTAAATATGAAAGAATTAGAACAGCTGTTTAGATACACTTAAAATATTCTCTTTAGACATATCCATGATCTAACCTATTTCCCACAGGGAAGTAAATACAAACATTTTTCATGTATAATCGTGTATAAAAAATTTCAATCATTCATTTCCAATAATTAATTATTGAATGAATACAAAATCTCTTTTCTAAGATTAACATGGTGGAATATAAGGACGTCCGTCTTCCTTTTGCAAATAATCGATAAGGTAATTTTTATATTAAAATGACCTTTTTGATATGTAATAAAGTCAACTGACACATTTAAAGTGAAAAGCGTACTCGTGTTAAAGATACGTCCTTTATAAGTTAAAAAAAATTGTTTGTATTTACTTCCCTGTGGGAAATAGGTTAGATCATGGATATGTCTAAAGGGAATGTTTTAAGTTCATCTAATCGGCTGTTCTTATTCTTTTATATTTGAAATTCAATACAATAGCTCTTGTAGTTTCTATGGAAACCTGTTACATGTTTTCCATCTTAAAAATCACCCACCCAGAACTAAGACATATCGATGTCAAAATGTTTGTATTTACTTCCCTGAGGGAAATAGGTTAGTTAGATCATGGATATGCCTAAAGGAAATAAGTTTATATAAACAGCTGTTCTTATTCTTTTTATTAATATAAAAGAAAACAAATTGAAATTATTGAATTGAAATATTAAAATTGAATACAAATTCAATATAAGCTCTAGAGTTTATATGGAAACCTATTACATTTTTACCATCTTAAAAATCGCCAACACCCTCTTTCCAGAGCTAAGACATCCGTGTCAAAAACAAAAGTAACAGGGTTGTACAAACAAAAAGTACTGTATCTCCCTTAATCCTATCCGGGCGGGACGGATAATCGGGAAGACGGACCAAAACATACCAGGGGAGCAGAGGTGGTTAGTCCCTTTTGAGATCTGCAGGAAGTCATGTTTTACGAGGGAAAGAAAAATTCCTTTTATTCACTAAATACACTTTTTCACTCTTTCACGGACAGAATGAATCCGCGAGTTTTGCATATTTACGATTACGGTAAAAAACGACGTAAAGTGCATCACATAATTCAAACTCTATTTGTAAACGGCGCTTTTAGAAACCTCTAGGGACAGTTGCTATTTCCGTAGGTCTCATGGTAAGACTTAAGCCCGAGACCATGTTATTTTTTCTTCTTTAGGTGCCCAGAGACCAAAAACAATAGTCGTTAAAATTTATATATATATATATATATAATATACTATATATATATATATATATATATATATATATATATATGTGTGTGTGTGTGTGTGTGTGTGTGTGTGAGCGTGTGTGTGTGTGTGTGTGTGTGTGTGTGTGTGTGTGTGTGTGTGTGTGTGTGTGTGTGTGTGTGTCTGTGTGTCTGTGTGTGTGTGTGTGTGAACACGATAACTCTCGTACAAATGGTCCGATCAAGACCAAATTTGGTAGAGACGGGTATTCCTACAAATGCTCGGGCGAGTTCGTAAACCAGACATATCGGTCAATGGGAACGGGTAGTTGGGGGGGGGGAGTTTGTAACCCAAAATAGGGTTTTATGCGTTTTTCACATGCAATTTTTAAAAATTTCGAGGATAGGTAAAAATTAATATTTCCCATACTAATCAATATTTTTGGATAAAACTTGATATTTAGCTTCATGTGGTTGAGATGTATCCATTTATGCTTAAAAATCATAGTTTATGTGTTTATCATGGCAGCAAACCTGCATACTCTTTTCCCATATTAATCATATAGGGAATAGGCAAACTCCTTTATTTATGGACAGATGTTGATGAAAGTTGGTATAAATGTTGAGATAAAAATTATTTATGGTAGAAATTACTACTTTCAGTCTTCCTCACAGCAGCTAACCTGCACACTCTTTCCCATGTTAATCTTATGGGGAATAGGCAAATAATTCTCACTTTAATGGACAGATTTTTCTAAAACTTGTCATATATTATTATTATATTATTGATTTGGAAATTCGCTGAGTACGCAGGTCTGCTGCCACGGGGGTATTTTAGCAGTGCTACTTTACAAAATATATTTTTATCTTGCCCGTAGTCTTAACAATCAATAACTACAGAATCGATTTTACAGGATAATCTTATCATTCTGAGGGCTTTGGATTGTTTTCCGTAAAAAACTCAAATTCTTGAAAAAACCCGCCGCTGAATCTTTGGAAAAAGAGAAGCATAGGTCGGGCCACCCCCTACACTCACAGATATTCATTCATTACAGGCTAAAAAATATTTATTAAAATTTTGACATCGATATGTCCTTAGCTCTGGACGGACATATCCAAGGGGGTGTTGGCGATTTTTAAGATGGGAAATATGTAATCTATCTATAATATTATAAAGAAGAGGTGGTTTCTGTATGTTTGTGGGTTTGTTGTGGCAAGTGAACGCAAAAAATATTGAACCAAACAGTTTGAAATTTTACACAAAGACAGATCTTAAACTCATGCAACACATAGGCATACTCATTTCTTTAAAATCCTCTCGGGCTACGCCCTGTGAACGTCCTAAGTTTCAATGTTTACATTTTTAGAAAATGAAAACATAAAATTACTTGAATGTCAACAGCTGTGAACACTAAAATTTGACAGTTCGAGAAGCAGAAGACATGGTTGCTGTAAATACCCTGGGATTCAATGTTTACAGTTTTTAATATCAACATCCGTTTACTTTACATTTTGACAGTTCGGGAAGAAAAAGAAATAAAGTTAATTTTTACACATAAACTGCTGGATCGAAATTAGTGAATTATTAGTTCGAAATAGTGGAATGGTAGATTTTTAATTTTCTCCCGATGCCTGCTTCTATTACGTTAATGCTTATCCTCTCCCAATATTTGACATATGTTACTTTGTCATGTTTAGATATATACTTAGACACGTGTTTTGTCATTTTGTAAACAATTATGAATTAATTATCAATAACTTAAATGTATCTGTAAGCCACATCTCAGTTTTTTTACCCTTGCGAAGAATGTCTTTAACCAATATAAAATTGAATGTATGTCTTTCTGTCTGTCTGTCTGTCCTTTATGCGTGAAACATATCCGATCGCCTTGAATTTTAAGTTGAAAAATGTGTCCAAGGATTTAGTGAAAATTTTTTTAAACATAATTTTCCATTTTAGCGTTTTAAATTTCAATATAACCATGGAGAGTAAGTTTGTTTACAAATTGTCTACAATGAAAACATTTGATTTTCTAGCTACAGCTGATTGGTTTACTTTCCATTAGCAATACCGTATGCTTTACTATCCAATGCCATCTGAATCATTCATTAATGTTAAACTATGAAATGTGTACTGTAAAAAATGAACAGCTTTATTCACCACGTTAATAGTTTACGGTTTTGGGGGATTATGTATTTATATTTTTATCTGTTTTTAAATAAAGTCAGTTTATATAATTACAATTTTATATTATTACTTATTATAATAATCAGCTGTGGTATATCTTCCTAAAAAGCCGTATTACAGTTAATTTTCGTTTGGGTTATTGGATTTGAAAATTGTGAATTAATCCACTCAGATTTATATGTTAATGGAATGATATTAATAATTTTATCGTTTCAGTATTGTTTATTTATGCAGCGACAGAAAATATAATTTCACAATAACTTATTGTATTCGTAGAACATAAATCTCAAATCATTTTTACTGTGAGGCGGAACGGGTCAGCTAGTAGCATATAAATCATTAGAGCAATTGAATTGAATTGTTAATATAAAATAATAAAGAACAAACAGCTGTTTAGATGAACTGAAAATTCCATTTAGCCCATATCCATGATCTAAACTATTTCCCACAGGGAAGTAAATACTGTACTAACATTTATAGAATGGTTTCTTACGTCATATGTGTGTTTTCTTCTCAATAAATTCTTTTGTTTCTTCGAACTGATAAAAAATTGACTTTAGTCGTGACGCGCGTCCAACCCGATCCGACCGACTGAGATTCTCCGCTATGAAGCAGGCGATTAGGAGAGCATAAGTAATCAGGATCAAAATACGCACTTCTCAACGACAGTCTTTCCCACCATAAACAATTCTGTGCTGCCTCGTTGTTGCACATCTGTTCTGATCTCCTAGTATTATTTGCAGCTCCTCCGCTGAATTCCGTCCATCAAAACTACGTTCGTGATTCGCCGGTGTTGTGTGTTGGTGGGAGGTGAGTGAGGCCTTGCAGAGTGCAGAGGCTTTACACAGTGTCTTTTATGGTAAACTAGCAATAAGCCCGGGTTGTCCTTTGTAGGATTCGGTTTAAAGAGGTAAGATCATCATACCAAAATGTAAACCTGAAATCCTAAACAAATAAATACACAGAAAATAAATCAATACCCAGCTTTATTATTTAGCATTACTCTACAATTCAATGGATTAGAACATTTATACTGTACCATTATTATTACAGTATTAGTTACACGTTAAAATTACTTTTTAATATAGTATGATTTCGAAATGGTTTAAATGAGACCCATATAAACTAAACCTGTTTTGGGGAAGTGGTTTATAATTTATGTTTTTTTCCTATTGTACAGAAAACATCCGTTATTAGTTCAGTACTCTAAAACCGTCCGCAAATTCGTCGTTTTCGGTTGGCAACAACGCTTCCAACTTCTAATAGGGAACAGTTCCCTTAACTCCCCCCATGTCTTCCATTCACCAATTAAATACCAATTAATACCAATAAATTTACCATATGGTAAATTTATAGGTTCCCTAACCTCGAATTCCTTTTATGGTAAACTAGCAATAAGCCCGGGTTGTCCTTTATACGGTTTGTAGGATTCAGTTTAAAGAAGAAAGATCATCATACCAAAATGTAAACCTGAAATCCTAAACAAATAAATTCACAGAAAATAAATCAATACTCAGCTTTATTATTTAGCATTACTCTACAATTCAATGGATTATAACATTTATACCATTATTATTATTAGTTACACGTTAAAATTACTTTTTAATATAGTATGATTTCGAAATGGTTTAAATGAATGACCAATATAAACTAACTAAAATTGATTTAACAGCTGTTTGTTTTTTTTCTATTATATCTTTAAACTACTAAGACAGCTGATTATTACCAGTATTGAAAACTGGATCAAAATGCGAGTAATATCGCGTAAAAGTGGGTTTTTTTTAATCCTTGTTATTTACTTTTCAAGGGGCGTAGGGCGATTTCTAGCGTTTACAAACCTTCTCTGAAATGTAGAGAATACATGAAATAAGTTTCATTGTTATCAGTTTTCCCGTGTTTCCGGAGAAAACGGCGTAAAATGCCTCCTGGAGCGTCACAGACAAACAGACAAAAATTGAGATAATTTCGGATTCACTAACGCACGAAAAGTAAAAATAAATAAAAAATGAATAACTCTGAGCAATGTACAGACAAAACTCTAATTTTATTTAAATAGATACTATGAAATACTAATTGCACCATACATATCAACTGTCACAGGTAAATACATAGGTTTTTAATTTTTTCTTTGTGTATTACAAATGTTTTATAATAATTTAAATCAATGAAAAACTAATTTAAAAAGGAATTACTGTTATTTTAGTAGTGCATGATGAAAACACTGCTAATCGCACACAATGTTTTAAGTTATGTTTTTAAACAATATAAATGTAAATATCGAAAAATATAATATATATCTTCAGCATACGTTAGTAACATTATGAAGCGATAAACTGTTTACTTCAATTTTTCAAATAATGTACGATTTCTCCTAAGATAAAATTAACTAACTTAGATTACACTGTTTTTACCAGTTTATATGTCACTAACTTCTTGTTATCAAGCGAAGATTCAAAATTTTAAATTGTTTGTTTTTCGAGCTGATTCCAATGGTGATAATAAAAAATCAGTTTTTATAAATCATAGGCCTAAGCCTAGACCTATGCTAAAATCAGCAAACCCCTCCTCTAAAACTGCAGTTATGGTTGTTCGTTTGGTTTGGCAGATCAGAAAGGATAAATATAGGATAAAGGATAAGAGTTTTGTCTGTACATTGCTCAGTTATTAATTTTTTAGTAATTTTTACGTTTCGTGCGTTAGAGAAGCCGGAACAAGTCTTATCTCAATTTGTGTCTGTTTGTCTGTGACGCTCCAGGAGGCATCTTACGCCGTTTTCTCCGGAAAACGGGAAAACTGATAACAATGAAACTTATTTCATGTATTCTCTACATTTCAGAGAAGGTTTGTAAATGCTTAAAATCGCCCTCCGCCCCTTGAAAAGTAAATAACAAGGATTAAAAAAACCCCCACTTTTACGCGATATTACTCGCATTTTGATCAAGTTTTCAATACTGGTAATAATCAGCTGTCTTTGTAGTTTAAAGATATAATAGAAAAAAAACAAACAGCTGTTAAATCAATTTTAGTTAGTTTATATTGGTCATTCATTTAAACTATTTCGAAATCATACTATATTAATACCCCCGTCGCAGCAGACCTGCGTACTCAGCGAATTTCCAAATCAATAATATATGACAAGTTTGGTCAAAATCTGTCGATAAACATGAGAGTTAGTTGCCTATTCTCCATAAGATTAACATGGGAAAGAGTGTGCAGCTTAGCCGCTGTGAGGAACACTGAAAGTAGTCATTTGTACCATAAATAATTTTTATTTTTAACATTTATACCAACTTTTATCAACATATATCGATAAATAAAGGAGTTTGCCTATTTTCTATATGATTAACATGGGAAAAGAGTATGCAGGTTTGCTGCCATGATAAACACATAAACTATGATTTTTAAAGATAAATTCATGAACCTCAACCATATGAAGCTAATTATAAAGTTTATCCAAAAATATTGGTTAATAAGTGAAATATTAAATTTTCCTTAATACAACGTACTGTGTTTAGTTTTTTTAATATCTCGGTAACCGTTGGAGATAGAGAAAAACTTTAAGGAACGTAACTGTATTGTTTTTTAAGCTGATTCCAATTGTGAAATAGAAAATTAGAAAATTTTAGAAACTACATGTGAAAAACGAAAAAACCCCATTTTGTACAACAACTACCCGTTCCCATTGAGTTATGTCTGGTTCGAACTCGTCCGAGCACTTGTAGGAATACACTCTCTACCATTTGGTCTTGATAACCATTTTTACGAGAGTTATCGTGCTAAAGACACATATAATATAAAATATATATACATATATACATACTTATATATTTTTTTTTAATTTTAACGACTATTTATTACTCTCACCTAAAGAAGAAAAAATAACATTTTGCTCGCCATGAGACCTGGTAATAGCTTTTCCCTATAAATTTACTAAAAAGGAATTACTGTTTTTTTAGTATTCTATAATATAATGATGAAAACACTGCTAATCTCACACATGTTTTAAGTTATGTTTTTAAACAATATAAATTAAATATCGAAAAATATAATATTTTCAGCAACGTATAACATTATGAAGCGATAAATGTTTACTTCAATTTTTCAAAATAATGTACGATTTTCTCCTAAGATAAATTAACTAACTTAGATTACACTGTTTTTACCAGTTTATATGCCACTAACTTCTTGTTATCAAGCGAAGATTCAAAATTTTAAATTGTTTGTTTTTCGAGCTGACTCCAATGGTGATAATAAAAAATCAGTTTTTATAAATCATAGGCCTAAGCCTTAGACCTATGCTAAAATCAGCAAACCCATCCTCTAAAACTGCAGTTATGGTTGTTCGTTTGGTTTGGCAGATCAGAAAGGATAAATATAGGATAAAGGATAAGAGTTTTGTCCGTACATTGCTCAGTTATTAATTTTTTAGTAATTTTTACGTTTCGTGCGTTAGAGAAGCCGGAACAAGTCTTATCTCAATTTGTGTCTGTTTGTCTGTGACGCTCCAGGAGGCATCTTACGCCGTTTTCTCCAGAAAACGGGAAAACTGATAACAATGAAACTTATTTGTATTGTCTACATTTCAGAGAAGGTTTGTAAATGCTTAAAATCGCCCTCCGCCGCTTGAAAAGTAAATAACAAGGATTAAAAAAACCCCCACTTTTACGCGATATTACTCGCACTTTGATCAAGTTTTCAATACTGGTAATAATCAGCTGTCTTTGTAGTTTAAAGATATAATAGAAAAAAACAAAGCTGACAATTTTTTTTTATAAATTAAAAAAAAAAATCTTATAAAATATTGTGACAAAAAAAACCAAACACAATATTTTGTCAAAAATATTATCCAATTTCAAAAAATTACATGGGACATTAAATTATTTAAAATGTTTAAACATTTTATATATATAACATATACATCATAAATATATATATATATATATATTTATATTTAAACGACTATTGTTTTTGGTCTCTGGGCACCTAAAGAAGAAAAAATAACATAGTCTCGGGCTTAACTCTTGCCATGAGACCTACGGTAATAGCTTCTTCCCTATGGGAAATTCGCTAAAAAGTAATTTTAACGTGTAACTAATAATAATACCCCCGTCGCAGCAGACCTGCGTACTCAGCGAATTTCCAAATCAATAATATAAAAATAATATATGACAAGTTTAAAAAAAATCTGTCGAGAATTATTTGCCTATTCTCCATAAGATTAACAAGGCAAAGAGTGTGCAGGTTTGCTGCTGTGAGGAACACTGAAATTAGGCATTTCTACCATAAATAATTTTTATTTTTAACATTTATACCAACTTTTATTAACATCTGTCCATAAATAAAGGAGTTTGCCTATTCCCTATATGATTAACATGGAAAAAAGAGTATGCAGGTTTGCTGCCATGATAAACACAAAACTTTGTTTTTTAGCATAAATTGGATACATCTCAACCATATGAAGCTAAATTATAAGTTTTATCCAAAAATATTCATTAAGTGAAATATTAATTTTCCTTTTAATTACATTGGAGCCTCAAAATACAACGTACTCTGTTTAGTTTTTTTTTAATATCTCGGTAACGTTGGATTAGAGAAAAACTTTAAGGAACTTAATTGTGTAGCTTTTAAGCTGATTCCAATAGTGGAATATGAAATTAGAAATTTTTAAAAATTACATTAACGCAAAAACCCCCAAAACCCCCCCAAACTACCCGTTCCCATTGACCGATATGTCTGGTTTACGAACTCGTCGAGCATTTGTAGGAATACACTTCTCTACCAAATTTGGTCTGATCGGACCATTTTTACAAAGAGTTAGCGTGCTAACAGACACATATATATATATTTATATATTATACATATATATATATATATATAAATTTTAACGACTATTGTTTTTGGACTCTGGGCACCTAAAGAAGAAAAAATAACATGGTCCCGGGCTTAAGTCTCACCATGAGACCTACGGTAATAGCTTCTTCCCTATGGGAAATTCGCTAATAATGGTATAAATGTTATAATCCATTGAATTGTAGAGTAATGCTAAATAATAAAGCTGAGTATTGATTTATTTTCTGTGAATTTATTTGTTTAGGATTTCAGGTTTACATTTTGGTATGATGATCTTTCTTCTTTAAACTGAATCCTACAAACCGTATAAAGGACAACCCGGGCTTATTGCTAGTTTACCATAAAAGGAATTCGAGGTTAGGGAACCTATAAATTTACCATATGGTAAATTTATTGGTATTAATTGGTATTTAATTGGTGAATGGAAGACATGGGGGGAGTTAAGGGAACTGTTCCCTATTAGAAGTTGGAAGCGTTGTTGCCAACCGAAAACGACGAATTTGCGGACGGTTTTAGAGTACTGAACTAATAACGGATGTTTTCTGTACAATAGGAAAAAAACATAAATTATAAACCACTTCCCAAAACAAAATCTTTTGATTCTCAAAGTTAACAATTGTATAGTATTACCAAAGAATACAAATAATGATTTTTAAAAATGATTATTAAGTAATAGCTCCCATAGAAGCTAGGAGCGAGCTGCACGCGCACGCTTGCGTACTTACGATGACTCTCGTCCACACCGCTGTATCCAAAGGGAGTGTTGGGGAGGTGTTGTACACTGTACAGTGTTGGTCAACAGAGTAGACATCCTTCCATAACTGTTGGATAGGTAAAGTGAGGTTGGCCGAACATAGTATTCATCCAAAATAATAAAAACTGGTCTTTCAAAATTGTTAAATGTAATACCAGTCCAGTGATACCTCATTAAAAAACCCTTTAAAAATTAATTATGGAGACTATAGATGGTTACACAAATTTAGCGCCAGTAAAAGAATATATTTGCATATGTCATTTCAAACTTTACTTGCAAGCATGAAATGTATCATTAAAGTTGGTTGATTTATTGTAAGAGGTATTTTCTAACAGTATCGTAACTGGATTGGTTTCAGGAGCGGAAATATATTTTATAATTTATAGCCCCCCCCCAGCTACGAAAAGCTATAAATTTCGCTAAATTCATTCATGTGATTTCTTTAAGGCACTTGAACTGATGATGTTGTGATACCCTACTCACTTCTGTAGTTAGTTTTTTTACTAATTAGACTTGGTCACTTGGCGACGTCACCGGTTGCGTCACCGGTGACTGTACGGGCAGCCAGCCGCGACACCAGGAGAGTCACCACTCATTCAGCGCTGTCGTCTCATCCGGATAGGACGTGCACTGTTTTGTTAACCTTTGAGTAAAATGTCTAGCCAACAAGTGAAATGTAAAAAGAGTAAAATGTCTAGAGGTGAAGAAGATAAGAAAGGGAAAAAACAAGATGATTGTGTTGAGTCCCAGTGTAGTGCGTTGTCTACTCAACAAGTAAAATGTGAAACAAGTAAAATTTCTAGTGGTGACAAGAAAAGGAAAAACAATATTTTCTTCATATTTCTTCTGCATTTCTTCATATTTTTCAGACATGACGTCCTCTTACAACACTGGCATCAAAACAACTGAACTGCAGAACACAAAAATACAGTGGTGACGCAACAGCGGTGACTGTATGTAATAGGTGCCATTTGATTCAATACCCAGCGACAATTCTTGGTCACCAGTGGTGACTCGTCTGGTCACGGGGCAGAGTCACCGGTCAGTCATCAAACGCTGGTGACGCAACCGGTGTGACCCTAGTGTAATAAGCGCCGTAAGAACTAATGCCCACCGACTAGTCAGGTAACCGGTGACGCAACCTGTGACGTCGCCAAGTGACCAAGTCTAATACGGGCCTAAAACATCATCGTTGTATATCTACTGCCGAGAGAGGTTCGGACATTTCCGTCCATTTACGCTTCTCCGCTGTTCTGCCGCCCTGATAGCAGCAAACTCAGATCAGCCGCCGTCGTGGTGGCTCGGGACGCCACTACAATGTTGGAGAAAACATATACATATACGTTTGTTAAGTACCTTTCTTTATTGACGAAACTACACATACCACAGCGTTGAAACTTGCACAATGTCTACAGGAGATGTATATTTAGTAACTGAACTAATGGAATTATGAAATGTCTCTTAAAACTTTGGATACGAATTTATACATAATAAATAATCAAAAACTGATGTAACTCGTGTACTTATTATATTGCTACATTATTGATAGAGAAGGGGAGTCGCAAAATCGTTAGTTCAGTATATGTATGAATACATTCTCAATGGTTTTATATTACTTTGTTGACGATTGGTCGTACGATTTATTACAAAAAAGTACCTAAGTGCAATATCGATCCGTGTTATTTATTGGCTGGGCTAGACTCATCTCTACTCTGCAGCGTAGCAGCCAGAGATTGAATTTGACAATATAGTAGGCCTATCTATGTTTATCTGATAAATAAACGTAGCCAAATTGTACCCAAATTGCCTTCTCAGATTATGTTTCATCATAATCTGACACCCAGAGCAGGCCTGCCGGACAACGTACGCCATGAGATTAAGCTGAGGAACCATCTGAGAACCATGGTGGGCGACAGGCACCCAGATTTTAGACAGCAGGTCAACAGGCAAAACAGACTAATCAGATGACTTGTCAACAATATCAGGTCCGAGGAATGGAATAAGTACCTGCTAACGCTAAACGTGGAAGGAGGTAGTGTGTGGAGGGCAGCTAAGCAGATCAGGGGGACCAAACCGGCGGCCCGCCCCCTCCAAAGAGATCACGGCCTGGTCTACGCAGCAGAGGGGAGAGGGTTGAGCATTTCATGGAGAACTACTTTCTAGAACCTCCAGGAGACAGTTTAGACCCCTTCACGATGACGGAGCTGGTAGCGGCGATTCGAAGGCTCAAGCCCCTGGCCTCGACCACATAGGCACGACAGCCCTGCAGGCCGCCGGCCGCCCCGACCCCCGTATTGGCATATTTATTACTAATTTTTAATGGTGCCCTCAGGTTCCACTATTTACCGGCCATGTGGAAGTCCGTGAAGATAGGATGTCAGCAAGGCGTTCGACAAGGTCTGGCATGTTATGCTTCTCCGTGGTTCTGCCGCCCTGGTAGCGACAAACGCAGATCAGCCGCCGTCGTAGTGGCTCGGGACTGCTCGGGAGAATGCTTATGGAGAAAACAAGCCTATGTTTAAAAGTATCTTTATTGGCGAAATTATACATGCCAGAGCGTTGAAACTTGTACAATGTCTACAGGAGATGTATATTTAGTAACTGAACTAACGGAATCATGAAATATTGCAATTGATGAAATATAGATATGGAGAATATAATAATTTGTAAAATCGTTGGTTCAGCATGTATATGAATAAATTATAAATGGTTTTATATTATTTTCTTGACGATTGGTCGTACGAATTATTACAAAAATGTACCTAAGTACAATATCGATTTGTGTTATTGGCTCTACTCATCTCTACTCTGCAACATAATAGCCAGAGATTGAATAAGACAATATAGGAGACTATGTTTATCTGATAAATTAATAGACAACTAGCTGACCCGGCGAACTTCGTAACGCCTAACAGTAAATACAAGTTAACTTTAATATTGGCCATGTTCTGAAGTCGAATTGCATAACGGGTTCGTTGTTAAGGATTAGATATTTTGGGTCGCGGCTTAATAATAACAATACTGAAAAGACATATGAATAAGTTACGTCTCAAGTTTTTTTAATTAAGTGCTACGGACTTTTCTTTTTAAATTACAGAAAGTTTATAATAAACATCTTCCAAAAGGGTCGAGTAAAACAAGTACAGTATAGAAAAATCAACTGTGTTTTTTCTTTGTAATACTTTTTTTGTAATTGGTTGTTTTGTCGTAGTAAAATGGATGTTGACGGTTATTTTAATGATTCTTTGATACCAGAGTAATTTAAAGAATTAGCAAAGGGAGTTTCATTAGATTTTTTATGAGAGAAATCTAAACTCAAATACGAACAGAGGTACGAAAAATTTAATTTGGTGTAAAATTATAAAAGTAAAAAACCCATCTAAAAATGCGTTTCTTTACAAATTTCTACGTTTTATGGTAACTGCAGGTAAAATACCATGTGCAACTAAAGTGCAATTGTCTCACTAGAGAGAAACCCTTACAGTCGAGGCGTAGCCGAGTGTTGAATGTGCTTTCTCGAGCGTCTTACTTCTCACTCACTAGTGGTTTCTTTCTCACTTTGCTCACTAGCTGCTCAGCTAGTTTAATAATTGTGTTAGAAATTGCAGGTCGACTAACCTGGTTGAACCTTGTAACAGTTGGTTACTCAAGTTGTAAACATCAAAGGTGTCAAAAATAGACGCAAATGATAATTTTAATGTTCAATATTTTAAATTTTGTAGAGTTTGTAAAGCTGCAAAGCACTTATGATTTATTTATTATTATAATATGCAATTAAAAAACATACATTCATGTGAATTGTGAAAATATTATTTTACCATCAATTGCTTGTTATTAAAAAACGGTGAATTAATAAATATGACGTGTAATATAAATGTCGTGTTAATTCGAAGGGTATACTAATGGGATTGGAAATTGTTTGAAAATAGATTACGTAAATACAGGATACGTACCGGTAGCGATAAGCGAGGTACGAAAATGATGAATTGTTATATTTATTTCCATATGCTGTCAAACTAAACATCCCATAAAATAAATCTCTTTTCTTAAAGGTAAAATACCCCCATCGCAGCAGACCTGCATACTCAGCGAATTTCCAAATCAATAATATAATAATAACAATGTATGACAAGTTTCAATATCTGTTGATAAATTAATATGAGAATTATTTGCCTATTCTCCGTAGGAATAATATAGGAACTAGTATGCACGTTCGCTGCTACAAGTAGGTATTTCTAGAATAAAAAAAAATATTTTGACCATTTATACCAAGATTTATAAAAATCTGTCAATAAATCAAGGAATTTGTCTATTGTCTGTATGAATGGATGGATCTCAACCACGTTTAGTTTTTTCTTATCTTCCATAAAATTAACAGTACCTGGTGACCGAGCTTCCCCTGGTTAGAATAAGATATGTATACAAGTTAATTAGCAAAATTAAAACACATTTATTACTCACATTCTGAGCTTTAATGTAAACTCTAAGCACTAAACACAGTTTTGGGAAATCGCAAACAAACTTTGCCTGTAGACTGAAAATATTCATTCATCAAAACTTTAACCCATCTCTCAGCTAAAAAATCGTTGTAGGGTAAAATTTTCACAAAATTATTATGAAAGAACTGTAGAAAAAAGAATAAAATGAATATGTCATATTAATTAATTTATCAATTTATAATTTAAATATTCATTATAAATTAGTAAATTAACTAATTTTACCGGGTAATAAATCAATAATATAAAATTTGATAGTACAGTATAATATTTATTCAACAATGTCTATAGTGAAAGGAAAAATATTTTTAGGATTTGATGTTGAACCCAGTTTGATTTCAAATGTTTCATACTCTCCTGGTACCACCCAAATCACTGCTGTAGAACTTCGTCAACCTTGACTATCGTCCGTCGGTCGTCACAGTTGGGGTGTTGTTGTTGGTAGATACCGTCTAGAAATTTGTTTATATACATATATATATATATATATATATATATATATATATATATATCTATATATATATATATATAAAACATCGATTCTGTTGTTACGTTGGTCAGAACCGATTTTTACCGTGGTTCAAACCAACCGCACCCCTGGATTTGGCCAAGGGACGAACAGTTTTCTTGCACATTTTAAATTTGTAATCAAAGGTCGAGACAAAACTTATGAAAAAGGATTTATAGATGGATCATTGGATAATAATCTGTTGAAGTTCCACGTTGAACGTTGATCATCAATGATTTGTAAAATAAGATTATAATGTATTATATAATATAATAATATATATATATATATATATATATATATATATATATATATATATATATATATATAATTATATTATAACGATCCGATAATGATATGTTTCAACCACTCTTGTTACATATAGCAGGACAAGATTAATGGATTCGTCTTCACAGTTAGTGACTTGGTTACGAATATCTGCATTTTTATACTTCATTGCAAAAAACATCAGCTGATCCCTTTTCATGACAGGACGTACAGATAGCCCAATACTATTTAGCAAAATTACTTGTCTACATTTAACCAATACTATTTAAATGTGTTGGTCTCACAGCCTGAGGCGAGGCTGTACCCCTTAAGACATTCACTGTAGAAAAAGAATTATAACACGTTTAGAGAAGCTGAAAAATTGTATTAGTGAAATTACTTATACATGTATTAAGGGAATATGAAAACGCTGTTCCTGTTGATCAACAACAACCAGTCGGTTAACCAGAAATGACGTCATTGTTGAGCGGTCGCTATCAGCCTTTCAGCGTCTAGGGATGGTGTGGCGAGATAGCGCTAGGCCATCCTCGGACGGTATAATACTTATTATAACCTATTATTATACAAAATTTAATAACCTAAATAAATTGTATAAAACATAGAATAATTAATAACAAAGGACACATAACGACTAAAAATATACTGTCGCTACTCCAAAGGTCACGTGAAACAGTGGTGGTTATTTGGCACCAAAAACATTCAGTACATAACCTCAAAACGAAGAGCAGTTATAAATTATAGTTTATTTACATTATAGGATTAATTTAGTACGGAATAAGTATAAACTGTATACTGTGGGTTGAATTTGAAGGGAAAATACTCAAACCCTGGTGAAAAAATCAGATCAAGCGAACCGAAAACTGACACCACCACGTTATAACATAGTCAGTTTATCAACACGCTGACCGGCAAGAGGCCTGAAAGTGTGCCAATTTCAGTACGGCATACCGGTATTTGATGTCTCCCAACAACCGCTAGACAACACCGGCATACCTACCGATGTGTGCCTTCTTCCTCCTCTGATGGTTCATTATCAATCGGCATTTTTCCCTTCGAAAAAAATCGTTTTTGTCTTCGAACTTTTGTTATGGAAACATAAGTTTTTTATGATTATAGTTATTTTTTATAATTTTTAATTATAGCAGCAACATGAACAATTTTGTTTGTTTGATGACTGATAAATTATTAAACCAAGGACGATAGAAACTATATAGTCTGCAATCAACCATTGCGAGGCTATGTTTGTATTTAATATCTACTTTTGACATTAGCGTATACTGTCTTAAAATGGAGAAAAAATGAAGTACACACATACACAAGTACTGCTAAATATCAAAATAATACGAATCTCATCTCATTAAAATAGAAAATTTACATCATATAATACATTTATATAATTTTAAAGTATTAATCGTTTCAAAATTATATAGAGCATTTTTTACATTTTCTCATACAGTAAGCAAACTTCCAAAACAAAAAAGCACAAATTCTTATAGTTCTAATACACTGACATATAGTTCTCAATGTCACGCTCTCGATTCTTGTCCCCTGGTACTCCGCGATTTCCGTAGGACAATAATTTCCGTCGTCAACCAGGGTGGTTCCCACCAACCCACATTGCGTTTTCCAGTCAGATAAAATTACGTTTTATTTCAAACTAGATGACCCGGTGAACTCCTTAACGCCCAACAGTAAATACATATTAACTTTAAGATTGGCCATGTCCTGAAGTCAGCATTGCGGCTTCGTTGTGAAAGCTTAAATATACAACAGCTGATTATTATAATAAACTCAATATGTATAAACATTGTAATTATTTTTTATTTGGCAAACATATAATACGTGACTTTTAATCAAACAGAAACTAAAGAAATATAAATACAGTGCATGATTCCCAAAAACCGTAAACTATTAACGTGGCGAATAATGCTGTTCATTTTGTACAGCACATATTTACTTCATAGTTTTACATTATACCAGCCGCCAGGAGAGAAGTCCGTTGAAGGCGGGGCCAAGACAGCTGGTGATTTTGAATCCGCCAATCAGCTTCGCGCAACGTTGCCGAACTCATTTCTAGCTATTTTATCTCCAATTATATGTATTTATGTGTATATACAATTATATATAATAACATAATTTACATTACATCGATGATTATATTATAGTTATAGATTATTATTTATTATTAGTGATGCTATTTTATCCTTAACCCTATGATAACCGCTAGGCTATTTCTGACACTTGGCTCACGTATATTAGCTATAAAACTCTCACTTTATAACATACAGCTATAAAACTATACATTTTGTTTTTTAATTTTTTTTAACTATACAAACTAGATAAAATGGGCTATCAAGCAATATGAAAATATATTGTTTTATTTATGTTTAATAAAAGTAGGCTGTAGGTTGAAATCCAGACTACCACCAAAAATACTTATCCTTTAATGTTATGAGGCCTGTAAAATTATTCAGATTCAAGAAATAAAAATCAAAGATTTATATTTGGTTTATATTTTTAATAATAAATACGAATCTATATATTTATTATAGGAAATTGCATCACAGTGCTCTCTGGGTTGCATATCACCGACATTTTGATAACCTTCCATCAGGACAACGGCTTCCTTGAATTAGTACTCATAAATAAACCGGACAAACCTTATTTTTGTAGCACTGTATATGTAAATAACCTTTAAAATTATATATTTATATTTTCAATCTTCGGGTTAATAGAACAAAATACAGGTTATTACACATTTATCTATTTACATTGACATAAACTAATTAAAAATTTAATAATTATAATCAAAACTCAAATAAATAATAAAAAATGTTAGTTAATATAGTATTTAATGACATTATTGACACTTTTTGCTTGAAAAACGAGAGGCAGCGTTCAATATGGCAACAGCGCGGTCGCGTCCGTGTCCTATTGGCTAGAGCTCAACGGACTTCTTTCCTGGCGCTTACTGTAATGAATAATTCAGATGGCATTGGATAGTAAAGCATATTGCTAATGGACAGTAAACAAAAAGCTGGTTTAAGAAATCAAATGTTTTGATTGTAGATAATTTGTAAACAAACCTAGTCCCCATAAGGTTAACATTAGAAATTTAAAACGCTATAAAATGGAAATTAATTGAATTTATGGAAACTGTATATGCCTAAAGCATGACCCGAGCAGAGACGAATCAAAAGTCAAAGATCATTAAAATCGGTCCAGCCGTTCTCGAGTTATAATGCGTGTAACTAACACGACTTTGTTTTATATTTTTAGATAATTTTACTACTTACTTATTAGGGTGGAAAGGTTTCCTGAGAAAAATAATCTCATTTAAAGCCAGAGTCAATCTTATTATTGTCTTGATATTTCGAATACGGCGTGGCGGCACGGATTGTAAATGTAAATTCATCCCCTATTGCAAATCTGCATCGGCAATACGAAATTCAGAACTCATAAGATGAGGATAACGAGCGTTGAACGAACGGTTGAGGACAATTGTTTCTAATTTTGATTGATCGCATTAATTATGTAACAATGCAATAACCGAAATTCGATAGATAGTAGGAAATAATCCTCTTGCTGGCGTGTTTTGTTTTATTTTAATCAACAAACACGTCTAAAAGTTAAATAGCCGTTATTTCGAAATTAAAACCGATTTTTTATGTTCCGTCTTTATTATCATAGCACAACAAAATGAGAAAATTATTTATTCTCCATCAAAATTACTGTTTACTGTAAATTGCTTATACAAATAATATGTTCTAAAATCTTTTTAATGCTATAAACAATACTAGTTTAGTACTTGCTAGTGGGTTAGAACCAGCACAAGGTGATAGACAAGAGTGGTATATTAAATCATACATTGTGCCTAACTCAAGCAGAGAAAATGTCCTTGGAGTTTAAAATATTTTTATTGTTATTTATGGCAAACTCAATTGATTAAACAAATTTCACATTTTATTTCACGTTTAAATAAATTCCAATGAAGAAGTTTTCTTCTTGTATCTAACGCTTCCTTCACACTTCTCCTCTCCTGGTATCGCCCGGAGCCAATATGCCCGATCCCGGGCACCCGTAGCTATTATTTTTTAGCAATGGCGGTCTCTCTCTCTCTCTCGTTCAGGTAATTAATTGTGACTGGTATCAGGTAACTGATGATACCTGATATACCTATGAATAAAATACATCCTGAAAGAAAATCCTGTTGACTACCAAAATGATTTAAAATTTTCCTACTGACAACAATTAGAAATCAAATTAGGAAGTATATTATTATCAGAGAATTTTTTTCCAGAACAGAAGACGTTAAGCAACTTACTCGTTCAATTTTCCTTCTTCTTCTTGTTCTTCCAAAAGGCTTTCCGAAAAGGTGTGTTTGCGCTCATTCGACCACTTTGGTCTATACTGTTTTTGTTTTGAGCTTCTTAAGTGAGGTTACATAATCTATTTTATTCTCTTCGTCAATTCTGGTATGATTTTCTGGTAGTCTGCTGAGATGTCCAAAGATTTTCATTCGTCTTTTCCTATTATCAATTTCGATGTTTGAAAATCTCTCCGTTGTTTTGATTGACTGTAGCCTATATAACCGACTTGGGTTATGTCTGCCTCCTTTAATTTTCCTGATGACCTTTCTCTCTTCTTTTACATGTCTTCAAGTTGTTGTTTTCTGTTAAGAGTTAGCGTTTCACTTGCATACAGAATTGCTGGTTTTATGACCGTATTGTAATGTGGAATTTTTGCACCTCCTGACATTTGATTTTTTTGTTGTAGAGGTTTTGCGTTAACCCCCAAATCTTTTTTTTGAGGCGATGTTTCAGTGAGATTTTTTCTATACCAGTCGGTTTGATGAATTCTCCGAGACATTTTAAGTATGGAACTCGGTTGATTTTACCATATTTTATTTTAAACCCTGTAATTTCTGTTTTTGAAAAAAAAAGAATTCAGTTTTCTCAAATGAAATTTGTAAACCTACTTTTCTGCACACTCTTTGAGTATATTCAGCTGTCTGATTGCAGTCAGCTCATTCTCTGTTTCTATCGCCAAGTCGTCTGCAAATGGAAGATGTGATATGTAGAGGTTGTTATTGGCAGCGTCCAGTCGAATTGGCCCCCACGCCCCACGTTTCTTGAGGTCTTTCTCATTCTTTCATGACTTTGTCCTTGACTTCATCCTTTCCCTTCACCCAGGTGTTCGTCCTTCCGATCCGTAAAGGAAAAATGTCAGCTTATCTGTCTGCTGATTTGGAGAGGTTAATGTGAATACATTAACCTCTCCAAAGAGACTATGTTGGGATACCTATTCAAAAAGTAACTTTTACAAAGTATAAAGTGTTTTTAAAAAATTGATATTTTAGCTTTCGCTCATTAAAGTAGTCACATTGACGTAAATTGTGTATGCAATTAATATTTAATATTAATATTTATACAAACCATTATAAAAAAATTATAGCCATTATAGCAAAAATATTCTGACTTTGAGAGATTTTAGTGTTTTACTTTTCCTAACACGAAGATAAATTATTGCAAATTTAATTACAGTAGTTTATTTTCATAATGTTTCATAACTCAACTGATTCACTAACCTACGCATTTGTCTTGATTGGGTGTTACTTATGCTAAGTGAACAGTAAAACTAAAATTTACAAAAAAAACATAATGCATTGCATGCGTTAAGCAGTTTGTTCACATTTTACTTTCTCCCCTTATACGTAGTATATGGAGAAAGTATTGTTTTCGTCAAAATTTTCGAATTTGAGTTGAGAGTGGATATATCCGTTTTGGGGTCCCCTGAATCCAAAAAAGTGGGTTTGGAGGTGATGTCTGTCCGTCCGTGTGTCTGTCTGTGTGTGTGTGTGTGTGTGTGTGTGTGTGTGTGTGTGTGTGTGTGTGTGTGTGTGTGTGTGTGTCTGGATGTGTACAGTGCCACAGCCTACCCCGTTGGTCCGATTTAGATGAAATTTGGCATGTATGTATATATTCACGGTATCTCCAGGCGTTTTTTTTTCATTTTTTTGAATTTTTGATTTTTAAGGGTAGTTCACCCCTAAAAACTCTTAAAAAACGTGAAAATCCAAATTTCTCAAAAACGGCTCTAACGATTTTGATTATAATTTGATAGTTTATAGTGCACAGAGTACTAAATAATTTGACACCACCCGCATGTCTGTAAAAATAACGGTTCAAAAGTTATAGGCTTTTAAATGTCAGAAAAATCAAATTTTTAAATTTTCAGCTAAAACAATGAAAGTAAAGTATAATTTGACTGTCACCATTAAAACCTGCTTAAAAAACTAAACAAATTACTATTTTGAATTATTTGTCTACGACTAACGGTTCCAGAGAAAAGTTCAATTTACTGTCCATGATAAACACAGAACGTTGTCTGAAAGCGTCCAATGTTATTCTTATGAAGAATATTAAAATATCAATTTCTTCCTTTTTTCTTTTCCTTCAATCTTTACCTGAAACATCAACCGTTTTCCATGAAACTTGGTATGAAGTGTAAGGTCCCAACAGAACCAACTCAAAAAAGCTTGGTATTACCGGGGGGGGGGTGTTTCCCCCCATACAATTCGAACAATTAATTTAACTTTGTCTCTCTTGTTTTTATTTTCAGAAATGGGATGATTATTTTTGAAACAATAAATTATTAAATGGTATTTATTTAGATGAACTTTGAAGAACGTGATAGTTTTATTACATCTTTCTTGAACTTACTTAAGGGAGAAAGTATGTGTCAGTTCACTGGTACCGTTTATTTTCTACATGGTTATCGGCTTTCGTTAGAAGTTTTCAACAATTATCTTTGAATTACCAATTACCAACAATTACCAATTAGGCTTCCTCTCAGCTGTCTTTAACTGGGGGCCTACGAAAAATTTCTTCTTTTACTTTTGCATCACTCAGTTTAGGTGAATATGGAAACCTTGCCCATTTTCAATAATAGCACTAATAATATTAATAGGCCATTTTTATAACTTTTATTAATATTTTGACAGTATGTTTTTAATTCAGCCCAACCTTATGTGCAACAGTAGAAAGTACACTTTGTTAAGATCAACTAAAGGGCTATTTTCGATATTTTTACCAGAATCAAAGACTTCCACTTGGGCCATGATTTTTGCGTTCTCGGCTGTCCCACTCAAAAAGGAAATAGCAAAACTTTGTATACCCACGAGAAAAATTACTTTTAGGTCTCAACGGAAATTCCATTTTGTAAAGATAAGGGCGGTTTTAGTTAAACTAGCAGTTGAAGAGAAAAATATTAAGTAAAGGGAGTATGTGTATTGGGAAGTTAATATAGTTAAGATAAACGTTTATGCTGAAACATTAAAATCTGAGAAGGCAATTCGGGCACAAATTGTCTATGTTTATTTATCATCACTAACGATTTTGCAATTTCTCCTCTCCCTCAATAATTATAGATGTATAAAATGATTTAGTTTTAGATGATTTATTATGGATAATTTCGTATTTAAAGTTCTAAGAGACATTTCATGATTCCATTAGTTCAGTTACCAAATATACATCTCCTGTAGATATTGTACAAGGTGTCAACGTTATCGTCAATAAAGGTACCTAACCAAAGGTTTGTTTTCTCCAACATTTAGCACATAGCAGCAAGAAGCACCACGACGTTGCATCCCGAGCCACCACGACCGCGGCTGATCTGCGTTTGTCGCTACCAGGGCGGCAGAACAGCGGAGAAGCGTAACTGGACGGAAACAATTCTGTTTTGTACTCCATGTTGCTCTCAGTTAAAAAAAACCTATCCTATGTAGAAACATTTTTTGAAACGGTACATTATCATACGACTATAAATAATAGCCTAATGTTTATACCATTCCTGCAAAATATTCCTTAAGAATTCACTTAAGTTCCAAAAATACATATTTGTGAAAGCTAGTTTATTTTTATATGACAATATTTATTATTCTGATCATCAGATTATTTCTTAAATCATATAATTTATGTTTTATTTTATGATTTCTTAATATTTTTAATTCATGTAGATTTTTCCAAATCACCGCTTTATTTGGAAACCTATTTAAACTTTTATGTCGAAACATTAAAGATATAAGAAGGCGATTCGAGAATATTTTTCACTAGCAGTAAACCCACCCTTTGTACGGTTTGTAGGATTCAGTTTAATGAAGAAAGATCATCATACCAAAATGGAAACCTGAAATCCTAAACAAATCGGTACAAAGAAAATAAATCAATGCCCTGCTTTATTATTTAAAATTAATTTACAATTAAATAGATTAGAACATTAATACTGTACCATTATTATAATTAGTTATACGTTAAAATAACTTTTTAATATATTATGATTTCGAAATAGGTTTAAAATCAATGACCAATATGAACTAACTAATATTGATTTGACAGCTGCTTGTTTTTATTTCTATTAAATCTTAAAACTACAAAGACAGCTGATTATTACCAGTAGGTTATTCATTGAAACCTAAATCAAAATGCGAGTAATATCGCGTAAAAGTGGGTTTTAAAATGCTCGTTATTTACTTTTCAAGGGTCGGCGGGCGATTTCAAATATTTATAAACCTTCTCTGGAATGTAGAGAATACATTAAATAAGTTTCATTGTAATCATTTCTCCCGTTTTTTCGGAGAAGACGGCGTAAAATTCCTCCTGGAGCGTCACAGACAAACAGACAAAAATTTAGATAAGACCGGTTTCGGCTTCTCTAACGCACGATAAGTAAAAATAACTAAAAAATGAATGATTTTGAGCAATGTACAGACAAAACTCTGATTTTATTTTTATAGATTGACGATTAACAGATATTTGAAATGTACCACGGGTACGGACAGGTTTACGGTTCCCACCCTTAAAGTATGGCGAATCAACGCAAATATCGGTAATGGCTGTGATTTGTAGTCAATCATGTAATATTTTTACGACTCTCAAGACAGTTTAGGCCATGTAACTTGAAATGACAGAGATTTATATGTCAAGTTTGGTTTGGATGGGTGAAATACATCAGCCCGCCAAAGCCCCTCAGCTGCCTTGTTGGGAGTGGAGTAAGGGGGACCAGCGGAACACCTGCACCTGCCTGGCTGTCTGTCTCTGTCAAGGCTTACGTGTATTTCCAACGTTTTTTATCACACATTTTTCATTTCAATTTTTTTCAAGGAATATTCTTAAACATTAACTTGTGAATACACGTGCGGCACTCGCCCTTACAGTTTACCTGAGTACACTCGATTATGGGCCAAAACAATAGAGGGTGTACCTTCTCAGAAGGGCCTGCCCGATTCGGTTAACTAAGAGAGATATTGAAAAAATGGAAAAACTAAGAGTCGCTGTGTCGTTTGCGGAAACCCCGTCTGCGGATAACCGTGACATAGGTACTGCGTGACCTGCCATAGTGAACGAGAACAACAAGGAGAGGAATATGATGATTGAGATTATAATAATGTTTAGGTAGTATTTATATAAACACAAATGATTATTACTAAGAACTGTAATAATTAATAGGCATAAAAAAGTCAATAACTTTTATTTTGATTTTAATAAAATGTTTTACTCATTTATTTATTATTGCTTATATTTTTAATAACCCTTTTACAGCTATACTATGATGAAAAAATTTTATCAATATTAAAGAAATATTTCAACTCAAATTATGTGTTTAGAGGGGTATGAGCGCTGCGCGGCGCTCAAGTGCGTGTAGTGGCCGACGTTCCTGTAGCGCGTGTAGTTGGGAGTTAAGAGAGTTTAGGAAACGAGATCATACTCTGTTAACTGTTAAATTAGGCAAAGAGTAAACAATTATAAATATACAGACCTATTTATCAGAAAAGATCTATCATACATTTAGGCTTCCAAATAAGGCCCCTTTTATGCACGGCGTCGTGCTACGGTCGTCGGACGACCGTCGTGAGACGCTGAGAAAATGTCACCCTTTTATGCTCGGCGTCGAAATGACGGTCGTCGGACGAGCGTGGGACCGGACGAAACCACCAGTCCACCACCTCACGCACACTCACAGTTGGACTCACGGTGTTCTCCGTCATGGATCCCTGTGTAGTGGTGAACAAGGACAGAATTTAGCTAATTTTATATTCATGAGTTTAGGAGTATTTAAAATCTGTCTGTGTTTATTGATGGGTTTAATTATGTTTAGGAGTATCTTAAATAAATATACAGTTTCACGATTTTTTATTTGCTTTACTGTTAAAATTCAGGTTTTTAAAAATAGAGTCGTATTTTTACTTCATTATATGGGTGTTTTCACGATTGTCCCAAATACATAATACGATTAGGGCCTATTTATTTATACTTTTAGTTGGCAAGTAATTTAAAAACGCACAGTAAAATTAACCCTATATACCTAGTCTTTACTCAAGGAATAGTATTAATATATTTTGAACCGCCTTTTTAACTTTTGTTTGCTGAAATGTATTTTTGTTAATACCAACATGTAAGAACTATTAGTCAACGTGGCCGGAACCACTTTAGTGTTGCCTAAAAGAATATTTTGAAAATCTTATGGACAATAATTTTAAATAAAGTTAGGTGAGTTAAGAGGTTGCGTGCTAAGGGTAGTCTTTACTAGAGTTTATTAATTCGTAGAGCTAATATATACAAACTCGTATACAACATATTGAATGTATGAACTTCAAAGAATATTAAATGTTAAATATGTGTGCAGAAGCTATAGAAATCCTAGAAAATAATGAAGATCAAGGAGAAAGTGATGTACGTAAAGGTACGGTACCTTTTCCTATGGCACTTTAGAAATTGACGTGAAGAGTTTGAAAATTATTTCTCCCAAGAAGATTTTGTATTTTACGATAACGTTTCAGGTATGATACCTGAATTTGATACCTAAATCTTAAAGGAACAGAAGTAAGTACAATTGTTTCAAGGTAGGCTAATTAAATAATGTTAATTCCACAGATCACAGAAATGACGGAATTTCTCCTTACGAAGTACGGGTAAACAGCTAGTTAATTTATAAATTTCACTCGTTTTGAATCTATCGCCCTTTAAGTTAAAGAAGACTTTTAAGGGACATAAAGTTAGAGCGGTTTGATGAAGTTTTAGGAAGAGGGTGGTGTTGATTACAGTCACTTCCGCTTCCTGTGCCGTCTCTGGGTTGCTGGTGCTGCCTAACGTGAAATATTCTATCCCCCAAGCCCGCAAACACGACTTCTACGTCTAAATCTTAAACCATATCGCAACTAATTATTAACATTTGCAATACCGTATATATCACTATGAAAAGCAAAACAGAATAGTTTGCTTTCTTTTACCATAGTTAATTTGCCCTCATAGAACTTTGGTTCCAGTGCTAGTGTTAATGTTCACAGGATATTTATGGTGAACGACAAAAACCTTTCACCTTATTCAAATTCTTGACGTGCATAAAGTACGTTGTTCAATTTGTATTCAGTAAATATATGAACGTGTATTAAAAAAAATAACTGGAACGACATGATCGGTATTATAGGACCATACTACCATAGTTACAAAGTTCGATCGAAAGAATGTGTTTTCACGTTATTACACCATGCTTCCTTTCTATAAATATCACCCCAAATATATTTATACTACCAAAAACCAACTTAACTCCACAGAGCGCTGTCGCGGACGTCCGCCCCTCAACCTCCCTAAGACAAAAGGGACCTTTGACCGAACGCCCTTTGGACTGAATGAGTATTAAACAGAGTGACTGAATATAAATAACCGTTTAGTAAAATTAAAAATAAATCGTAAATGCTTATTTTTAGTCTTAGTTGAACCCCGCTATTGGGTGTTTCACATACAAATTTTCATCCTGAAGAGAAAATAATTTTGTTAATTAATTTAAAAAAGGCCGCCAACTAAGGTTTACAAAGTCAAATAACAGGCAAACTAATAAGGCTATACTTACGAAAAATGTCTAGAAATTTAATTTGTAGGGAATATTAATAAATTGAAGAAGATGCGTTGTTAAAATTAATAATTAAGAAACCTACAGTAATTAAATACTACAATTTAAAGTTTTGTCATTAGGATCCAAATTAAATTTGAAGAACCCTTATACAATTTATGTTAACAAAATATAAAAAATAGCTTAGTTAAAATAGCATAAATTAAACCGTAATAGTTTTTCATATAAGTGTATGTTTTTTATTACTTTGGCTCGTAAATCTTTAAAAATAACAAAACATTTCAATTAATTTAGTGGTCTTTTTTGTTTATCGTGAAACTAGCCTATTAACAGCAGATGTATATTTACAGACATATTTTTATCAGACAAGACCTGCTTATATAATCATGACATTAACAGTTATTGTTTTTTATCTTAGTTAATATTAATTGGATTTAACGTCTTAATATGTTTTAAATACATGACAGTCGTATTTACGGTTCTCAAATGTAATTTAAATACATATCCAAAAACATTTAAGTTGTAATACCTTTGTTAATTATTTACTGAGTTTAACAAATGAAGTCTTGTTCGAATTTTATTTTATTTGAATTTTTTTACTTGCATACTGTACATCTTCATAACTCTTCGTAAATGTATCACTTATCGTGGGTTTTGACAGTTTTAAATGCAGCCATTTTGAAAATAATCATTGAATATTTTCATAACTTAGAACCTTTATAGCAAAATTTACATTCGAACAATTCCAATCAACTAAACGAATCCGAAACAAAAAAATACTGGATCTATACTACCTAGTGCAGTGGAAGAAAAAGAAACACACATTTATAAACTCACAAAATACAATAAATTTACAATCTTTTAGTTTTAATCATTTAACTGTATTATACATTGTTGTATATTAAAAACCTGTATAATGCTAGACAAAGGGCCTGATTTAATGAGAAGTCTCTACATTTTAAAAGATATAACACGTAATATAGTCCGTAAACAATCACTATTCATTTATTTACTATAGGATAAAAGGGAAATCTAAATAAAATAACGAGACACAGGCTGTGTGTTGGATGCTGGGGCTGGATGTCCCAGTTTGGACCGGTTGGTCACGTAGTTTTGCCGAATCACGTAGCTCGCCGAGACACGTAGCCAAATCCCTACTCGGGCCGCACTATTGGGCGAATAAATCACTTGGCAAATACTGGTTATTTTTATTTTGTTTACAAAATACCTCCCACCTCTCCAATACATTTAACTATTTTAAACTATACTAATATAATGTTTGCTCTACAGTATAGTCTTTTTTTAACTTTTAAATATCCGAAACATTTAATTCTCCATCCAAGTTATCACATTTCCCGAATTTAATCAACTGAATCTTAGTGTTCAAGATTCATGAAAACAAAACTAAATCAACTAAAACTAAAACAAAAAACGGATATGTTTGTGTATTCGTATCATTCCTCAAAAATTAATAAAACATAGCCACATGAAAAAAATATATATTAATTTTCAAAGTTATTAAAAATTTATGCACCTTTATAATTTGTAATCAGTCCACTTTGTAAGGGGCTATATTTTACTAGTCAAAATCATACCTGGCAAAATCAGTAGTAATTGCAGTATGTGAATAAACCATCTTTGTAAGGTTCAGAACCTTCCAAGCCTAGATTATTTTGCTAGGCTTTGTGAACAAGGTGGTAATATAGACACCCATTTTATTATTTTATTATAAAATGGATAATATTGACAAAAATAGGGGTTATTAGCATGGTCACAAAATCTGGAGTTGAGTTGAATACATTTTAGTAGATAAAGGTATTTACAAGGTCATTCGATATATTTTTCAATGGGTTTTCAAAAGTAAATATTTTCCAATATTAAAGGGTCCATCGTATACTCTATATGTACATGATATTGAAGTCATAAAAGAACGGAATATCTAAGATCCACATTAGATTAGATCCAAATACGACTTTATATCATGCAAAATACTGTAAACAGAAATTGTGCCCTCCTACTAGTTTATCGGTCATGCCAGCGATGAAATGTATAAGCTAAACGCCTTCAATTGTTAGGTAGGCAAGGGCTCAGGGGACAGCTTTCCTCTCGCTGACAGTAAATTAACTTCAGTTCTAGTGTTAATGTTGGGAAGAATAAATAAAAAAACCAAATAACCAAATAGACCCCGTAATGTTGCATTCGGATGGTTCGGCTGCATACATGGTACATGGAAACGCAATACTGTAATACTGGAAAATACCTGAAAATACTGTAATACTTAAAAACCTGTTCGCCTTGGTTGCACAATAATTTGAGGTGGCCACTTGGCTTTTGATTGAATCAAACTATTCAATATTAGAAGCTTATACTAACTCATTGTTCGATGTGACGTGAAACTGGAAAAAAATTATAGATATTGCTTAGTCAAGTATCGCAAACTATTAGTATCAGTTATTGGCTTATTTTTTAGGCAGCTGTTCTACCAATTTCCCAGTGAACTTCAGTGATTTTGGAGTGGAAGTTTTAAATAACTTTTGTTCTCATAAAATTTATTACATTATTATATTCTGGTTAGTAAATATCTATGAAAACTACATACAACTAAATTACAACGTTACATAATAGATTCCTTATAATTTGTTAGGCCCTTGGTTAGTGGACTAAACGAAATTGAGATTTACGATTTTAATCGTCATTTATTTCTCTGTTCCATACCTCTTATAATTCTTATAGTTTGGTTTTAAGGATTTTATGTAAACTATTAGGCCATTATTTTTTAACGAGTTTTCCAAATTCAGTGGCTGTTTCTTAGCAAATGGGGTGTACTGCTATAGGTCTAAAATTGTTTTAAAACTTGATTTCTGAGATAATTGTGGCTTACATCATTACTGACATTTCTCATATTCTAAATGAAAGAATATGTTTTTAAATTCAAATGAATTGAAAGAAAATCTAGTCTGTTGTATTCATGAACCTTGAGAAGTATGCCAACCCCTAGCAGAGGGGGAGAGGGAGGAGTGATACGAGCCAATAAGTCCAGCTACGTGACCGTAGCAAGTTTTAATTGCAATTTCTTTCCTCCACTGTAATTGAATTGGTTTCTCGCACAACGATTGGCTAGGTTACGTCTGAAACAAATAAAGAGTGATTAAGACGTCTTACTCGTTGGCTCCGCTCATCAGGAAATAATACTGGCTTCCGTACTCCGTTATGGAAAATGTCGTTTTAAAACCTAGGCTTTTATGATGATACAGTAGTATGAAAGACTTAGCGTACTAAACGATAATTCAATTATTAATTCTTCTTTAGTTTGAACTAAACAAATTTTAGTTTTTAGCTGTCTAGACATTTTTGTACCTTTATGTTTATAGAAAGTTTATACAGTATTTAATTTAGTTTTAATTATTTTCAGTTTTCAATGTACAATGTACTGTGTTTAGATTTTTCAATATCTCGGTAACCGTTGGAGATAGAGAAAAACGTTAAGGAACTAAATTGCGTAGTTTTTTGAGCTGATTCTAATGGTGTAAGATGAAAATTTTAAAAATTAAATATAAAAAACGTTTCACAACGTTAAAACGTTAAAAACTCAATTTTTGAGTACAGAATCCCCCCAAACTACTCTTTTCCATTGACCCATATAATGGTTTACTGGTTTACGAACTCGTCCGAGCAAATGTAGGAATACAAGTCTCTACCAAATTTTGTCTCGATCGGACCATTTTTACGAGAGTTATCGTATTCACACACACACACACACACACACACACACACACACACACACACACACACACACACACACACACACACACACACACACACACACACACACACACACACACACACACACACACGCACACACACACACACACACACGCACACACACACACACACACGCACACACACACACACACACACACACACACTACCATGAGACCTACGGTAATAACTTAAATGCTAAAATGGACGGGACGAATGCACTGGCATTAGATTTTGTATGGAGGGAAAATACTATAATTATGTGAAATATCGTCGTGTCAAAAACGACTGACCACACCTTGAATCTCTTAGCTCCACGGATATTACTCTGATATGTAGTATACATTTTTGGGATGATTTGAGACCTTCAGAACAATGTTTTATATCGACGCAGACCTTACAAGAATTATTTTTTCCAATTACAAATTTATGATTTAGTGAAGTGATGATTTGTTATCCTATGGCCGTACAAAGCTCTTTACCATTTTATTTCCATAAGTCTTACTCGTTGGATCTCCGCTCATCAGGAAATAATACTGGCTTCCGCACTCCGTTATGGAATATGTCGTTTTAAAACCTAGGCTTTTATGATGATACAGTAGTATGAAAAAACATAGCGTACTAAACGATAATTCAATAATTAATTCTTCTTTAGTTTGAACTAAACAAATTTTAGTTTTTAGCTGTCTAGACATTTTTGTACTTTTATGTTTATAGAAAGTTTATACAGTATTTAATTTAGTTTTAATTATTTTCAGTTTTCAATGTACAATGTACTGTGTTTAGATTTTTCAATATCTCGGTAACCGTTGGAGATAGAGAAAAACGTTAAGGAACTAAATTGCGTAGTTTTTTGAGCTGATTCTAATGGTGTAAGATGAAAATTTTAAAAATTAAATATAAAAAACGCAAAACACTCAATTTTTGAGTACAGAATCCCCCCAAACTACTCTTTTCCATTGACCCATATTATGGTTTACTGGTTTACGAATTCGTCCGAGCAAATGTAGGAATACAAGTCTCTACCAAATTTTGTCTCGATCGGACCATTTTTACGAGAGTTATCGTATTTACAGACACACACACACACACACACACACACACACACACACACACACACACACACACACACACACACACACACACACACACACACACACACACACACACACACACACACACACACACACACACACACACACACACACACACACACACACACACACACACACACACACATATATATTTTTTTAATGCATATTATTTTTGTTCTCTGGGCACCCAAAGACGAAAAAATAACATGGTCCCGGGCTTAAGTCTTACCATGAGACCTACGGTAATAACTTAAATGCTAAAATGGACGGGACGAATGCACTGGCATTAGATTTTGTATGGAGGGAAAATACTATAATTATGTGAAATATCGTCGTGTCAAAAACGACTGACCACACCTTGAATCTCTTAGCTCCACGGATATTACTCTGATATGTAGTATACATTTTTGGGATGATTTGAGACCTTCAGAACAATGTTTTATATCGACGCAGACCTTACAAGAATTATTTTTTCCAATTACAAATTTATGATTTAGTGAAGTGATGATTTGTTATCCTATGGCCGTACAAAGCTCTTTACCATTTTATTTCCATAATTTTCTAGGTCGCCGAGGACCAGCCGGTCGAAGCTCAGAAGATCCGAGTGTAATGGCTGGCTTAACAGTCCATTAACTCTAATGTTCTGCCCTCCCTCCGAGGCCCGAGGCCCTACCATCTCTTACACGCAACCTATGAGACCCATTACGTATTACCCAATACATAAAAGTACATAAGAAATGTTGTAACAGAACTGCAGTGTAACCAAGACAACTATATCCAAACATTTATATAAGTGATTAAAAAATGAAGAAGATAGGTACACAATCCAAAAACGCACCTTTTTTTAAACGTAGCATTTTTTTAATTAATATAACACCATGAAAAACCTATCTATTCTTATAATAATTCAGTCTTAAAAATTTTTGACCAAAAATATATAGAGTTTCACTGGACCGATCTCATTAATAAATGTGTCGTTAGGAAACTTTCATCCTTCAAATTTGCCAAAAAATATTTTGAAGTGAGATGTTTTTTAGTATTTTTGGTGAAAAAGTAAATAATATGTTTTCTATAAGAAATACACGGGATTTGAAAACGGGACTTTACGAATGAAAAATACCAAGTTAGTGTAGGAATACAAGTCTCTACCAAATTTTGTCTCGATCGGACCATTTTTACGAGAGTTATCGTTCACAGACACACACACACACACACACACACACACACACACACACACACACACACACACACACACACACACACACACACACACACACAGCACACACAACACACGCACACACACACACCACACACACACACACACACGCGCGCGCGCACACACACGCGCGCACACACACACACACACACACACAAACACACAATTCCAATTAAAAATTTATGATTTAGTGAAGTTATGATTTGTTATCCTGCCGTACAAATAACATATTTATATATAGGTCAAGGACCACGAAGCTCAGAAGATAGTGTAATGGCTGGCTTAACAGTCCATTAACTCTAATGTTCTGTTACGAGGCCCTACATTTTTACACGCAACCTATGAGACCCATTACGTATTACCCAATACATAAAAGTACATAAGAAATGTTGTAACAGAACTGCAGTGTAACCAAGACAACTATATCCAAACATTTATATAAGTGATTAAAAAATGAAGAAGATAGGTACACAATCCAAAAACGCACCTTTTTTTAAACGTAGCATTTTTTAAATTAATATAACACCATGAAAAACCTATCTATTCTTATAATAATTCAGTCTTAAAAATTTTTGACCAAAAATATATAGAGTTTCACTGGACCGATCTCATTAATAAATGTGTCGTTAGGAAACTTTCATCCTTCAAATTTGCCAAAAAATATTTTGAAGTGAGATGTTTTTTAGTATTTTTGGTGAAAAAGTAAATAATATGTTTTCTATAAGAAATACACGGGATTTGAAAACGGGACTTTACGAATGAAAAAATACCAAGTTAGAGATATTTTCGTTCAACTTTGTACAACTAAATTTAGAGTTCTACTGAACCGATTTTAATAATAAAAGTGTTTTTGAAAACTTAATCCATGTAGATTTCTAGAAAAATTTGAAAATTTGATATTTTTTAGGAGTCATGGAGAAAAAGTAAAAAACATTTTCATTTTTAAACCAGTTAAGTGGGTATTCTTCGTCTGATATTATGAAACACGTGCGATTAAATTAACAGCTGATTGTTGTTTTGTTATATTCTTGATTTTTCTTCGTTTACATTGAATCTGAACTATACATTAAATACTTAGTACTGTAGTATAAATTTTATATTGGTCCGAAAATAGATCTTTAGCAGGTGAAGTTGTTGTGTTGAAGTGTTTATTCCAAGGATAGATTTAGCACAGATAGACATAGACTTGCCATTTGTTTTTAAAAGACGACAATTTTCTGTATACTTAGCATTTGCTCTAACCACAAATAAAGTACAAGGCCAGACTTTGGAGAAAGTTGGTGCCTTCCTACCAGCACCCATATTTAGCCATGGACCAATATGGATGATCCAATATTTATGAAACGTCCAATATGGATGGATTGGATGTTGCACTGCCTAGGGGAAAAGGTTTGATAGCATTGAAATGAAAATTATCCCTAGCAAAGATCAAGGGAGCATTGTTAAAAACTCTGATAAAGTATTTACAAAGAATGTTGCATACAGAATGTATATTATAAAGAAATATGTAAATAAATACGTAACCGATACGTTAGAATTTTTAAAAAACTTTGTATCTAATAGAATATAATTATTGTTTTATTCAAATACAATTTCTACATTTGAAATAAATATTATTATTTTTTATTCATTTCAACGTAAATAGTATATAAGTACCATTTTTCTAGGGAACGTTGCATTTAACCACAACGGGCTCTGTTTCTAGTTTATAATAATAAAATGTGCCTATGTATATAAAAGCGTTTAAAAAGCTTTGCTTAAAGTAAATACTTTTCATACTATGTTCGTAGTAGGCGAAATGTTAATGCCTTTTGAACTAAAATATATAATCGAAACCAAACAAACTAAACTAAATATAATATGTAATAATATTTTTGGCATCAGTGAACTGACACATACTTTCTCCCATTAAAAGGTAACTAAATAATACATATCTTTATTAACTTATAACATTTTTAACGTTTAAAAAATAGTCATCAAATGTCTTGACATCAAATGTCAAGAGGGTGTCGCTCTTGACATCTTGAAGGTTGAAAAGTTTATGAGAATTTTCAAAATTCCCCCCCCCCGAAGGTTATAACAATTTTTTTGCATTTGCGTAATACTTGCGTTACCTTTCTCTGCATGCCAGGATTCATGCAAAACGGTTGAGAAATAAGGAAGAAATTAAGTTTTTTTAGTAATCTTCTAAGAATAATATTGAGCGCTCTTAGACAACGTACTGTGTTTACCGCAGACAGTAATTTATATTTCCTCTGGAACCATAGTCGTAGACTAATAATTAAGAATAGCAATTTATTTAGATTTAAGCTGGTCTTAATGGTGATAATAAAATCATTGTTTTGACAGTAATTTGAAAAATGATTTTTTTACAATTAAAAGTCAAATACCAAATAACATATTAACTATTATTTTTACAGGCATATAGGTGGTGTCATATTATTTGGTACCCTAATAACATATAAACCAAGAAATTGTAATCAAAATATGTAGAGATGATTTAAAAAAAGGTAGTTTCACCTTTTCATGAGTTTTTATGGGTAAACTATTCTTGAACTGAAAAAATGGTCTGGAAATATGTCCATAGTGCACCCCTGTACCAAATTTCATAAAAATTGGATGATCAGGGAAAAATTCCGATCTCGGAGGTTTTTACACAGACGAACGGATTACGATGGAAGTTAAGAACGTATCTTTTTATGTTATTTTTATAATTTTATTATTATGTCTACGTATAGATTTTTTAAAATTTGTTATAATATCTAACATTTTAAAAATGTGCACAATTTATTTTGTAATATATTTTGTTTCTTTTTTGTAGTAAATCTGATTTTGACTTGACTTAAATTACATAGAAAGACAGAGAGACATCAGTTTGAAAATCACCTTTTTGTATGTAGGGAGACTTAAAACGGATTTATCCTCTTTCAACACAAAATTGAAAACTTATACGATAACAATACTTGTTCCTTATAATATGTATAAGGGGGATATTTAAAAAAACATATAAGAATAGAACTTTCAGAAATAATATACAGTATTTGATAGAATAGAATGCTAGCAATACTCTTTATAATAATAATAATAAAATTATGTCTATAGATATTGCAAATTGGATAAAATTACCATGTATTTGGACTTTTAGTGAGCGAATTTCATTTACTACAAAGTGTTACCAAATCTACGATGTTAAACTATTCTAATTTATTCAGTTATCTAGTCACAAGTAAGTCCCAAATCTTAGATTTTGAAAAATTTATATGCAACAATTTCTGAAGTTTGATTGAAAACTGTGTCTTTATATAACTGAATTATTTTCTTAAAATTTTCAATAGTTTTATATCTCATATTTTAAAATATTTTCTGGTTTTGAAAAGAATCTCATATTTATGCATCAACTATATAAATAATGTTTGTTGAAGTCCTTCAAAAATTCTTGCTTACGTTGTTATTCGTTCTGTTTTTGTGTCACTTCAAAGCGAAATCAGCACGAAATGTATTCAGCTGATGAATATGGAGTGGAATTTGACAGAACAGATAAGACAAGGAGCACACAAGGGACTCGTTATGCTTGGCTTAAGCCCCGTCCCCGCCCAGCCCTTTCACCAACCCACACATACACACACACACACACACACACACACACACACACACACACACACACACACACACACACACACACACACACACACACACACACACACACACACAGAGAGAGAGAGAGGACAAATCGAATTAATACTTCTAGAAAATTAGAAATAGATATGCTATTCGGTTAATTTAATTTAACCTTGTAAAATTGAATTTATATTTATTTGGTTTGTATTTTTGGACTTAGGGTAAATGATCCTAACACATAATCTTTAAAATTTAACAAAGTATAAAATATTAACTAAGTGTAGGTATTCCTCCGAGTGTAGGTATCAGCATTGATATGTCAAAATTGACACAACCTGACGTAAAAGTCAGTCACCACTGCAGAGCTGGTGTACTGTGAATTGGTAAACGTCTGCGTATTGTTCACAAACAGAAGGATGAACTTGCAGCAGCCAACAAAACAATTCATAAAATAAAAATATTATTAAAAATAAATACATGACTCAGTAAAATAATTTAACACATGTAATGTTTTTTCAATCGCATGGCTACAATATTTTTGTAGTATAGAATTTTAAAAATACATTATAACAAATAGAAAATAACTTCTGTTACTCAAAATATAAGTTTAAAAAAAACATTTAAATGTAGTTTACATGAAGAATAAACAAAACACATGCAGTTATTTTCAGTTTGCAATATTCTGTAACAGTATACAAAATGTATAATAATTAATATGAAGTACTGTACCGTGTCCTCTGTGGTTGTACTGAGAAACGGTTTCTATTTTCATATTGAGTTCCTTAGAGTCACCGATTGGCCTAAATGTATGATGTGGAAGAGCGGAGTTGCCAGACAGTCCAGCTTTATCCGTCAAGAAACTTGGTAACGTCTCACAGGATATCTTAAATTTACCTAACATTCACTAGCACATGTACAAATATAGCACACTTTATCGTCATTAAATGTTATCGGAATAGAATGGAGTGATTCTTTTAAAGAACGTATGTATCTTTTTAGCAATAGTCCTCATCTCCTCTTAATATTGGGTTAACTCACAAAAATAAATGAAAAATTATATTTTTCTTGATCCTGATAACTTCCTAATGCAGTAGTGATCACCAGTTAAATTTATTGAGTGGTTTTGACTATACAATTTGTTAGATTATACACAGTGGCAAATTATATGACTTAACATTTAACCCTATTGATACTTGTCTTATTGCAGTGTATTTTAGCATTTCCACGGATGATTTTGCTTTATAACTTATGATATTAATTTTAAAGCTAGATTAGGTGTAAACGAATTATAATTATAACTAAAATCGTATATATTAAAACTACATTATCCTGTTAACATCTAAAAACAGTATATCTATGGAAAACTTACTTTTCAATTGAAAGTATTTTTGACATATTAGTCCAACTCGTGCTGCAATCTATCGACGAATGGCCAAACCTTCATCTTGCTTACGATATCAAGGACAGTATACTGAACCATTTCTATTAGGTTTTATTTAGTTAAAACCATTTGAGTCTAATAATAATAATGTTGGTCATTGGTTTTGAATTTCAATACTATATGCTAGATATAATAAAATCTAATCGTGGACAATTTGTCTTAGCTCTACACTGCACAACGGAATAGCTCATTTTTGAGGGAAACTGGGTTATAATATATAAAAGATGGGCACAAAAGAGGGGTTACACAAATATATATAAAAAAACTATTGATCAAGAAAATATGCTAAACATGGCAATATAAAAAAATATTAACAATATATTTTTGATATTTGAAATATTTATTGATGTAGTAAGTTATTGAATATTAGAAAGAAAAGATGTGCGATATAATTAAAATAACTAGCTTAAATTCAATGTTTAATTTACACATTTAAAAAATAACATGCCCAATGACAACGAACATAGATTCGAAACATGTATCGTGTATTGTGTAAAAAAATAAAATGTCCAAAGTTAATGTCAATGTTAATGTCAAAATGCTCAAGTTTATTAATTTCCTAGTAAAAATATTATTAGCAGCTCTAAGTTGTGAATTACACAATCAAACATCAGTTAATATATGCATATACCCTCTTTACATAATGTTGTAACAATAAAATCACAGATTTGGGTTTGAAGCAAGTTTAACATGAAAATTAGACATTATAATGTTTTCGTTACAATTTCTTCAACATTATTAGGCTCCACTATGACATAAATTATGTAATTAGTTCATGCAGACTATCATGGAGCTACTAAAGTGTATTAATAAAATACTAAAATTAATTACTAATTAAATAAACGGTACCAGTGGACTGACACATACTTTCTCCCTTAAGTAAATTAAAAAAAGACAATCTGTAATAAAACTATCATGTTCTACAAAGTTAATCTAAATATCATTTAATAATTTATTGTTTCAAAAATAATCATCCAATTTCTAAAAATAAAACACGAGAGACAAAGTTAAATTAATTGTTCAAATTGTATGGGGGGGACAACCCCCCCCCGTAACACCAAGCTTTTTTGAGCTGGTTTTGTTCGGTGATTTGACATTACGCTTCATACCAAGTTTCATGGAAAACGGTTGGAAAGTAAGGAAGAAATTGATTTTTTTATATTCTCCATAAGAATAACATTGGGCGCTTTCAGACAACGTACTGCGTTTATCGTGGACAGTAAATTTAACTTTTCTCTGGAACCGTTAGTCGTAGACAAATAATTCAAATTACTAATTTGTTTAGTTTTTTAAGCTGGTTTTAATGGTGCCAGTCAAGTTATACTTTACTTTTATTGTTTTCGCTGAAAATTTAAAAATTTGATTTTTTTGACGGATATATCCACCCTCAACTCAAATTTGAAAATTTTGACGAAAACAATACTTTCTCCATATACTATGTATAAGGGGAGAAAGTAAAAAATATTAAATTAATTTATAAAATACAAGACTTTAAAGAGGAAACCGCTTTTTAAATGGAAAATAATAATATGTTTTAGCAGCTGAAAGAACAAAACTTGTGACAAAAACTACACAATTTAGTTCCTTAAAGTTTTCTGTATCTCCAACGATTATCGGGATATTAAAAAATCTAAACACAGAACGTTGTATTTTGCGGCTCCAATGTTAATCTTATGGAGGATAAAGAAAAATTAATATTTCACTTATCAATAAATATTTTTGGATTTAACTTGGTATTTACCATCATGTGTTTGAGATCATATGCTTCAAATGCTAAAATATCATAGTTTACTTGTATATCAAGGCAGCTAACCTGCACGCTCTAATCATATAAAGAATAGGCAAACTCCTTTATTTATGTATAGATGTTATGTAACTTGGTATAAATGGTCAAAGTAAAAACCTTTGCTAGAAATGCCTACCTCCAATGTTTCTTACAGCATCAAACCTGCATACTCTTTCCCATGCTAATCTTATGGAGAATACGCAAATTACTCTCATATTTATATCGACAGATATTGACAAAACTTGTCATATATATATATATATATTATTTATTTGGAAATTCTCTCGAGTATGCAGGTCTGCTGCGACGGAAGTATTTTCACGACTTGACAGCTTAAGTCATTGTGCGTCTTTTTCAGCGAATGTTTGTGGTTGTTTTTAAAATATTTATAGACTACTAGTGGGTTTGTTTGCCCCAGTGTAATTATTAGTTTTTTTTGTTTTGTGCGAGAGGAATTAATGAATATTAATTACGCGAGTATTATTACAAACAATGCAGCGATTCACAAAATTTAATCAATCCTATAAAAGCCTTATTGCATTTAAGTTTTGTTTTGGGTTTAGGTTGGATTGAAAAATTGTAAATCAATCCACTTAGATTCATTTGTGTCCTAGGAATATTATTATTATTATGTCTTATCGCATCAGTATTGTTATTAACTATGCCGAGACCCAGGATATCTAAACTTTCTCAACGAAGCCATAATGATATTCGACTTCAGAACATGGTCAATCTTGAAGTTAACATGTATTTATTTACTGTTAGGTGTGACAAAGTTCACCGGCTCAGCTAGTTATCCATAATTATAAAGATTAAGTTATATCATTAATCTTTTAACTGTGGTCCAAACCAGTAACCATAGATCATAATCACAACCTTAACCATATGACACAACAATGAATAGGCAACATTGACTGACTAGTGCTGCAGTCTGTGAGGAATTGGTGAAACTTTGTGCAACTCAGAAGAAGACAGGATGTTTTGTAATTGTTAGGTAAAATGGTAAATAAATAAATGTATTATTACATTCTATGAGTAATATGTTATGATTAAATAGAATGAGAGTCATAGAATGGATTATTGTATTCTTTTAATAACAGTATTCGATAAAAATATTACGAAAAGAGATACTCATTATAATGACAAAATATAAACCTGAAATTTTAAACAAATGAACATAAAAATTGTCAGCGTAATTATTTACTTTTAGTTTTCAATTATTAGATAATTTAGATAAAATTTGTATGGCTATTGAAATAATTTATACATTCGTCAAGGTATCATGTTAATATGGTTTTAAAATAGGTTTAAAAAATCTGTGGTGAATGTAAAAAAATAACATTAATTTAATTTAATTAAACATTAATTAATTAACATTAATTTTACAAATGTAGGTTATTAGTTTTTAAAAATCCATTATCATGATAAAAAGTAAACCTGATATCTTAAACAAGTAAATACAAAGAAACAATAACCCTGACACAGCAGACCTGTGTCACAAATTGTGGTTAGTTATGAGCGATGGTCGGTGGATGTGATATTCTCTGATGTGGACTATTAAATGCTACATTTATCCGCAAAGACAATCCTCATAAGTAAACCAGTTCATGATTAAGAGGCAAAAGTGGTTCGGATTCCCCGTTAAACTGCAGGTCCATTAGATTCCATTGGCTGTTGAAATGTTTATTAACAGTATATTCTAGTAAACTATTCTAGTTTAAATAGAAAGAAATAATCAACAGCTGTAAATATGAAAACATGTTTAAATTGATCACTGATTTTAAATTTATTTTAAACTATAAAACACAAAACATATTATCATGATCATAACATACTCGTACTATAAAATTACATTCGCTAAACCAGTTAAATGTGTTTATGTAATGAACTAAGACTTAATTAATGCCATATTGCTAATGTTTTACATACCTAAAATCAGGGAATACACATTATAATTTTAGTACGGGAATAATTCAAACAATTTCAACCTCCATTCAGGAATACTAATTATATAATATTAACATAACATATACATAATTATCATATTTTAAATTATTATTAGACATAAAAAATCAATTCAATGGATAAAAATAAAATATGAATTTTAATAATATTTTATTATTATTATTTTTGTTAGAATATATTTATACCTTCATATATTTTTATCTTTTTAATATTAACATCTTTTGAATTAAAAGATTTTTAATTATGTAATTTCAAAGTAATTATCAAAAATTATTTTTCACAACACGTAACTTTTCCATTTATTGTTATACTTAATAATAATAATACTATATCATAACTAATATCTCACCATATTCTCATTTTATACTATTCATGAATTTACATTTTAATATCCATACACAAAAGTAAATTTTGGTATACACAGAACAGGTGAAAATAAAAAATTGGGTAAATAAGTTTTGAGCGATGATACTATTAAATAATAATATAATTTTACTACTCATTTACTTAAATTGGCAATAATCATAAACAGAACGCAATCCTACAATCGTAGCATAGAGTATATTTTATATATTGTACCTATTTTTTGGACAATTTATGTATTCTGTAATAGAAAAGGACAAATTTATTATTATCGAATAATAAAGTTAATAATAAAATAAAGAAAAAATACAAATTTATATTGTAATTTCCTAACGTTGTAAAACTTGAAAATATTTTATTACATGCAATCTAGATTTGCGTAGTCACTGAAGAGTGTAGAATAAGGGAAATTTGGAATTCGATACCATTCTGGTTGACACTGACTACAGTACTTGTGGTTTATGGTGTTTTTTTAGTTAGGAATCTGATACTACTCTTAGAGTCTCTCGCTTTTTATGGCTGCTAAATAATTTGGAAACCGATACTACTGTAGTCAACACTTACTAGTTATGATTGCTGGCGAATTCGGTACCCAATACCATTGTAATCAAAATTGTGTATTGATGGTTGCTAGATAATTTGGAATTCGATTCAACTCCGGTTCTTACTCAATATAGTATTACACCATATTAGCCAATTGGATCCATTTGAATTTAGCTCCACGGAATTAATGATTACATTTTGCCTACTGCCCTACTGTAGAAACAATATTTTTAGTGGTTATATTTAATCTAAATCGCATGAATGATCATGGTACAGAAACAGCTTTTGCGCTTCTTTAATTCGCGTATATTAATTGCATGTAATAATTACTCTTATTATTATAAATAATTTCCAGTATTATCATTTATTATCATTAATATTCAATATTGTCATCACTGGTATATGTCATTGCTATCAAAATTATAAACAGTAACAATAGGCCTATCTTATTATAAAATAAAGGAGTTATGAAAATAATTAAAGCATCGGATTTTGTATGAACATCAATGCCTACCTTTCATATATATAAATCAAAGAAATCTTGACGACCCAACATGACGATCCAATCAAATTGAGTGTTTTCTCACCAGTGATTTTCGGGGTCATTCATGAGATGTTTTCAGATATTCAAGGATTTGGCAAATGGGACCTCGTCAAATATGCTACTGATGAATTACTGGGAATTCTGAAACACCCTGTATAAGTAACAAAACCCAATTGATATAAATAAAAGTATCCAATAATTATAAACAACAAAAATTTTAGTTTATAACAATATAAGTTGTATGAAATTCGCTCTACTCAACCAGCGTGCTGCGTGTGAGTTCATTGTAAGATCAGACCCTCCTGTAATAAAAGAAAAATAGTATATTTTGAATATGCTATACTATATAATGTATGCTGATGAACAAAGTATTTTTGAATAAAAAATTAATTTGTGAATGATATAAAAAATAGAGGACTTATATTAAACTAAATAGCCTATTAAGTAGCATCAAAAAAATAATTATTAAAGTTCGCTGAATATGCAGGTGTATTGCGCCATGGCATTTTATTATAAATGACTCAATATAACTTTATTGTAAATACTGGAATCATGACATGTAATAAATTTAATTGCTTGACCCTTTTGAAGTAGTATTTTGGTATTTTTTAGTATTTTAGTAAGTGTAGTATTTTACAATTAATTAATATTCATAAAATACCAGCCGACTATTTGAAAAAATCCTAGTCGTTGGCGCATTTTAAAGTGTCAAACAAATTCCAACCTTTTAAAAAGCCTCAAGTCGTGAAACCAACAATAATTCTTTGAAAGCATGTCAGAACCTCTATATACGGAGCACTTGAGATCGGAATCGAGAGGTTCCCAGGGTATTTGGTTTCATCAGCTGACTGTTTCTTAAAAACAATCAAGAATGCACACTGTTTCTGGGTTTTTATAGAATAATATTTGATTTCGATACAACTATAATTTGGGAAGTCGAATGGGTTTTACTGAAACTAACTTATGTTTTGGGTATATAAATTACACATGAAAAAACTCAAAACCCCACAACACAGCTCTACCAACCATTTTTATGAGTCATCTTGTGAACATGAAATTGACTTGAAAAAAATTTAAATTACATATGAAAAACGCAAAAAACCCAATTTTTGAACAAAAAATTCGCCATAAACTACCCGTTTCCATTGACCGTTACGTTAGGATTACAAACTCTTCTGAGCAAATGTATAGAAGAGGTTTCTATACAGGTTTCTACCAAATTTAGCTCGATCAGACCGTTTTCACAAGAGTTTTCGTGTTCACACATACACGCACACACGTGTGAACTAAAAAAAATATACAAAAATGTTTGTGTGTGTACAAAATTAAATATGTATGTATAATTTTACGACCCTTTTTTAAACCTTACTTAATAATAGTACAAAGCTTTCTGAAATACAGTAATGTTCTTAATGTCATTTTACTGATTAAAAACTATGGATATTTTAAATTAAAATCTTGTACAAGACTTCAATCTACTAATTGCTTAAAAATATACTAAAAAGAATAATAACTATAATATGCCATAAATACTGTTGGTTTTAATTCAAATAAGTATTTAAAACAATCAGTTACGTATAGTGTACTAGAATTTTCAAATTAATTAATTTTGAAAAATATCCTTAATTTACATGTATTAATGAAATTTATACATAAAATTATAAATCATATAAATTTATGAAATTTATATATAAAATACTTCACTTAATCTTAATATTGTACTGTAGTTAGCGTTCTCTAGCCTGCCTACATAGAATATTGATATTTTGACGTTACTGTAGTGAAATAACCGTGCCACAACATTTGTATTGAGGAAATGTGGTATTGTGAGCCTGTCGAACGATTCATTTATTATTTAATAAGTTTAGAATTATTTAAAAGCTCATTAAAGTATAACAAAGACCGGTAGGCACGCTTCTACAATCTACAGAGCCTCCATCCCCCCCACGTCTCCACCGCACTGGCACTGCACGGTAAGTGTTTCTCCGTCACGGCCCCACGACACTTTCCACACTTAAAACCACTTCTTCACTTAATTAATGTTCATTAGCCAACTTTCTTAGTTAACAGGTCATTAGTTAGGAAATAGTGTTAAACTCACTTAGGTGTTATCTTCACAAAATGTGTTTTTACAGAACATGATATACTTCAACAATGTGTAATTACAAATTATATTCCACGCCTCGAAACTACGAAAATAAGGGTTATCGTAAGTCGTAGCGGCAAACATAGATCTTAGCAGAATGCGACATTTCCTTGCTTCGACTTTACATGCATTCTTCCTTTATATAGGTACGAGGAATGAGCTAAAATATAATAAATCGTTGTAACCCGCCATCGACCATTTGAACTAGTCACAGAAACTATTTTAACCATCATATTGACTATTACTTTTGATTTTTAATAACTTACAAGGTTTAATATTCCTGCAAGCTGCTTTGCTCAACGGCCTACAATGAAAATCGATCATATTTTCTCCCAAATGAAACGTGGTTTATATGGTGTGTCCGTCGCAGGGACGGCATTGGCCAGGCTAAGTGGTCATTACCGGTGAGTGGTGTGTAATTTGTTTACACGGGTTATGTAGCCTCCCCCCTCCCACCCTCCCCCAACCACAGTTCGCACACTACCACGATCCATCAACGAACGCAGTTTAATTCAGTGTCTAATATATATAACAATTCAACAAAATAATTTTTATAAAAAATAAGTTTAAGAGTTTCTAAAATATAAAAAACATTTTTAAACCTAAAACATAATTTAAATTACAGTTCAACAGTTTAATAAACCTTAAGTAGCTTAAATTGATATATTAACTCGCGTCTCAGGAGTAAAACACTAGACTATTTGCTACGAATTCATCAGTAGATATGTGTAGTTTATGTTTTATAAAAAACAGAAATAAAATAATATCCGTGTTTAAATAGGCTTCGGGAAGTTAACGAGAACAATAAACGAGGAGGTGGAGTAATTTTTTTCAAAATCATTGCAAAAAGTGCCAATAAAGATACTTTTAGAGGCTCATTATTAAACGGAAATTGAAAACCGTTACATTATGAGTTCAAAACGATACAGAATTTTCATAACGATACAGATTCTAGACCAATCAGAGCTCAGCAATTGACGAAAGTAATGTCATTATGGATATAATGAAATGCAAAATCAGCTGATTTATCCATCAAGATAGCGCGTTTTAGTGGCTAACCTCAATATGAGTTTTGAACCATTCACAAAATGAGTGATTTAAGCAATGAGAAGTTCAATTCAACTCCGGAAGAGATAAATTCCAAAGGTAATTTTGTAATTAACAACCAACTACCTTCGAAATTTGAACCTGCAGACGAAAACACATACAATGTGTTTTTGAAGTGGATAAGTTAAAATACAGTAATGTGCGTTCATTTTCTGCAAATGCTTTAATAACGTATTTTGATGAATTGTACAAATACAAAGCACAAAAGTCTGAATATTGTTAGTCGTAGATAATATAGTACATGCAACGATTGTATTATGTTGTAAAGCCACCCTTGAGATATTTAGAACACTCGCTTCGCTAGTGTTTTAACTTACATCTCACTATGACCTTTTTATTGTCAACGGATTTAAATATAACTTAATTTCTCGTCACATGATAGACTATGATCAGGGAGTTTACCGAGGTAAATTTGACAAATATATTCGTAAAGCGTTCCCACACTAGAAATTTTACCACTAAACTTCTGTTCCTATCTTATTATATAGACGATCTGATATCCTGAAAGATATTTCTCTTCGTGACAACTTCATTGGTCATTTCTTAAAAGGGTAAATATTTAGATGGCTCTTAAGTAGATTACGATAATATTTTCAAAAGTAACCATCTGTTGCTATGGAGGGGGGGAGGACGGACACGTCACGTGATTGGATGGTTTGGTGCCATCGGCATCGATGAGAGAGAGAGAGAGAGAGCCAGGCAAACTCGCTGCGACGCTCAGCAGTGAACACAGCACGCTGTCCATTTACATTATTAAACATTTACTCCCATATTATTCCCCTAACCTGAATTCCAATACACAATACTGAAAATTTAATCAGTTTAACTCATTAAAGAATATTTAGAATCGAATAAAATGTTTATCTTTCACAAACCAATGTACGAGGTGAATGTGAACTGAGATTGGATGCGTAAATAAGGTGAGGGCACTTTACATGTAATATAAAAATCATATTAAAGACAATTCACGGAAAATAATTAGTTTTCATCGCTGCATTAAAATTACAAAGTGTTCACTGTTTGCCTATTGGTCAGAAATTTGAACAATATGGAAATCTGATACTGATAAATGAAAAAAACAAATTTATAAATATAGAATTCATATTTTATGTTAATTATTGTATTATTTTCAGTTAAAACTAATAATTACTATTGCACTAACGTAAAAAGACGTTGTTAATTACTCTAAATAGGTCACGTTGTAAGGGAATGACTGGACATACCTACAGACATAGCTCCAGTGAGTTTGAGGGAATGTCAGTAGGCCTAAAATCAAAACTATCTATCAAAACTAAAATTATTCGAGCAATGCTGCCTTTTCGTAGTACGATTCACCTCAAAAACCAATATATCTCTGAAAAACATTTATATTTTACATTATTTGATTACTTAAAAATATATAACGTCGTACTTAAGTCAAAAACAAAATTTACAGACTGTCTCTTAAAATGATGTTAACAGTGCATAAACTACCCTAATTGGCAACAAAGACATTAAGAAGTCTTATTGGCACCAGATTATTTTTGAATGGAAATAATAATTACTGGAATAATGGTTAGATTGTAATTAAATCGTTCATAAGTAGGCTTCATACTCAGCTGGAAACAGGTACAGTGTATCTTAAACACTTATGTGGTTGGTTTATGATTGTCAAATTATGAACTGTAGTTCATAGTATTTAAAATCAAGATACTATTTGATTTGGTTAACAAGTACATTTCTATTAGATACGAATACCATACAATAATTCTTGACCTTTGTTCGGTCCTTGTCCACTGCCCAACATGACGGTGCCGACCTCTAGGTTAGCCCAACTACTAGATGAAACAATGCAGTTCAACTCAAACTCGATTGTCAAAGTACAGTTGTACCAACTGTGAAAGGTTAGTGGCAGCATGCAGTTTGTAATTGAACATTTTATGTTCATTCGTGGAAATTGCAACGCATGAATTATGCAAACCATTCGAAATTGGAAGATTGTTATGGGGATAATTTACTAATTTTTTATAGACCACTAATATAATGTCATAAACGTGCATTACAGCATGTTTTAATACCTGTTTGCATCATACATTTATTGTACACGTGTAAAACTAGATTTGTTGTATAATCACGGCTAAATTTACATGACTAGCAGTTTGTATGATGGATTAAAACATTCTTATTTCCTCAATATTAACTGTCTCGAAAATCAAATTTTGGTACATAGTAGAGCTTTTGGTATTAGTGAGAAACCACACTTTCATGATATATTAATCTAACATAACATATTATCACTTAAGATAGTGTTGAAATTAGACACACTATTTGAAATGAGTATAAATATTATAAATTATAAAAAAATTGATGCCAAAGTGTTGATGTAAATGTGAAAACGATCGTTGAGGGAGTGTTTCACTTGGGAACAATAAAACTACTTTATCGTCCATTGTTGTACGGAAACTAACTACAGCTACGTTCCCATTCACGGACAAAATTGAACGGTAAACAGAATTGCATGTGATGAATCCAAGACTCATGTTCCGGCTTGAATGTTATAAAACAACAAACTCTGTACCGTCGAATCTGGAAAAGTAAAGTGTTAGGTCTTTTAAAAACGGTTTTAGTATTTATGAAGAGAAATAGGTTAGACATGATTTAATGCATATAATTAATTCTAAACTATATTTAACTACGAAAAAATTAATAAATATTTTTTGCGAAGAAATATTGTTTGCGAAGAAATAATTGGCCAAAATCCTCCCTCGATGAATCTCCGGTGATGAATTGCCTGACGCTTGTGTGAAAAAAGATGTATGGGAATAACCCCGGCAATCACAAAAGCAGCCGGCTCACGAGACTGAACGATATACAGAAGCGACTCGCAATGCTCCGGTTCGCTGAATGCGTAAAAGCTTGATACGGTAACACTTGTTGCTGAGGGCGTGAGCCCAAACCTCAGCTCCGTACAGGGAGGGCAGAATTGACCGAAGACATAAGTATCCGAAACTTGCTGGAACGTGGACCACCGACGTTAGTCATAAGCCTGACGAGAGAAGTTCGTTGGCGTCGTCGTCGTCGAGAGAAGTCACATTAACAAGCAGTTCAGGATTCACCTCCGTAACTAGTTTCAAGACTGTCATACGACACGTTCCAGAGATCGGGCCCGAGGATTGATCCCTGTGCTGCACCGGATGTGACAGCAACTCTATGCTGACCCTCGAGTGTGTCGTACAACAGAGCACGATTTGAAAGGTACGTACTGATCATACGCAGATCCACCTGGCGCAGTTAAATACATTCTTGACGTCAAGCGTCAAGAGGAGAACCACGCGGCGCGACCAGTGGTTGCGGCTCTCCGCTCTTCGCACGGCCTGGACGACCTCCTGGATAGTGTCAATAGTCGAATGACCAGACCTGAAACCGTGTTGCTGTGGTGAGAAGTCACCAGATCCACGATGACATCATTGAGTCTAGACCGGAGTATTTTCTCGAGGACCTTGCCTGCCGTATCAAGCAAAGCGGCAAAGCGGAAGCAAAGGGGCGAAAAGATGAAGGAGCAGTTCAGGCTTCAACTCCGTGACTAGTTTCAAGACCTTAGCGGAAATTTCATAAGGACCTGGAGCATTCTTGTTGCGAAGGGATTGGACAGCGCAAGTTAATTCCTCCTGTCGAAAGTGATCGACATTACCTACTTCCCCAAAATCCCTTCTTAGACGAACTGGATGGGCCGGAAACAGTGTATTGACGACAACGGCCATAGTGTTGGAGTCCACGACAACGGGCGAAGAACTGCCCCCCAGCTTCTGGGTCACAAGTTTGTAGCCCTTCCAACCCAGGGGTTCCAGGGGCAACCCTTCCCAGGTGTCGCTGTCTTCGTCAGCACAAAGCTTCCTCCAGCACCTGTGCTTGCTCTTTGCGTTAGCCCTGCTGAGCTCCCGCTTCACGGCCTTGTACGCTGCAGTTTTGACAGCCACGTCAGGACGATTCCAGGCACGCTGTGCCGCTCGCCGAAAGCCGAGACATTTATTCCTGAGGAAAGCTATCTCGGGGGTCCACCAATAAGCCGACTTCCGTCCTGGACGGAAAAAAGATTTTTGGCATAGAGGCGTCACATGCCACCTCAGTGATACAAGGCAGTGCGAATAGTGCGGCTTGAGAGATCCTCCGCTCCCAATGATTCCTCCACAGTCAAACCAGAGATGAGCTCGCGGATCGATTAAAGTTCTATCGCATAGACGTCTTCCTTGGAGGCACGGGTCCACTGCCGGCAACAGAGTGACTTTCAAAAAGATCGCCTGATGATCACTGGAGTAATACTCAAGGACCCGCCAGTGAGAAATCCGGGGAAGAAGGCCTTCGGAGGTAAAAGAGAGTCCGGAATTATCTCTCCATATCCGGGGCGACGGAAGGTGGAAACATCACCCACATTAAGGACATGGAGGTCAATCCTGACGGCCACCTCCCACGATGGCTAAACCAGAGACGTTCCGAATTTCATCCTCGAGGGCGTCAACCATTCGGCGAAAATCAGCGACTGGCTGATTTGGCGTAATGTAGCAAAAGAAAAAATACATCACCCTGCTCCTCACCCACACAAAGTCTATACCTGATTTGGAGGCCAAGGTAGGAATCTTTCGGGCGTCGAGGATCTAAATCGCCGCGGTATTCGAGTGGTCCGTCATCCAATGAGGTGAGTTCGCTGAGCGATAGCGAACAGTACCAGTACTAGTACAGTACAGCGAGGCGGATGTCGGCGCCTCGCTCCGTGGCAAGCTGGTACAGATGGATGTCAGCTGTCTTACTTCGCTGCATGGTTAGCTGGAGCACTCGAATCATTTCCAAGAAGAAGATCTAATTTTCTCGAGAGATTTTTTGTAGACCTTACAGCGATTCGAGCCAGCAGCATGCTCATGAGGTTGTCCTTCAGGCCTGCATCTGCGTATGGGACACAGACCTCGGTGAAAATGCAACCACCGGTCTTATGTTTTGGACTGCCGCATTTGAAGCATAGTTTGCTTAGATCGGGGCCTCTGCAGCGATTGGATACGTGCCCGAACCCCAGATATTTCAAACATCGGTGGGCGATGAGTATTTCGCGCACCCGACACCTGACCCATCCTATATCCAGGACTTCCTCCGCCAAACGTTTGGCCCCCTCTTTAGTTCCCAGCGTGAGGACTGCCATTTTTGCCCACGCGAGTTTGCCTAGGAGACTAAAACCTTCATCTCGGTGGCAGCACCTAGCATGGGCTTGACGGCCGTCGAGACCTCATCCTCAGGCGCGGGTTTATTTAGGTTGCGCACCTTCAGAATGACCTTGGGTTCAAGGTAACGGACTGTGGCATGTTCCCCCTGTTAAGATATATGATTATCTGTCATTTTAATAATTTTCCTCTATGTTGTTTTTACAGCTGTGTTATAATTATTAATGCAGTAGCTTTGTTTTTGTAAGATAGTTGTGAATGTAGCAAAATGCCATAATACAATTCTTTCCTGAATCAACAGTTATTTTCTTTAATTTCAACACCCCCAGGATATTTTGCAGGTCGGTGGGAAGGTCGCATCGGTGGTCTGCATTCCCATACGACTGGCCAAGCTCAATGAGGAGGTCCCCGGCTCTTGTCTCCCGGAAAGCCTTGCTAAAGGCTCCTTTTCCCTCCGGCATTACTTTCTGCCGAATCTCTCCAAGCACATCAGCATAGGACTTCCCCGCTGATGGCTTTATGAGGATGGCTACTGGGCGTTGCTTCGGCCCTCTCACATTTTTGGGGTTTGCCCTTAGTTTGGACCTCGGGCTTCTTGTTTTCACCAGTCTGGGCCTGGCTCTTATGCCTATCCTTTTTCTTTTTCTCGGACTCTGGTTCTGCGGGGCTCATAGCGGCTCGCTTGGGGACGCCAGAGGAAAACATTCTTGGTGGCGCGGTCTGAGTTAAGGAAAAGACGAGTGCCTTCTTGCCACGACGTCCCAAGATTTTGGAAGTGTTTCAGGTTCATCTTAAGAGTGAGAATCCCCGTCTTTACCTCCTTACTGATGTGTGCCTGGCGTTTGGTCGCTGCCTTTATGACTGGGACCGTCTTCATGCACTTCTGCAAGAGGTCCTCGGACCTTGCCAGAGAGATTACGGCTTTAAAAGGCGAAGCCCATCGGTGGTACGAGGCACCCAGCAGCTCTGAAAGACAACAGGGACACTTCCAGTACGTTCAAGTGCGCACAGGTCGAAAGAAAAAAGAAAATACACCCGAAATGCGGGTAGAAGAGAGGAAGAGGTTGGACAAAGATAGCCCAGAAAAGAATAAAGATTGCTAAGAGCTAAGGCCCAAAAGAGGAAGAAAGCCGTCGCTTTGGAAGTGGGAAGGACTGCGAGTTGGACAGACAATCTCGCAGTTTGGCTAGGGTACCTCGGGGTTGCCAGCCTGCCCGAAAGTAGAGACCACTCGTGTAGTCGAAAGCCTACCCCTGAGGGGTAAATAGTTATAATAACTAACGGTAACATTAAATTGTTAGGCTAGAAATGTGGAAGCTACTTCTTATACGGTAGGGCAAATGTATATTCAGTTGTGACGTGTAAACATGAAGCTCCTTTACAGACAATACTTTAACTGTGTATCAGGGGGTAACATATGAACGTGAAGCTTTTGAAGCATATATTAAGTTGTCAATCTTCATGTGGGGTAATCTGTGTATCAGTATGTAACATGTGAACATGAAGCTACTTCCCGGAAGGTGGTGTAACCTATGTATCAGAGTGTAACGCGTGGAAATGTGTGCACTGCTAACTGATGTGAGATCCATCTACACCAAGATATAACTGAGTAAATATATAATTTAATCATATTACGTCAAAATATCTTCATTTTTATCTACCGTACATAATAAATAATTAGGACGTTTTCTTTTCTCTTAAATGCGCTCTTTCCTTGTGATATATCATTTTGTGCCAATAACCGTGCGGTAGAACAATCTGAGGTTAAAATATCATTATAATTTTTGGCAACCTGCTCTAAGTAAAATGAATAATTATTTAAAGAAGTTTGAATTGCCTCACCTAGTAACTTCACTCCGTACATGTTTCTGCTTCAAAATGTTGTATCATCATAATTCATTACACTAACTTAATGTTAATAACGTATGTATTAGTACAATTCAGTATTAGTACATCACCTATCTAAAACAAGACCTCTGACATTCTCATTTTGGATCCCAATTCTAGCCACTTTGTGTGCTCCATTGTTTAAAGTACTTTGTCTAATTAAATTAAGACCTATACTTACTACTGTATGTTGAATGTATGGGTCTATTTTACTGCATATTAATTAGTTATTATTTTACTATTTTTGGGTCAATTTACTCAAATGCTTCAACATAAAACTCAGCATTCAGTTATGAGCAGATCACAGTCATTTAGGAGGTGTTGAAGCGGCTGCATGATTTTATATCCGCCCAGAGAGCCATTAGCAATAATGCTCGGTCGGCCATCGCAGAAATCGAGAACTCAGCACTATAAAATTGGTGCATAAAACCCGGCTGCCTGCTTTCAAAGAAGAACGCCGGGTTGTGGGCAAGGCCTTGGTGTCGCCTCCAAAGGGGCCGTTGAAGAAACGGCAAAGGACATCGTCTCCGAACCTTGAGGAGGGAGCAAAGGGAGAGGAGTAGGCTACAATGACCTCCTCGCCCCCTAAGAAGGGAAAAAGGAAGGAGAAGGATAAGGGGGCTCCATAAACGCAAGTGAAAGCAGGCGGGAGCATCCAATTCCAGACCTTGGCTAGGGAACCTGTTCCCTCTGGAACGGTGGATGAGGTCTTCACTGAGGTGAGATCCAAGTTAGCCAGAAGGAAGTAAAAGAAAAAGCAGGCTGCTGCCCAAAAGGCAACTGCCACGTCTGCTAGGGGTGTTCCTAAGAGTGGAGGGGGCAAGAAGAATGAGCCTTCTTGTTGTGACCAAGACCAACACTTCTGGGGCAGCCCAGGATTCGGTATTGAATCCGAATCTCTGGAATTTTTCTTATGATGGTTTTCTTCGAACTGAAATGCCAGATGGAGAGTTTCTGGTAGGATATGCCGACGATGTGGCGGCATTCATAAAAGAACGAGACGCTCAGTTGGCCCAATAGAGGATAAATTAAGTCGTGCGTCTGGTGGAGAGCTGGATGCAGGATCTCAGTCTCCGAGACAGAGATTTTTATACTAACAAGGCGACGGATACCTACAATCATCCCGATGCGGGTGGGTTCCGAAGTGATCCAAACGCAGAGGACAGCCAAGTACCTGGGGGTAGTGCTAGACAAGAAGCTTACCTACTGGGACCACATCAGTGGAGCATGCCAAAGGGCAGCCAAAGTGTCCTCGAATCTCAGTAGACTGATGGCAAACGTCGGTGGACCGAGACAAGGGAAGCGGAGGCTACTAATGATAACAACGTAGGCGATAATGCTCTATGGGACGGGGATTTGGGCTGATGTGACAAAGGTAAAGAAATACCAAACTCGCATTCTTGCAGTGCAGATGTGAGGTGTATAACAACGAGTCGCGTCTGCATACCGAACAGTCTCTGAGGCAGCTGTGCTGGTGATTGCCGGAGCCACCCCAATTAACCTGCTGAAGAAAACTAAGAAAACTATCTGGGTGCGTGAGCTAGTGGTAGAACGCACTGAAGCAGGTGAGCTGGCTCGTGGTTAAACAATTGCCACTGTCGAAAGGATGAGGGGACAACCAGAAGATGGACATGTTGCCTTATCGGAAACCTGGAACCATGGATTGGCCGCACCCATGGGGAGGTAAACTTCTATCTTACTCAGTTCATGACAGGGCATGGTTGTTTCCGCCTGTATCTGCACCGAATGGGTAAAGTAGACCCTTCTAGGTGCAGATACTGTGAAGACAGTGAAGATGACGTGCACCACACCTTTTTTGTGTGCCGTCGTCTCCAAGAGGATCGTACTGCCCTTGCTCACACAGTTGTGATCTGACGCAAGGTGACGAAAAATGGAAGGCTGTGAGCGACTTCCGAGCGTGCTATCCATACTGCGAAGGAAAGTAAGGTAAGTAAAGAAAGGCGACAAGTAAGATATTCTGATACAGAACAGATGCCACTCACTGTGATGGTGCAATAAGCTCATAGCTCGGGACGATTTCAGTGGTGTGATGCTACTACCGGGGTTTTAGTTTTTTGCCATAGCTGGGGCCTCTGGAAACAGAGCTTCTGGGGTGTTTTTCACACTTGTTCCTGTTTCTTATAATGGAAAGAGGTTCGTGCGTCGAGCACTTCCACGTTATTGAGCCAAAACAAGAGTGAAAATCGCTTTAAAAAAACAATAATTTATGTTATATTACCAACCAAAATTGCAACTCATCTAATGACTTAAAAGTGAAACCCCTAAAGCGTGTACAATTTTCTTCTGAATCACGCTTTTTCCCTCATAAAGACCAAATTAGTATTTCTTTAGTTTATTTCCCATATACGAGTTTTTTTACTTGTGCAATCCTGCTATAGCTTCCAGTCGTGAGAAGGTGGCGGCAGCAGAGTGTTCAGTTAAATGTTTCTCGAGGCGTAAACTGTTGGCGAACGTGGGCCGACTGCAGACGATGCGCGACGCGATTCTTGCCGTCGTCACTGTGACATATCTGTATAATGTATAGTGTATAGTGTAAACACAGTATACATACTTTAACGTATACATCTCTTATAGAGATTGTTATGTAGCTTCCAGCCTATACAACTTGTGTCTCTTGTTGTTACTGTATTTTCATAATTTAGATAATTAATATTTTTGAACAAATAATTTATTAAATGATATTTAGACTAATTTAAAAGAATATTATAATTTTTTTACAGATTGTCATTTAAATTTACTTAAGGGAGAAAGTTTGTGTCAGCCCACTGAAACCATTTATTTTTTACTGAATCCGATAATTCAAATGCAATTTTTAACTAAAAAAAAACAAAAACCCAATACTGTATTGGAGTACAAATCCCCTTTGCGTTAGTTGAATTCCCAAGATACGAGGTTGACGTTTCCTATCCATAAGAGATAATCTTTAATGGAAACTACATCTTTGAATAATTCATGCTTAGCTGTGGTTAAAAGGAAAGTTAATTTTGAACAGAGCAAAATGCAGCGTAACAAGGATTATCGAGCCCGAGTCGGGGGATTCGGCTGGGAGAGTAACAAACAAGTTAGCGTCGCTCATCTGAATTTACACCGAGACAGGCGCAACTTTTTGAAGTAAACCCTTTTACCAAGCGAGACTAAATTCCGTGGTAAACTTCCTTCTAATGAGGTAAATTGAGAAAACCGGCAAGTCTGCAGAAATCTTTGCTGATATATTATGGAAGTTAATATTAAACTTAGTACTTCTTATGTATGACCTCTCTATTACACACACACACACACACACACACACACACACACACACACACACACACACACACACACACACACACACACACACACACACACACACATATATATATATATATATATATATAATTGAGGGTTGAGCTATGAACTTCTATCATGGTCCCGGGCTTAACTATGACCATGCGGGTCATATAAATAGCTCACTTTATCATAGAACATTTGCTAATGAATTTCGGAGTCAACGAAAAGACCAAGATTAAACCTCCATCACAACAGACCCGCGTACTCAGCGGAGTTCTACTTTAATAATATGGCAATAATAATACAAGTACAGTATATGACAAGATTGATCAATCAATACCTGTTGATAAATTAGAGTATTCGCCTATTCTCCATAATATTAACATGGGAAAGAGTATACAGGTTTGCTGCTGCAAGGAACACATAAACTATGATTTTAATCATTTTAAGCATAAGATCTTAATCACAATAAGGTAAATACCAAGTTGAATCCAAAAATATTTATTGATAAGTGAAATATTAGTTTCTCTTTATCCTACATTGGAGCCCCAAAATACAACGTTCTGTGTTTAGATTTTTTAATACTGTATCTCGATAACGGTTGGAGATAGAAAAAACCTTAAGGTGCTGAATTTTGTAATTTTTAAATGTTATTCTAATGGTGAAAGATATAACGGCAGGTAGAACCTAATTTATACAAAATAACCTAAATTTGTCTGTTGGTTTCGTAATTTGTTTCAACCATTTTCGTCGTCGTCGTCTTCCTTCAAGGATTAGGCGGTCTGCCTATTCCGACTTCAAAGCCTCTTCACATCCATCTCTTGCGCGGTCTGCCCACACTTCTCCTTCCAGCTGGTTGATACGAAAGAGCCGCCCTGGGAATACGAATATCTTCCATCCGCTCAACATGATCTCTCCATTTTGTGGAGAGATCATCATTTTCTCTCCATTTTTTTTTCAACCATTTTGTGGTAAATAATTATTTCTCTTAAACAACTATACAAAGTTGAAACCTCCGGGCACATTACAAAGTTTAAAACAATGTATAAAGAATAATGTAAAAATACTCGACCGAATTCATGTATATAAGTTATGAAAGAGCTTTAAAATATAATATGAAAGGTATGTTGTAGATATAAATGGTTGTCATCGCGTGGGTGTTATCAGGGGGGGGGTGCGAGTTTTTAGCGCGCTCACTCTTCCACTCGCACTCGTAACTCCGCCATTGGTGTGGTTGTACATGTAGAGGGTTGTCACCACCTGAATTCTACCGCGAGGGAGTACTGCTATAGCTAAACGCAGCCCACGGAACCGGGACACGCGGCGGCTGGGCTAAGAAAGAGAACTAGCCGCAGTCTAAAGTACCACAGCGGCTGGGATGTTAAAGATAGCTAACCGCTTATGTCGGCACTAGGGCACGCGGCGACTGGTCTGGATAGGGGAACTAGTCACAATTCACAGCAACAGGGCACTAGGTGGCTGGGCTGGGGAAGGGAGCTTTACGTAGCCCACAGAACCGGGACACGTGGCGGATGGGTTGGAGAAGAGAACTAAACGTGGCCCACAGCACCGGGGCACGTGGTGGCTTGGCTGAGGAAGGGAGCTAAACACGTGGCCCACAGCACCGGGGCACGTGGTGGCTTGGCTGGGGAAGGGAGCTTTACGTAGCCCACAGCACCGGGGCACGTGGTGGCTTGGCTGGGGAAGGGAGCTAAACGTGGCCCACAGCACCGGGGCACGTGGTGGCTTGGATGGGGAAGGGAGCTAAACGTAGACTACAGCACCGGGGCACGTGGTGGCTTGGCTGGGGAAGGGAGCTAAACGTCCACAGCACCGGGGGTACGTGGTGGCTTGGCTGGGGAAGGGAGCTAAACGTGGACCACAGCACCGGGGCACGTGGTGGCTTGGCTGGGGAAGGGAGCTAAACACAGTCCACAGCACCGGGGCACGTGGTGGCTTGGCTGGGGAAGGGAGCTAAGCGTGGACTACAGCACCGGGGCACGTGGTGGCTTGGCTGGGGAAGGGAGCTAAACGTGGACTACAGCACCGGGGCACGTGGTGGCTTGGCTGGGGAAGGGAGCTAAACGTGGACTACAGCACCGGGGCACGTGGTGGCTTGGCTGGGGAAGGGAGCTAAACGTGGACTACAGCACCGGGGCACGTGGTGGCTTGGCTGGGGAAGGGAGCTAAACACAGTCCACAGCACCGGGGCACGTGGTGGCTTGGCTGGGGAAGGGAGCTAAACGTGGCCCACAGCACCGGGGCACGTGGTGGCTTGGCTGGGGAAGGGAGCTAAACGTGGCCCACAGCACCGGGGCACGTGGTGGCTTGGCTGGGGAAGGGAGCTAAACGTAGACTACAGCACCGGAACACGTGGCGGCTTGGCTGGGGAAGGGAGCTAAGCGTGGACTACAGCACCGGAACACGTGGCGGCTTGCCTGGGGAAGGGAGCTAAACGGCCCACAGCACCGGGCACGTGGTGGCTTGGTTGGGGAAGGGAGCTTTACGTAGCCCACAGCACCGGGGCACGTGGTGGCTTGGCTGGGGAAGGGAGCTAAACGTAGCCCACAGAACCGAGACACGTGGCGGATTGCCTGAGGAAGGGAGCTAAACGTGGCCCACAGCACTGGGGCACGTGGTGGCTTGGTTGGGGAAGGGAGCTTTACGTAGCCCACAGCACCGGTGTACGTGGTGGCTTGGCTGGGGAAGGGAGCTAAACATGGCCCACAGCACCGGGGCACGTGGTGGCTTGGCTGGGGAAGGGAGCTAAACGTGGCCCACAGCACCGGGGCACGTGGTGGCTTGGTTGGGGAAGGGAGCTAAACGTGGCCCACAGCACCGGGGCACGTGGTGGCTTGGCTGGGGAAGGGAGCTAAACGTGGCCCACAGCACCGGGGCACGTGGTGGCTTGGCTGGGGAAGTTAGCTAAACGTGGACCACAGCACCGGGGCACGTGGTGTATTGCCTGGGGAAGGGAGTTAAACGTGGCCCACAGCACCGGGGCACGTGGTGGCTTGCCTGGGGAAGGGAGCTAAACGTGGCCCACAGCACCGGGGCACGTGGTGGCTTGGCTGGGGAAGGGAGCTAAACATGGCCCACAGCACCGGGGCACGTGGTGGCTTGGCTGGGGAAGGGAGCTAAACACAGTCCACAGCACCGGGGCACGTGGTGGCTTGGCTGGGGAAGGGAGCTAAACGTGGACTACAGCACCGGGGCACGTGGTGGCTTGGCTGGGGAAGGGAGCTAAACGTGGACTACAGCACCGGGGCACGTGGTGGCTTGGCTGGGGAAGGGAGCTAAACACAGTCCACAGCACCGGGGCACGTGGTGGCTTGGCTGGGGAAGGGAGCTAAACATGGCCCACAGCACCGGGGCACGTGGTGGCTTGGCTGGGGAAGGGAGCTAAACATGGCCCACAGCACCGGGGCACGTGGTGGCTTGCCTGGGGAAGGGAGCTAAACGTGGCCCACAGCACCGGGGCACGTGGTGGCTTGGCTGGGGAAGGGAGCTAAATACAGTCCACCCACCGGAACACCGTGGCGGCTTGGGGAGGAAGGGAGCTAAACACAGTCCCACAGCACCGGGGCACGTGGTGGCTTGGCTGAGGAAGGGAGCTAAACATGGCCCACAGCACCGGGGTACGTGGTGGCTTGGCTGAGGAAGGGAGCTAAACATGGCCCACAGCACCGGGGTACGTGGTGGCTTGGCTGGGGAAGGGAGCTAAACACAGTCCACAGCACCGGGGCACGTGGTGGCTTGGCTGGGGAAGGGAGCTAAACACAGTCCACAGCACCGGGGCACGTGGTGGCTTGGCTGGGGAAGGGAGCTAAACGTGGCCCACAGCACCGGGGCACGTGGTGGCTTGGCTGGGGAAGGGAGCTAAACACGGCCCACAGCACCGGGGCACGTGGTGGCTTGGCTGGGGAAGGGAGCTAAACACAGTCCACAGCACCGGGACACGTGGTGGCTTGGCTGGGGAAGGGAGCTAAACAGTGGCCCACAGCACCGGGGCACGTGGTGGCTTGCTGGGGAAGGGAGCTAAACATGGCCCACAGCACCGGGGTACGTGGTGGCTTGGCTGGGGAAGGGAGCTAAACACAGTCCACAGCACCGGGGCACGTGGTGGCTTGGCTGGGGAAGGGAGCTAAACATGGCCCACAGCACCGGGGCACGTGGTGGCTTGGCTGGGGAAGGGAGCTAAACACAGTCCACAGCACCGGGGCACGTGGTGGCTTGGCTGGGGAAGGGAGCTAAACATGGCCCACAGCACCGGGGTACGTGGTGGCTTGGCTGGGGAAGGGAGCTAAACACAGTCCACAGCACCGGGGCACGTGGTGGCTTGGCTGGGGAAGGGAGCTAAACACAGTCCACAGCACCGGGGTACGTGGTGGCTTGGCTGGGGAAGGGAGCTAACATGGCCCACACAGCACCGGGGGCACGTGGGTGGCTTGGCTGGGGAAGGGAGCTAAACATGGCCCCCACAGCACCGGGGCACGTGGTGGCTTGGCTGGGAAAGGGAGCTAAACACAGTCCACAGCACCGGGGTACGTGGTGGCTTGGCTGGGGAAGGGAGCTAAACACAGTCCACAGCACCGGGGTACGTGGTGGCTTGGCTGGGGAAGGGAGCTAAACACAGTCCACAGCACCGGAACACGTGGCGGCTTGGCTGGGGAAGGGAGCTAAACATGGCCCACAGCACCGGGGAGTGGTGGCTTGGCTGGGAAGGGAGCTAAACACAGTCCACAGCACCGGGGCACGTGGTGGCTTGGCTAGGAAGGGAGCTAACGTGGACCACAGCACCGGGGCACGTGGTGGCTGGCTGGGGAAGGGAGCTAAACACAGTCCCCACAGCACCGGGGCACGTGGTGGGCTTGCCTGGGGAAGGGAGCTAAACGTGGCCAACAGCACCGGGGCATGTGGTGGCTTGCCTGGGAAGGGAGCTAAACGTGGGTCAACAGCACCGGGGCACGTGGTGGCTTGGCTGGGGAAGGGAGCTAAGCGTGGACTACAGCACCGGGACACGTGGCGGCTTGGCTGGGGAAGGGAGCTAAACGTAGACTACAGCACCGGAACACGTGGCGGCTTGCCTGGGGAAGGGAGCTAAGCGTGGACTACAGCACCGGAACACGTGGCGGCTTGGCTGGGGAAGGGAGCTAAGCGTGGACTACAGCACCGGGGCATGTGGTGGCTTGGCTCTGAGGAAAGGGAGCTAAACGTGGATCTAACAGCACCGGGGCACGTGGTGGCTTGGCTGGGGAAGGGAGCTAAACAGTGGCCCACAGCACCGGGGCAGTACGGGGTGGCTTGGCTGGGGAAGGGAGCTAAACATGGCCCACAGCACCGGGGCACGTGGTGGCTTGGCTGGGGAAGGGAGCTAAGCGTGGACTACAGCACCGGGGCATGTGGTGGCTTGGCTGAGGAAGGGAGCTAAACGTGGACTACAGCACCGGGGCACGTGGTGGCTTGGCTGGGGAAGGGAGCTAAACACAGTCCACAGCACCGGGGCACGTGGTGGCTTGGCTGGGGAAGGGAGCTAAACGTGGCCCACAGCACCGGGGTACGTGGTGGCTTGCTGGGGAAGGGAGTAAACATGGCCCACAGCACCGGGGCACGTGGTGGCTTGGCTGAGGAAGGGAGCTAAAACGTGGACCCACAGCACCGGGGGCACGTGGTGGCTTGGCTGAGGAAGGGAGCTAAATACAGTCCACAACACCGGGGTACGTGGTGGCTTGGCTGGGGAAGGGAGCTAAACATGGCCCACAGCACCGGGGTACGTGGTGGTGGCTTGCTGGGGAAGGGAGCTAAACGTGGCCCACAGCACCGGGGCACGTGGTGGCTTGGCTGAGGAAGGAGCTAAACACAGTCCACAGCACCGGAACACGTGGTGGCTTGGCTGGGGAAGGAGCTAAACACAGTCCCACAGCAACCGGGGCACGTGGTGGCTTTGGGCTGGGGAAGGGAGCTAAACGTGGCCCACAGCTTCAGGGGCACGTGGTGGCTTGGCTGGGAAGGGAGCTAAACATGTCCACAGCACCGGGGTACGTGGTGGCTTGCTGGGGAAGGGAGGCTAAACACAGGCCCACAGCACCAGGGTACGTGGTGGCTTGGCTGGGGAAGGGAGCTAAACACAGTCCACAGCACCGGGGCACGTGGTGGCTTGGCTGGGGAAGGGAGCTAAACGTGGCCCACAGCACCGGGGTACGTGGTGGCTTGGCTGGGGAAGGGAGCTAAACGTGGCCCACAGCACCGGGGTACGTGGTGGCTTGGCTGAGGAAGGGAGCTAAACACAGTCCACAGCACCGGAACACGTGGCGGCTTGCCTGGGGAAGGGAGCTAAACACAGTCCCACAGCACCGGGGCACGTGGTGGCTTGGTTGGGGAAGGGAGCTAAACACAGTCCACAGCACTGGGGCACGTGGTGGCTGGGCTGGGGAAGAGAACTATACGTGGCCCACAGCATCGGGACACGTGGCGGCTTGCCTGGGGAAGGGAGCTAAACGTGGCCCACAGCACAGAGGACCGTGGTGGCTTGGTTGGGGAAGGGAGCTTTACGTAGCCCACAGCACTGGGGCACGTGGTGGCTGGGCTGGGGAAGGGAGCTAAACGTGGCCCACAGAACGGAGGCACGTGGTGGCTTGGCTGGGGAAGGGAGCTAAACGTGGCCCACAGCATCGGAGCACGTGGTGGCTTGGCTGGGGAAGGGAGCTAAACATGGCCCACAGCACCGGGGCACGTGGTGGCTTGCTGGGGAAGGGAGCTAAACGTGGCCCACAGCACCGGGGCACGTGGTGGCTTGGTTGGGGAAGGGAGCTAAACACAGTGGCCACAGCACTGGGGCACGCGGTGGCTTGGCTGGGAAAGGGAGCTAAACACAGTCCACAGCACCGGGGCACGTGGTGGCTTGGCTGGGGAAGGGAGCTAAACACAGTCCACAGCACCGGGACACGTGGCGGCTTGCCTGGGGAAGGGAGCTAAACGTGGCCCACAGCACCGGGGCACGTGGTGGCTTGGCTGGGGAAGGGAGCTAAACGTGGCCCACAGCACCGGGGCACGTGGTGGCTTGGCTGGGGAAGGGAGCTAAACGTGGCCCACAGCACCGGGGCACGTGGTGGCTTGGCTGGGGAAGTTAGCTAAACGTGGACCACAGCACCGGGGCACGTGGTGGCTTGCCTGGGGAAGGGAGCTAAACATGGCCCACAGCACCGGGGTACGTGGTGGCTTGACTGGGGAAGGGAGCTAAACATGGCCCACAGAACCGGGGCACGTGGTGGCTTGGCTGGGGAAGGGAGCTAAACACAGTCCACAGCACCGGGGCACGTGGTGTATTGCCTGGGGAAGGGAGTTAAACGTGGCCCACAGCACCGGGGCACGTGGTGGCTTGACTGGGGAAGGGAGCTAAACATGGCCCACAGCACCGGGGCACGTGGTGGCTTGGCTGGGGAAGGGAGCTAAACACGGTCCACAGCACCGGGGCACGTGGTGGCTTGGCTGGGGAAGGGAGCTAAACACAGTCCACAGCACCGGGGCACGTGGTGGCTTGGCTGGGGAAGGGAGCTAAACACAGTCCACAGCACCGGAACACGTGGCGGCTTGCCTGGGGAAGGGAGCTAAACATGGCCCACAGCACCGGGGCACGTGGTGGCTTGGCTGGGGAAGGGAGCTAAACACAGTCCACAGCACCGGGGCACGTGGTGGCTTGCCTGGGGAAGGGAGCTAAACATGGCCCACAGCACCGGGGCACGTGGTGGCTTGGCTGGGGAAGGGAGTTAAACGTGGCCCACAGCACCGGGGCACGTGGTGGCTTGCCTGGGGAAGGGAGCTAAACACGGTCCACAGCACCGGGGCACGTGGTGGCTTGACTGGGGAAGGGAGCTAAACACGGTCCACAGCACCGGGGCACGTGGTGGCTTGCCTGGGGAAGGGAGCTAAACATGGCCCACAGCACCGGGGTACGTGGTGGCTTGGCTGGGGAAGGGAGCTAAACATGGCCCACAGCACCGGGGCACGTGGTGGCTTGGCTGGGGAAGGGAGCTAAACACAGTCCACAGCACCGGAACACGTGGTGGCTTGGCTGGGGAAGGGAGCTAAACACAGTCCACAGCACCGGGGCACGTGGTGGCTTGCCTGGGGAAGGGAGCTAAACATGGCCCACAGCACCGGGGTACGTGGTGGCTTGGCTGAGGAAGGGAGCTAAACATGGCCCACAGCACCGGGGTACGTGGTGGCTTGGCTGAGGAAGGGAGCTAAACATGGCCCACAGCACCGGGGTACGTGGTGGCTTGGCTGAGGAAGGGAGCTAAACACAGTCCACAGCACCGGGGCACGTGGTGGCTTGCCTGGGGAAGGGAGCTAAACATGGCCCACAGCACCGGGGCACGTGGTGGCTTGCCTGGGGAAGGGAGCTAAACATGGCCCACAGCACCGGGGCACGTGGTGGCTTGCCTGGGGAAGGGAGCTAAACATGGCCCACAGCACCGGGGCACGTGGTGGCTTGGCTGGGGAAGGGAGCTAAACGTGGCCCACAGCACCGGGGTACGTGGTGGCTTGGCTGAGGAAGGGAGCTAAACACAGTCCACAGCACCGGAACACGTGGCGGCTTGCCTGGGGAAGGGAGCTATTGAAGAGTCGAGTAGAAATCGCCTGAGATCTATTGTATTGGTTGTTTGCTTTTAGTATTATGGTAGGCCTATTACTATGAACTGGAATTAGTATTTATAAGAACTATGGACTCCAGTCTATAGTCCTTATGAATACTATTAACTCCAGTTTATAGTTAATATGAATCATGAACATTATTTTTAGTTTTACGCTACTAAAAATTTGGCAGTGTAAATAAATTTATTCGATAATCTGTAGAAGAATCTAAAATATCAATACCACTAACAAGTAATACAAACATAGTATAACTTTTGTATTTTAGACTAATAACAGTAAAATGGGGAGATTCAGTATATATAATAATTGGGCCCTAAAAGTATTTAGTTTATATCTAATAAACAATATATTGCTAAATAACATATTAAATGTAGCTAACAGCATGAGAATAGGTTTCATATGTAGGTTTACTAATAAAGTGTAAAAACTATTATTAAGGTTTCATAATAAAGTGTTTTTTTAATTAATAATACGTCTCCTTTGCACATTACCAATATGCCTTGATTGTGTATGTGCTTCCGTTATCAAAAAACACTTTTAAGAGGTTCTGCGTCACACATGCTGGTCCCATCTGGTGATCCAGAATATAAGGCCTTTATTAGATTACCGCTATCTAGGAAAAATGTGTTATTACTGTAGTAAAATGAGGTTAGTACACTTCCTCACAAAAATAAACAAACTACGCTTTTAAGCTTTGCAGTTGCTAAGTAAATTGGAAGGTAGAATAATATGATAATGTGTACATACCACCTATTGTGTTATGAAAAACTATATATCATGGAATATATTTCATATCAAGCATTTCTCTATGGCTTTATTAAGCTATAAACTGTAAGACGAATTACAGTAATTTATAATAGAAAACGTGTATAATATTGAAATAGTTTAATTGAAATACGCATTTATATTTTATTCTAAGATGTATACGTATATTCATTTGGATTCTATTAGATTTGCTTTTGGAAATCAAGTTTTATTATTATGATACTAAACAATTGTATCATTATTAATGGTTAATGGACATGAACATTATTAGGATGAAATTATTGTAATATTAAAAGTGAAAAATTTATTATTATAGCTAGAAACTAGTAATTTGTTAAGAATTCACCAATAGGTTAGTTGTTAGTAAGTGTTAGGTAAGCCAGTTGGGTGGGTTGATAAAGTTATCAACAATAGAAAAAAACACATATTAAAAACACATAACACAATGTGAAATGACACCATTTTAGCGAATTTCCCATAGGGAAGAAGCTATTACCGTAGGTCTCATGGCGAGACTTAAGCCCGGGACCGTGTTATTTTTTCTTCTTTAGGTACCCAGAGTCCAAAAACAATAGTCGTTAAAATTTATATATATATATATATATATATATATATATATGTGTGTGTGTGTGTGTGTGTGTGTGTGTGTGTGTGTGTGTCTGTGAACACGATAACTCTCATAAAAATGGTCCGATCAAGACCAAATTTGGTAGAGACATGTATTCCTACAAATGCTCGGACGAGTTCGTAAACCAGACATATCGGTCAATAGGAACGGGTAGTTTGGGGGGGTTTTGTACCCCAAAATGGGGTTTTTTACGTTTTTCACATGTAATTTTTAAAAATTTCTAATTTTATATTTCACCATTGGAATCAGCTTAAAAAACTACACAATTAAGTTCCCTAAAGTTTTTCTCTATCTTAAACGGTTACCGAGATATAAAAAAATCTAAACACAGTACGTTGTATTGTGGGGCTCCAATGTTTATCAAATGGAGGATAGGGTAAAATTAATATTTCCCATATTAATCAATATTTTTGGATAAAACTTGATATTTAGCTTCATGTGGTTGAGATCTATCCATTTATGCTTAAAAATCATAGTTTATGTGTTTATCATGGCAGCAAACCTGCATACTCTTTTCCCATAATAATCATATAGGGAATAGGCAAACTCCTTAATTTATGGACAGATGTTGATGAAAGTTGGTATAAATGTTAAGATAAAAATTATTTATGTTAGAAATGACTACTTTCAGTGTTCCTCACAGCAGCTAACCTGCACACTCTTTCCCATGTTAATCTTATGGAGGATAGGCAAATAATTCGCATGTTTATGGACAGATTTTTATAAAACTTGTCATATATTATTATTATATTATTGATTTGGAAATTCGCTTAGTACGCAGGTCTGCTGCGACGGGGGTATTATCTTCTTTTTTTTAATTAAAGTTACAGTTTTGTTGTTTGCTACAAGCTTTATCTGAGCATTATTTTGTGTTCGGACGGACCCTGCTCAGCTGGTTTTCCCGGCTCGTCACTGACTGGGGGACAGGTATAGAGGATTATGTTGTACGAACTATATATTTGTTATGATTGATATATGATTGTTATTAATTTATAAAGTTTTATCACGATTATATTGTTATTCCTATATTTGTTTATGTATGTTATGTTATCATTTATAGTGGTGTACAAGCCCATCAGTAAGGTTATTTAAACTTAAAAATAGTTTATTATGCATGTAATAATTAATTTAGGTACCATCTCAAATAGCTTTTAGCTAGAGAGAACAAATAAGCACTGCATGTAAAAAGCACATAACGCATGCGAGAAATAAATTGAATTTGAAATTGTGAGATTAAATTACGTTTATCTAAAATTGATAGGCCTATTCTATTGACATGTTGTGGACATGAGCGCAGAACAGTCGGTGTTGGTCGAGGTACAAGAATGTTAGTTGATCGCTCCTCCTGAGTCATTAATAAGGTATCATTAATATTGCTGTATTGAAAAAGTGTCCCTTAATATAATATAACTGATATGACAATTAAAGGTATTGTTAACTGCTAAATTAACTGTTAGTGAGGTGATAGTGACTGGTAATAGGTGTTAGGGAGTTCTAATAAAAACAGCTTGCTGGTTTTCAACGTATTAAATACACTGAACGAGTTAGGACTATATAATTAACACACCCATCACAGCAGACCTGCGTACTCAGAGAATTTCCAAATCAATAATAATATATAACAGGGTTTCTCAATATCTGTAATAAATAAGAGGGTTTGCCTATTCTCCGTAAGATTAACATGGAAAAGAGTATGCAGGTTTGCCGCTGTGAGGAACACTGAAAGTAGGCGTTTTCACCATAAACTGTTTATATTTGGACCATATTCCAAATTTTATCAAATTTTGTCCATAAATAAAAGAGTTTGCCTTTTCTCATTAAATTTAACATGGGGACGAGTATGCAGGTTTGCTGATGTGAGGAACACATAAACTATAATTTTTTAGCATAAATTTATGGAACCTAAACACATGGAGCTAAATACCAAGATTCATCCAAAAGTATAAATTAATAAGTGGAATAACAATTTTTCTTATCCTCCATAAGATTAACATTGAAGCCCACAAATACAATATACTGCGTTTAGTTTTTCTAATATCTCAGTAACCATAGGAGGTTGAGAAAAACTTTAAATAACTAAATTTTGTAGGTTTCTGAGCTGATTCTAATGGTTCTGAAAGATAAAATTCAAACATTGTAAAACTACATTTTATGAAAAACGCAAAAAACACATTTTCGGGATACAAACTCCCCAAAAAAACTTGAAAGTGGGTAACTGTCATGGTCATGGTCAGCCGCTGTACTGTGGACGTTACATTTACCTCCAAGACTTGAGTTCTTTAAAATTAAATTTAAGTATTTTTTAGTCAATTTTTGTGATGATAGATAACATTATTGAGTTTTCTCATGGTGCTAAATAAGTACGAAGGTATTATCTCCAGTTTAAGCCTAAATGTGGCATTACAAGTTAAAGTCGGACTTATTATTAAGAAAAGTTTTTTGAACTGCCCAGTTGTCAAAATAAAATTTACCTTGAAACATAACTTTAAACATTTAAACCATAATTTTACCTTGCCAGTGTCTTTCCAGGAACGTCTCGACTGGCATGCCAGTCACTGGAAGGGTTTAAACGGAAAAGTGCTAATTCGCTGGCATTTCAGTCGCCCCTTGCCAGTGCCGGTCATACTTGCATACCAGCCACAGGCGGGTAAACGGGTCTTAAATTTCAAATTAAAATTTACATACCTTTATAAGATGGGTTTAAAATAATCCATTTTAGCAAATTTCCCATAGGGAAGAAGCTATTACCGTAGATCTCATGGCAAGACCTAAGCCCGGGACCATGTTACATTTTTGTTTCGAGGTGCCTAGAAAAAATAGCCGTTGAAATCTATACATACATAACTAAAGTACATAAGTTAACAAAATAAAGTTATCTTTATTTAAATACGAGTATTGTCTTTGGTGATGTACCATCATTAACAAATATATAGTTCACACTTGTGTGAATTGTGTTGGTTGGCAATTTAAACTTGAAAACGTGTAGAACAGCGACTGACCATGTCAGTTACCCCCAAACGCAGTCACAGACAGTCTCATGACCTTTACCATAGTTTAGTTATTAGATTAGGCTACTTAGAGAATATGCATATTGTAATTATTTTAACCTTGCATTAGTGTATGAATGTAATAGTTTACATGTTTGCTTGTTTTAATTCGCAATACAATTCACACACGTGTGAACTACATTTTGTTGTTAATGACGGTACCAAAGACTACACTCGTATTTACAGTTAAGATTACTTTAATTTTGGATTCGTTTTATGCCTCAGACAAATAATTTTATGAAATAAAATTTGAGATTATAAGGATTAATACAATTAGATCAAAAGGTACTCAGTAGGTAATAAATATTGAAATGCACCTTACTAAAAAGGTTTCGTAGAATTAGGCTTAGTGTTTAGGGAATTAGGAATAGTTTAGAATATTATAGTAAAAATTGTCAAAGATTATCATTCAGAAATGCACTAGTAGTTGCAGTAAATAGGAATACAGTATAACTATTTATATATTTAGCTCAGATTAAGCTAAATACCCATAAAAATACTAGTAAGTTATTAAAATTACTTTTCTCAACTGTTTCAATATGAAAAAATGCAGATTATAGGAATGATGAATTCAATTCTAAACTAAAATTTAGTTTTCAATCATTTTTCCATCACTAATTATTCATCTTAAATTCAAAGAAAATTTCATTATTTTTGTGTGTAACGCATGGACTATACAAAATATTTGACTGAGGTAGGTTTGCTCAAATTAATTATTTCTAGCAGTGGTACAGATCTGTCATCGTGATCATGTTTTGAATGTAGAGTTTTGTTGAAAAATAATTAGTAACCAATTACGAGCCACGTGTGGCCGTAATGAAAGCGAACTGTTGCCGCGAGCCTAGAACCTTGTCTTTGCTCTCTTCCACGGTCATAAACAGTGACATTACTTCATATTATCTTTTAACATACGTACGTAATAAAATACATACGTAAGTAAAGATTAAAAATAAATAATTAAATATGTGTGTTTTCCTTATGGTCATTAAGATGTGTTATCATTTAAGGATTGTTAAACTTCAGGAACGCTATTATTGGTCGCACTACTGCTTCTCACGTGACCTACTGCCTCATCGACCACTCCAATAGCCGGGACCGACTGCTTACCGCTAATTCCAAAACATGGTGGACAATCAGAGACAATTTTCATTTGCGTTATCCGGGGTCTATTGGTTGTTATTAACATTATTCCTGCATTAGTAATCACAACATCTGCGAAGTAGGAAGTCTATATTAAGAGGAAGTTATCGGCAATTACCCTCAATAAACCACCATAAATTGTACAGTGAAGGTAGCGTAAATCAAAATGAGCACAATGCAAGAAGTGTCCTAGGCCTACGTGTGCTTTTGTATGGCGATGGCGGTCGACAATCGGCTTAACATTAGCGCGCGGTTTGGCATTTCTAGCGGCTTTACCCTTGCAACAATACATCAGCAGTTCTCGGTCCAGCGCTGTTTGGCATTAATCACAAAGTCGCTCTGCTCTTGTCGTCTAAATGGCTCAAATGTTGTCTCACGTTTAGTAGAAACGTTCATGTGCCTTTGTTCCAAATCACAGTTTTTCGAAACATACTCATTACTATATTGTGTTTTGTTGGTTTCGATATAGCTTTATCGTCATTATAACACTGAATTTGGAGTATTTATAAGTGTCAATGTTATTATATTATATGTACCTTGTAACTTTATACAACCATAAGAATTTATTTATTTTATTATTAAATATCAGTCTTATTAAATTTCACAATCGTTTAATTATATGAGGTTTAAAATTTAAGTTTTTATTTTTCTTTCTAATATACATATATTTTACAATTAATTACCTTATAGCTTGCCAAGTAAAATGCTAAAAAAATAAAAAAAATATGTTCCCAATTCACGTCTAGGCCTACTCAATGCATTCTTACATCGAATCATAAAAACACTCCAACACTTAAACGCAAATGTTTGGATTGTGAAAACAGCTGATATGAACCCTAATTATAAAATGTTAGTCTATCTATACAGGATTTAACTAACCAAAACCTTTTGGGACATTGTTCCTGAGGTCAAAACAAACAATTAATGTCCTGTGAACATATGGCCTATCTCGCTCCGTTTTCCGTCGTCGTTGTGTATGTGTTTTTTACATAACATCCTATAACTTTGGAACCATTTGAAGCACCAACTTCAAACTTGGTTCGTGTATGAGTACTAATAAGACCTTTTCTTTTGCATAGTATAAAATTTTGACTTTTTCTATTTCAAAATGGCTTAATTACTCAAAAACATCTAATTTACGAAAAACTGATGATGAAAAAGCTGCTAAATTTAATTTTATTAAAATGTAAAATTTCAATAGGGTCATAACATAGGTAAAGGAAAACAACACGTATTTCTAAAGCAACTGTGAATTCGAGCTTTAATGGGCAATTTTGGTGAGTAGTAACTTCACTAAAATTGAATTTTCTTTGTTATTTGTGTTATAACCCGTTAAAAATGTTACAATTTCTTAAAGGAAATTTAATTTTTCAACATTTTTGTGAAGATTTTGAGCTATTGAGCTTTTAATTTGAAATGACCGCCATTTTGAAATGGTCCAACGTAGAAATTTGATACTACGCACAAAAATAGGTCCTATTAGTACTCATACACGTATCAAGTATAAAATTGGTACCTTAAGTGCTTCTAAAGTTATAGCAAGCTATGCAAAAACACATTCACACCGAAAATGGAGGGAGATGATCATATGCTCAAAGTACATTTTTTGATTGTTTTGACCTCAGAAACAATATCCCACAGTTTTCACCGTATTTTAGATACCCCCTTTATATTATAACATAAATAAACCCTATTAGATTATGAGGTGGAAAGATGATACCAATAAGAGAAACTGTAGCCAAACGAAATTCCACGACCAAACAAAAACGATGGATAATGCTCAATCATTCGCCTCCGAGGCTGGGCTTGTGAATGGAGCGGTCAGACCTGTGGTTTTGTTGAATAAGAGAACAGGAAAACTAACCTACAAGTGCATTCATTTGGGTTTTATCAAAATACGATTTTTACTGACGATTAGTTCACATATGTTCAACATGTATTCCATGTCCAAATAAAGTAAACCTGAAATGAAGGATTGAGAAATGTGCATTTGGTTAAATAAAATGTATAAAGGGATGTAGCTGTTACAGAGAGGAAATTGTTTCGTGATCGTTTCAGCAAATTAAGAGATTTCTTATTATAAATGGAACGTATATAGGCAATCTATTGCATGTAATCAGATTATAGCTATGGTTGGTTTGATAATGTTGTAACTTATTTTCTAGATTATTTGTGCAGTGCTCCACTAAATCAATATATATAGTTTCTATGGTTTTTGTTTTAATGCTACAGTTTGTTGAAACTATATAACATCAAACCCAATCACTATTAAAATATAACTGCTGATAGCTTTCGAATCACACTTAACCTGAATTGAATATATTTGACGATTCACTTCTGTAAAGTAATTGTAGCTTAGCTATACATTTAGAATAAAATATTATATAGCTTTGAATGTAATACTCGAACAGTTTATGAACTATCCGTGTTCATACAGTTTGGGTTTCCGAATCCACAGTCGCTTGGTAAAAGTCAAGCAGAGTTTGTAAACCAACGCAACTTTCTCATATAATCGTGTCTCCCACCAGATTCGCAATAATACCAACACTTGATCAAACAAATTGCTTTACACGTTGCCTCGGCGCAGAGCAGAGCATGTTCATTTCTTAAACCTATAACCGTGTAGATTTTTTGCGTATCACACGTCTTTATGGAAATACCATAAGTTACTTGATGTATATTATTGAAATCTAACTTTTTATTTTATCGTTTTGATAAAGTAATTTCCTTTGATTGATTAATAGTTGTAGAAAAGTAAATATGCGAATTTTAAAAACAAATCCGAAATCTCAGTGTTCTCTCAAAGTTTATTGTTTAACTTTCTTTCTCTGAAGGGTTAAAGTCTACGGACAGAACGAGTTAGTGAACTTTTAAATGGAGAGGGATCTTCTCAGGTGAAAACCTCGGACTATAGTTTATTCATGGCGTTTAGATTTAGAATGATTTAGAATCATTTTGTCGGCCCCTGGATTAGATTATAGAATAATTCTTACCTCAATCAAAATACAAGATGTTGAATAGCTTACAGGTTACCGAATACATTATACAATACTTAGATGATAGTGCTATCCATTTTGTCATTTTCTGTTGTGCGCTGAGTCTGCATATTGTGAAATTTTAGCAAAACATACGAGTATAAGCTATCGAACACCTCGGAGAAACAATTTTATGCTTTATTAGTTTGAGTGAATAATTTTGTGTTTAGTTTTACAATTCTTGTGTACAAGTTTGCCTGCTCAACCTAACGAACGAATCCAAGCACGTTTTTGAAAATTTTGCAGGATGAGTTATAATTTTATAATCAAAAGGGTCATTCTAAAACTTAAAGTTATATACTTAAGTCTACTTATAAACTCAAGTTATATACCAAACAAATGCAAATAAATCCGACATAGATCAAAACACATTTTTTTCTAATCAATTTGAAATTTTTCTACAAGAAACTTATCTCAATAAGCATAAAAATAATAAAGACAATTTTGAATTGCAAAAATATGAGTATTGCCTCTTTCCACTGATTAAACCTGGGAAAGAGTATGCAGATTTGCTGCTGTGAGGAACGCTGAAAGTAGGTGTTTCTAGCGTGAACAATTAATTTTTTGAGCATTATATCAACTTTTAACAACATCTGTCCATAAAAAAAGGTTTGCCTATTCCTAATGATTATATAAAAGATCAGTTTGCTGCCATATAAACACATAAACATGATTTAAACATAAAAATAGATCTCAACCACATGACTAAAATCAAGTTTTTATCCAAAAATATTCATTAATATGGGAAATATTAATTTTTCCCTATCCTCCATAAGATTAACATTGGAGCCCCACAATACAATACTGTGTTTAGATTTTTTAATATCTCGGTAACCGTTGGAAATAGAGAAAACCTTAAGGAAGTAAATTGTGTATTTTTTTAAGCTGATTCTAATGGTGAAAAAATAAAATTAGATATTTTTAAAATTACATGTGAAAAACGAAAAACCCATTTTGGGGTACAAAAAAAACAATTGACCGATATGTCTGGTTTACGAACTCTTGAGAGTTGTAGGAATACACCCCTCTACCAAATTTGGTCTCGATCGGACCATTTTTTACAATTTATCTGTAAAGAAATAAAATTTAAAATTTCAAATATACATAATATTTATAATAAAAATTTTATATTTTTTTATCTATAAAAAGAAAAAATAAAACTTAAATATAATAAATACTTCCTAAACAAAACACATTTTTTTCTAATCAATTTGAAATTTTTCTACAAGAAACTTATTATCTCCAATAAGCAAAAGAAGAAAGACAATTTAAAATTGCAAAAGGCAATTTAAAATTGCCTTTTGCTCTTTTCCTGGTAGTTTTTTACCAAGGCAGTTATCAATATTGTATTGGCAGAATGTCTGAGAGATTGCGCTATGAGGAAAATACCCTCCGGAAAGTAAACGTATAAATATATAAAATTCCCTTTGCTTAAAACACAAGCATATTTTTGTACGTACAATATAATTTTTAAACATCGTTATGGCTTTTAATCAAGCACATTATTGAATAAAAAAATCCCATCAATAATAAATAAAATTTGCAATTCATTCTTTGGTCATTTGATTTACTCGTACAATAATAGAAAAGAGAATATACTATATACTTCTCTTTAAGTACATAATATCTGATGTGGTTTTACATTTTGTTATATTAAATTTTGGGTAACATGAATAATTCCATTGCATTTTACGCTTACATTGAGTTAAACATGCGTAAATGATTTTTGAAGGCAGCAAATAAAAAGTAAAATTCTGCGATTCTCTGTGAGCAAACGAGGAAACAACAGACTATTTTATCCGTGCAAATCCTGGGCTTATAAAACTTTCGACAACGAACCTTAGAACGAGTTTGAAATCTAAATTCTTGAGAAGCAATAGCTCACCAACTCTACTGCTCTACTTTCAATTCTTCATCTGTGAATGGGTAAAAGTATTATTTGCCCATATCGTTTACCCATTTGTAAGTAAAGAATTCAAATTGGAAAAAGTTTCAACATTTCTGTAAGAACATAACCAAAACAACAATTTTTTTTAATTTTATTTTTTTCTCCCGTTGTACATATAAATGGAGAATATTTTTAAAAAAGTAATGTATTTTATTCCCGTAGCTTAGATCATGGATATGTTTAAATGGAATGTTTTCAGTTCCTTTAAACAGTTGTCCTTATAATGTACGGTACCGGTACACAAGTTTCAAATTTTGGTCTGACTGATTGCAAATCCCACCAGATATAAAACATATCCATGTCAAAATGCTAATTTGAGTCGAGGGTATAAATATTAGTATTGAGTCTCCCTGAATAAAAAAATATTCTCGAGTTAATGTATGTCTGTGTATGCAGCACTGGTGATTCGGGTATATGAGTTTTTGAACGTTAATTTTTTTAAGTTTTGATATTTAAAGGGATTTCAATCCTAAAATCCTCTTAAACCTTGAATAATCAAAATTGTTTGAAAATAAAATACTCAAACAATATTGATTAAAATTTCTTGCTTCATGGTGATTAAGGTTCCAAATAATACGACTCGTTTGTCTGCAAAAGTGACGGTTAGGATATGACTTTTCAAACGTAAAAACAATATTTTTCCCCCAAAAAACAATAAATCTATAAGATATTAAAATTGCTCATTTAAAGCCGGTTCTTAAAAAATAGTTTTCGAACATTTCTGTTAACTCTATAACTAGGCTATTTATCCTACGTTTCGTATTCAAATACTAATGGAACTTAAAGCTAAAGTTTTGAAACATAATCTTTACTGCAAAAATCTGATATATTTACGAGGACTTCTTCCTGAAATAAACGTTTTCCTCATTCATGAAGTAAACGACTCATTACTTCCCCAGTGTGCCGTTGGGAGAGGATGGCTTTCAAAGCGGCCAAGAGGGGCCAAACGAAACCTCGTCTAACTCACGGATGGAATAATTTTTAAATTTCTTAATTTTTTTGCTATTTTACAAAAATATGTTTACCTTTTTTCAAGGAATCGACACAATTTTAATGTATAACATGCTAATTAATATATATTGTTATTTAACTAAGATACAATATTTCTAATGTTCCCCCTATTTTAAATCAGAAAGTTGAGCAGTTGTACCAGTTGCTATTACAAAGTAATAATAAAAAGAATGACCATGTTTAATTGACATGAAAGGACAAACTTACAAAACAACATCATAAACAAATAAATAAAGAATATAAAATAGCTGATGAAATAAACTGGCTTATGAGAACAGCATTTTGGCACAGCCACACACACACACAGTAAACTATCGACAATGACTCTTAAACTTTAGGTTCATATGAAGTAATTTCTTAGTTTTATGATAAAAATAAATCAATATTTTATGGCCCAAAATTGAGATAAAACTTTTTCCCGCAATCAACAAAAACTCCATAGTTTTACGAAAAGTAGTCAAAGACTAAACTTAATATGGAACATTATCTCAATTTACGCACCAAATTTCATTTTTTTGCCTAAATTGTCATGATATTCATACTGTGTATGTTTTACTCATACAAATTGTTTTCGACATATGAATAGATAATTGTACGTCATTAGACGAATTGAAAGGATAAAGCACTGCGGGTAAATCTGTTAGAAAACTGAAGCCTGATGAGTTTCACTGGGCTGATTACTTTAATCAGTCAGACGCAGCGAGTTAACCGAGTAGCATTTGAATATCTGGTTAAAACCTCTATTGCTGACCATGCCCCTTTGAGTGACCAGCTGTAGGGGTGGCGGGGCGACGTTTTAAGCGGGAATTTGGTTTTGCTCTCTAAAATCAGCTCAGTGATCACATTCCTTGTAAAAAACATATTATATAATTACTCCTTTAGTCCAGTAGTTTAGTTTATAAAAAGGTGTGTTAAATATCAGTGTGATTCAATCATAAATGTATTGTCCATGCTCTTTTTACTTCCAAAACGTAACGTAAGCAAAACGCACCACCCCACTACAAATAATTGTTACTGGTACTAACAGTAACAGTGCCAGTGAGTGTAAATTTATTATCATTTCAAACTATTAATAAGACTACGAAATAAAAACATAATCTGGCTAAGCTACAAAATTTGTGTGTTATACAACCCTTTCCACGGTACAAAATAACTTCTCTCAAAGAACCATTCATTCAAATTTAAACCTACAGACTCATTGCAGAGTAGTGTCTTCATAATTTGACTATTGACATAGTATTGTCAATAGGTTAGGTAAAGTTGAATAAATAGTTGCGGACAGACGTGATTTTAAATCTATATTATAACTTCAATATTATGGAACATTTTCTCAACAATATATTCTAAAAATAGGATTACGAGTCCAGAAATATCGAGTAAGTGAAATGAAATTTTTCATTTTGTTCAGCTCATTAAATAATGTTTGTCCAAAAATATAAGACTGCATTTTTAAAACTGTTATTTTTAAACAGTTGATCTTATACTGTTACTATTGTTTTTTAAATAGTTCAGTAACTTTTGCTCTTTTGAAAAGTAATGTCTGACCTAAAACTTGCCCAAATTTTGGGATTGAATTGGTATATTTCAAAGGGTTGAGCCTTGTTAATAAGCGTTTTAAGAGCTCAGTTTCCTTAACTGCTTTAATTTTTAATGTGTTTCTTTATATCAGTATCAGCTTGACAAAAAGCAAAAATTAAAATAAAAAAGTAACTTTTTAGCTGGTTTTAATGGCTCTGTTAAACATATTGTTTGTAATAAATTAACTATAAAATAAAAACCCTTAAACACCAATTTTCGGGTAAAAATCCCCCTAAACCTCCCTTTGGGTGAACTGAATTGCCAGGTTTTTGAACTCGATTTAATGTGGGAAAACATATCTGTACCACATTTGGTCTCGATCCGTCAATTTTACGAGAGTTATTGTGTTTAAATATATTATATAAGCTATATATTCACAAAGGTTTTATTGACTACTGCATTATTTGGTCTCTAGGAACCTCAAAAAGAAAAATTATCTGAGTCCCAGACTTATGACGTACTGGTATTTATACGTACAGTATATGGGTAATAGCTGGTAATAGATAATAACTTCTTCCCCATGTTCACTTCACTAAAAGAACACATTGGCCAAAAATGGAAGATGTAAGAGAAAACATATTTTCAAAGATAAACCCAAGAACAAGCGATAAATTTTTAATTGACGAAGCTTTATCGAAATGTGAGTACTTATATATATTATTATAAGTATTATTATAGTATTATTATAAAAGTTATATTTACGTTCAATCAGATCATGTCCTCAATTTTTAAAGTAATAATTATACAATAAATTAGATTTATTTCTTTCATTAGTTTTGTGTATTTTTGTAAAAGTTTTCTAAGCTTCAAAGTATAATTTATACTACATAAACTGTAGTGGTAACATTTATTAGTAAATTTTAGCGGTTTAGAAGGAGCTTACCTAGTAAATTCCCGGATTGTGGAAATGTCTCCTGCAAAGGTATCGCACAAGGGAATTCTAAGCTACAAACCAAGTTATTCTGCCTTTGTATTAGGAACAGAACCTACTACGTATTTAATAAGTAAATATTAATTTTAGAACTAATTAATCCTTAATAAATGTGTTTAACAGTAGTAAATTTGAACAGCTATTATATTTCTTTCAACCAAATTGCAGTTTTAAAAATTATGTTTTTATTCGGGTTTTTTATATTTTTACTATATTTACAACAGAAAATTCCTATGGGACGATCAATAATCTAATAGTGTATATTCAACCCTAAGAAAAAAGTTAACAATAATTTTATCGAATAGTTCCAACCACCAAAATGCGTAAGCATTACTCAAAACCAGATAATTTCAATTACCGAAATAAATAAAGTAATTGATAAAATAGAGCGGTGGTAAAAAAGTAAATACCAACTGATGATGATCCGATTAAAGTCTGGGTGAGGAATCAGGAGCTGGGAGAGTCTCAGTCCAGGCACGTTCCTCTGTTTACGCTCCTCTGCTACGTTCCCGGGCTGGAGCTCGGGCTGGAGCTGTGCGATATTCGTATAACCACGTCGCTGTCGTCGCCGAGAAACTGCAGATTCCATATGAGAGCTAACTAATGTATACTAATGTGTAACTAATGTATATTGGTATATGTATACCAATGTACATCCTTTACCTGCCTTATCCTTGCCCCAAACTAAAACTTATGCAATAGAAATGGAATACCTCCATCCAGATGCACCAATCCTGTATAAATCTACTAACCACTGAGCTTAAAAAAGAGGAAAAATCTAAGCGTGGTTTAAGAAGGTTTTGGCTGGAGCAGGAATTTACTCGGTAGGGTAAAGGTACCTGATGCGTCATAACAAATGAAAAATGTTTGTATGGCTTTTATTTCTTTATTTTTGTTGGTCTTAGTTTGGGTATAAGTTTTTTCATGTATGCATTTTTACGATTGCCCATGAATTGTAAAATTTTGTATGGCAATAAGTTTGACTTTTAATTTTCACCTCGACCCTTCAGAAAAGTCACATTTTAAACGAATTTTCTTTCATTTTAGATACTTCGACTATTGATATTTATAAACTTCTTATGCTTATACCACTCCTACGATTTCAGTTTTTCGACTATAGTAATGGCATACATAATTTTTTAAGTATTTCTGTAGTAGAGGTTTACTATTTTTATGCCAGAATCGGCACGTTTTCCCATAAATAACTTGGGGAACAAATCATGGACATTTGGTTTTGCTCCGTTCAAAATGTTATAAATTAAAATTTTAAAAGTTTTAAAGATTAATTTTTTTAATTTCTTAAAAATTGCAAAATTATATATTTTAATTTTTCTATTAACTAGTTTTAGTACTTGATCATTTATTATATTATCCTACAATGTTACTCACATTGATCTACGATTTTGTCTCAATTCTCAATTCCGTTTAATTATTTTCTCTACTACATAAATATCGTTATATTTTGTCTATAGTGTCATTTGTTTTATATTTACCTGTACCATATGTCTTCTATAGAAATCATGATGAACCCAATGTTGAACGGGAGTTATAGAAGAACTGACAAATACTACATTTACATTCAATTTGCTAGTGTCATTTGTTTTATATTTACCTGTGTAATATGTATTCTATAGAAATCATGATGAACCCAATGTTGAACGGGAGTTATAGAAGAACTGACAAATACTACATTTACATTCAGTTTACTAGTGTCATTTGTTTTATCTTACCACAGTTTTATTTTTTATTTCAATTGAAACTTCAAAAAACCTAGCTCATCTAGTTAAGTTTTATTAATACATCCAAAAACCCCCAATTTTAGTGTTTCTTACGGCAGCAAACATACGTATTCATTCTAGTTCAAACTGAATAGATAAACTGGTATAACTCGTTTAGTTATTGAAATAATTTGATAAAATTTGGTATTCGTTTGAACTTTGTGAACAGCCTTAATATAAGAACATTACTATATAAAAGAACCCTTTTTGCAACAAACCTGCATACTCTGTATTATTTGATTATTATGATGGGAATAATATAAGTTCTATGAAATTCGCTCTTCCAACGCCAGCTTGCTGCGTGTGATCTCGTTATTAACCAAGTTATTAACCACAACTAAATATATGTGAGCCTATATAATTTAACAGGTTATATAATTTAAGCTTAAAATAAAAATACCCCCGTCACAGCAGACCTGCGTACTCAGCGAATTTTCACCTCAATAATATGGCAATAGTAATCGAAGTATATGAAAAATGACAAGATTTATGAATCAATACCAGTTGATAAATTAGAGTACTGTTTTTGCCTATTCTCCGTAAGATTAACATGGGAAAGAGTATGCAGGTTTGCTGCTTTGAGGAACACTGAAAGTAGGCAGTTTTACCATAAACAATTTTTATTGTTTATGGGGTACGAAAAATAAATGTAATTATATTTAATAATATAGTTTAACTCGTAGTTTAAAATACACAGTTCATTTTAACTTATCGTCATTTAAAATACGCAACAATACTTTTGATAGTTTTAATTTCTATGGTTTCCTTTAGTTTGAATCCAAGTTAACGGATTTACAGATCTCATTCTTCAACCTCCAGCATAGTCTTCCTGACCAAGTCTCTTCAGGTATGTTATATTTTAAATTGTTTTTCATAGTGTTATACGTAGTGATTTTATATAGGGTCAAACTAGCCAATTTGATCCAAATATCAATATATTTTATATTTATAATTAAATACGAAGTGGTTTGAAATACATAAACACATGATTTATTACTGTGAATTTAATCGTTATGTTTATCGAAAGAGAAAAATAATAATAAAGCCTCAGGTGCTTTATATAAATTGTTTTAATGCAAACATCATTTGTAAGAGTTTATGGTTAAAGTTATGAAATTTGTAGGAGGGATTTTTTGAGGAAAATATAAAAACTGTTATGACTTATATTATCATAGATTTATTTGAGTTTTTTTCTATTCCAGAAAACTTTAAAATGCCTTCTCTTTTAGAAATCGCCACGGGCGTAGTTGTTGGGGGGCAGCACTGGGCGGGGTGGGATACCTATTTTATAAACACTTACAACAGGGGGGAAGGGGTGAGTGAGGGGTGGTGGAGAGGGAGGGGAAGGGGGAGGAGGAGCTTCCAAGTAGGTTTAGGGACATGCCAGTCCAAACTAGCGAAATAGATAGTTTTATGCAGGGATACTGGGACACGAACTGAGCGGGAAACCATTTTGAGACGGTTGTGGTATATTGGTAGGGAACTCAGGACTGCCGGTGAACCGCGACACTTTGACTGGGACATTTACTTGCTTCATTTCGACAAAACATCTGGTAAAAAACTTTGTGATAGGGGCGTGTCCACCCACGCCAATAAGGGCACTCAGACAGAATACGTAACTAGAGAATATTTAATTTAATCCCCTAAATTAAATTCAACAACGCTCGATTTTATATAAATCCCTAGACAAAATTCCGTTTTGTAAATTCAAAATTTTAGCTTACATCGTGGGTGGACCCACTCTTTTAAAATTTCACTTTTTTACATAACATTAAGGCGGTTAGGCGCGAGATAAATTGGTAGGGAAAACAGAAACATAACACCCATTTCGGCCAGATATTGAAAAGAAGGGGTTCCCAAGTCCGTGGCGGTTTCGAAAATTGACGTGTGATGGCGGAGGGAGTATGGAAGAAGTTTCTTGCTTTGAAAAGGTAAGTTTCTAAAAAAAATATTTTTCATTTAAAATTATTAATTATACGTAATAATTAAATAAAATCTAACAAATTTGCACATCAAAATGCAAGGAAGAAAATAAGAACCTGCCATAAATTGTTAATTTAACAGATATAGCAAATATTTATAATTTCTTATTAACGTTGAAGAAAAACTAATGATATTAAATATAACCATAAATAAAAGATGAATAATAATGATATGATTTGATGAAGGTGGGATGAAATGATTGCCAACCACGCTATCCACGAATCCATCGCTGGCTCCTCGGGTGTCAACTACATAACACCAGAGCTGAGGTGTTCGCAGGCCATCTACTGCTCGGGTGAGAGTTATGGTGGAGCTGATCTATGGTGAGAGCGGGGGTCGTCACTGGACCACAGAGAGGAAGACGACTGACTCGGCACCACACCGTATCAAACAATTTACCAAAATAAACTTAAATGGTTAACTTCAGTACCTTAACCTGATGATTGTGTTTTAATGAAACTTATTTTGAGGTCAAGGTAATTCTACTTTATATAATATAGACTTAAATTTAACTGTAATAGACCTAGTCATTTAAAATGAACCTCATACTTCTTTTTAACATCAAAATTCAAATTGAGCATTCGTAGGTCTATATGTTTTCGATTGGTGTATACAATGACAGACTGGGGAGAAATACACGAGGCTAAATTGTACTTTGTCAAATTGTGTGGTTTGGTACAAGCTGCTGTACTGTATTGAAAAAAGAAAATATATTTTTTTTAAATAATATGGATGGAAATGATTGTGAATATATAAATTTTAACGACTATTGTTTTTGGTCTCTGGGCACCTAAAGAAGAAAAAATAGCATGGTCCCGGGCTTAAGTGTCGCCATGAGACCTACGGTAATAGCTTCTTCCCTATGGGAAACTCGCTAAAACTTATTAAAATAAACGGCACAAACACAAAATAATAACAATTAGTAAAGGATGTAAAGGGTTTGGACTTGTCAGCTTTAGTGGTTAAATGGGATTTAAATTACAATAGAGGACAATGTGCGGGAGCGACGCTGTAATCCTAACATGGAGCGGGATCTGGGCAACACATATCACCCACAACCACATTCAACTCTGTACCCTTTAGTCCAGGAAATGAAGCATTTCACCTCGCAATTTTTTCGTCCTGCATGGATTGACTTGAAATTTTAACAGAAGATAGGTGATAGCCCAAGGATCAAAATCTATATTGAACCGAAGGGCGCTAAAGCCTTGGGGGTGGTTGCCACCCCATCTCGGGGGTGGGAATTTTTTGTCACATTTCAACCACAGGAATCGATTGAAAAAGTGATTCTAAGCAAAAAATGTTCTATACATTTTTTTGTAAAATCAATATTCTCGAAGTTATTCGCAATTGAAAGTAACACTTTTTAGAGGAAATCGACGTTTTTGATCGTTTTTTTGCGGATAACTCAAATATTATACATTTTATCAAAAGAATTGCAGAAAACAAAATTGTAGCTATTAAAAAAACAAACAAAACGCTTATTTTATAATTTTTCTACGACCAATAGGAACCGAGATACGACCTATCCATAATTAGGTTTTATTTTCAAATGCAAAGACTGATAGATTCAAAGTCAAATACCGGAAAAATAATGCTTTTTTCGTAGAAAATTCAGAGAATGTTTTTTGAAGAGCATACCTTTCTTTAAAAAAAAGGTCTGTAGCATCAAAATTGACTGAGTTATGACAAAAATAAGGTCAATACCAAGTTTTTTATAAAAAAAATCGGTAAAAACAACCCCCTAACTACCCCCCTAATCAAAATTGATCTTTACCCTCGTGCAATTATCTTTGTATATGTATGATTGATATGTCCAAGAAGTTTGACCAACTTAAAATTTATAGTTTTCGAAAAATCAAGACTCTAAATTCCTCAAACAACAAATGTGATGGATGATGACGATTTTTCAGTAGAGCTGCCTTGATAATTGAGGGGATAAAATGGACTGTTAGCAACCGCCCCAAGCAAGATTTCCATATCGTAAAAGTGATTGAATATACGCATAATAGACAGTTCACAACCAGTCTGGGGAAAGTATTCTACCGAGGGAAGAAAAAATATAAATAAATCTCCGATGCTTGTTGTTTATATAAGTCACGTGAGTCTTCCAGCGTCTGTCAAATACAACACCTAAGTACTTGCATTCAGAAACAGTCGCAACACATTCACACGCTGTGCAGTCCTGTGTGAATGTGTTGAGACCGTTTCTGAATGCATTTCATTATTCTTTTAGTTCTATATGCATATATTAAAACTACTGTCTACATTATCGTGTGTAAATTAATACATATATAATATTAAATACATTTATAATTACATCCGCTAACATTATTAAATTATATCATCGTCTATGGATGATTATTCATGAACAAATTCGTCAATGTAGGCTACTCATGTTTAGGCCTATCATTATTTGTCTCATCACCCAGATTTACTCCAAAAACTTCTTTCTACTGTATATCTTTTTAATATCTTGGGATTTTAACACTGCTGTCTAATGAGCTATGAAGATGTGTCGGTACACCGTGGAAGGTGGTCCAAGCTGATCTACACCAGCTGGGCACGTATACCGGTAATGGCAATGGACATGTTACACTAGCCCTGCAATAATATAGTATTACAGGAAAGGAAACTGCAAGACCGGGAGACGTTTTGTGACTAAGGAGAATTAAACTGGTAAAACCACTCTGTCCTAACTGGGTTAATATCTGCACATAGAGGATCCTAGCATTCTATGGGCATTGATAGCTCTAGGTAAAAATTATTCTGGAGTTGAAAACAAAATAATTTAATTAAATGTCACTTAGTGGTCCTAAGTGAAAATCTTGAGAACCCGCCAAGTTTTAGTGGACCAGTTTTCGCACTACATCCCTGCACCAAGTATTTTCAGTAACTTTTCTCACAATTATAGATTTATTTGCCTAACTTTAAAACTTTATTTAACTTAGTTTAATAGCTTTGTTTCATATACCCACTGTCTACCTATTAACATTACCGATCCACGTTTAAGTTATTCTGGAACTTCCTTATTCATGTGATAAATATACGAAGTGCTTAGTAACATAACACAACCGCTGGTAACTGAGACCTTCCAAAACTCAGACGCAGAAGTGTCGCTTATCAACCCTATACCGTTACACACTACACGGTCTACATGTAAGCCGTGGGCTCGGTTTACCAAAAAGATCCAGAGAAATCTTTCTGTTTGCGGTTGTATTGCGTGGGTTATACACAACTAGATGAAACATTAGGAGAATACAATTCATTCAACTGTTTGTAAACTGTTTTAGCGTGTTTACCTAATTGCATTATCCTTGTGCGTGTAGGTGTTCACTGTATTCTGTACACCTACACAAGCATTTTACGTGGATTGTCACGTAAACGTGCTGTATTTTATTTTATGGTTAAACATCGGATGTAATTAAAGTAAGTACAGTTTATTTCATTAAACTGTACCATATAAAAACATCACAAAAGCAACTTTATTTTGCTATATATTTTTTTGAATAAAATAAAATTTCACTGGCATTTTAATTTATTCATCAGTTGTAAATATTTATTGTGTTTTTTTCTAAACAAATTAATAATTAATAGATTAAATTGTCTTTACATCTGACATTAAACTGAAACCTGAACCACATTTCTCTTCGTCTTAAAGTTGTAAATTTCAAATAAGATTTAAAACAGTTTTCTTATACAGTATATTGAATTATTTTTCCATATAATTATTAACAAACTAACTGTGGAATAACCGCTAAGCATATAATAGTTGTGGTAGGCAAAACCTTGTTACGAGTGTTCTGGCAAATCCTTGTTTGGTAAAGTTTCAACGTAGGCGCAGGGGATGCGACAAGTGACATTTTCCGCTCCAATATGGCATGCGTGAGCGTTGCGTGTAAAATAGTTATTTTATTCGCTCAGAACATGACACACATGACAGCCCCCCTACACACAGTCACACAGTGGACACATGATAGCTACGCTCCGTTCCCGACATGCTCTGTCATATTCTCTTTATATTTGAGTATAACGTCCATTGTCAAAATAATTATTTGTAAAGTCAACAGCTTCTCGTACATTACTCGCCATCTGTCATCCTTATCTGCCTTACCATTGCCATCCAACCTGGATTTGATTTGTGTAGGGAAATAATGCTTTTTCAATGTAATAAAATGTGAATAAAAATTTTAAATTTATTCGGTAAAAATTAAATGTATCCATCAATTAATGAATAAACTAATTAAGTATAAGGAATCATAATAAGTTATATAAAAAAATTACGTAGGCCTACTGTCTATTTGGATTATATAACTATTAATATCAAATAAATATTGAAACTAGGCTGTCCCCCCATTCCTAAAAAAGGTCCCAGTCTTTTCTGAAGTCCTTGTTACAGCTATGAACTACAGAGCTGGTGGTTTGAACAGCCATTAAAAGTTTTGAATGGAAACAACTAAAAAGTTCAAAGTACAAGTAGGCCCTGTTGGTACACTCATCGACCGACCGTCAAGTGGTTCCGCTTCCTTTGTGGTTTACAGTAGCCTGTCTATGCATCCCCAACTGTGTAACCGTACTGCGGTTAGCATCTAGGACGGTACGAGGGTTTGAATTACGGAATGACTATTCAGGTTTGCATTTCCTCCTCTAAAAGTGTTTGTAATGGATCTTTACCTTGACCTAATATATTTTGCATTAAACCGCATCAGTAAACTGACACACATGATTAGATTATTAGATCACCTTTTCAAATGGAGACTCACCCAGATAGGTATTTTAAGGTATGAGAAAGTATGTATGAGAAATGAGTGTAAGATGATTGTGGCGCGATCTTGTAGTCCTGTTACTGACTAAGGATGACATGTTCCTTAGTCAGGACTGGTAATTAATGGCCCAACAGCCAATAACATCTTAAGGACCTACTGTGCTTTCTCCCTCGAAAGTGGATGCATGAGGTAAACTTAATTTTTATATATTTTAAACGTTAACATATTTTAGCTAAATAAAATAAAGTTTGAAATAACTCATTTAATTATAAAAAGTGTAAAGTAAATGCACTAAAAGAGTCGAACGGCCAGCAAAGAGGAAATGGGGACGGCGTTCACCTGACCGGAAATGTCCAACCCCTTCAATGCCCTACTCCAATTTTTACTTCGTTTAATTAAAAGCTTTATAAACAGAAGCCACTGTGAGTTTGTGTACTTAGCTCTTTTAATTGATTTTTCTCTTTTAATGAGCCAGATAACTAAAAGTATTTGGCTGTTCATTTCGATGTAAAAGTTCTTCCATCTGGCCAAAGCTACTTCGTTCCATATTTCACTGGGGATGAAAAACTTAAGATGATTTTACCGTTGGATGATCATTAATGAAGGATTACTACTGTCTTAAACAATTTTCAAAAAAACGCGTACTGTATTTTGATCGAATAAGCGATCTATTTAGTCTGTTTGGTTATTCATACAGCGTATTGAAATATAATGGTCGATTGAAACATAAAACTATAATAAAAGTATTATTTACAAGTTTCAAAGGTATACTGTTAATGCTTAATTTTATCTAGTAAGCACTAATTCCCTTTGAACAGTACACACATTTACTATAGGACTATCTGAGAGAGCAGAATATGAGTAAAACCCTAGAATTATTTTGAATAAATATTTAATTTTAATTTTTGATTTTTTAGTTTTGATTTGTCGCATGAATATTTATATTTAGTGCAATATTTATAGAACTATTCTCAAAGTTTACAAAACAGTAAAAGACTCTAGGTACGAAAGAGTGATTAAATCACCAACATAGCTTTCTTGGACTTCAATTAATTAACTGAAAGTGTCGAAAGTTTTGCAGAGTGCCACTTATGAGGGTTACGGGTGACGGCTTGGAATAGTGGGGGGGAGGGGAGGTTGCAATAAAGGTAAACTTTGATGGCCCACAGTGTCAAGTCCTTCTTTGCTGATTCTAATGATCCTCTTTCTTTTAATTAAACCACAAATCCATTGTAACTTGAATATTATACGCGTATTATTTATTCATTTGTAACGATTCAAACGGTTGTCGTTGCTTCGGATACATTTTCACAGATTTGAATAATTGATTTTTCATTGTGTACTTGACCAACAAATCCTAAGTAAATATTATTACAATACGCTAGTAATTGTTTTTGGTGATTTGAATAGCGATTTTTGTTATTTTGAAACCCCAAAATTATCTTTTCATACACTTATCGTACACGTTATTTGTAAAACTTATTCTTATTCTTGTTCATACTGAAGGAGCGACTCGAGCAGGCGTCATGGTGTCATTTCAGCATTAGTATACACATTGTTTTAGGAGTTCAAGACATTAAGTTAGGGGTTTGTATCCCATTCATTTCTTGTACCAAGTTATTTTGACATAAATTGGTTTCATTTTAAATATTTTTCAACTACTATATCAAACTATGTTTTCATAATAACAATTTTGAAGAAATATTTGAACTATACGAAGTTATATTCTGATAAAATTATACAATGTTATCATATGTATGATATCATTTAAAATACATACAGCACAATTTATAATCTAAAATTCTAATTTCTTTGGAATTGTGAGCTCCTTTATTCCCCGTATCCTTCATATACGTTACAGAATGTAGTATACAATATGTTATTAACTTAAGCAAATAAAGTAATACTTTTCCTGATAACTCTATTTTCCCACTAATTGCTTTCCACAAATTATACCGGATATTCGCATCTTTGTACATTGGGTGTTTACAGATAAAACCACAAGAGTGTTCATGTATTTTTATGTTTCGATTGTTTATTTAATAGGTTTAGTGCCATCCATTGTTTACTGTGGACATAACCTCAGTAACAGTAGCACAGAGCTTCCGTCGCGCAGCTCCGCTCGCCTCATAGGAATGGGTTCCATTTACTTACATGCATTTACAGTATGCGTCGTTACTGTCGTCGCTTAGGAATATCATCTCTATTCTTCATTAACTCTACTAGGAAATTTAGCAAACTGTATATTTGGCTTTTTTGTGTAAAAAATAAGTTATGGGGCTCTAGAATACACTGTGGGTGTACAGTCGTTTTATTGTCTATGGTGTAATGTTCAAATTCATTTTTATTATTATAACATAGCTTGATGTTATATTAATTAACTTAACTTGATGATCAACACAAATTAGGAGCTGTAAATGATTTTACCTTTACAGTATTTTAATATTTGTATCATATCAACAAACAATACCATCTCAAAAGTATTACAAAATAATTTAAATAAAAATGTAATGATTATTAAGTTGTATTATTCACCAAATTTCAGATCTACAATTAGGTACAGTCTATACAGGTAACATGATAGTATCATACTGACATGTATTTTTTACCTTTTAACTCAAAGCAAACACTTTTGAGTAAAATAATACAAAATTGATATTTATTTTTAAGAAATAGCTAAGCTTACATCTTCTGGTGGTGTAGAGTGGCGAGGAAAATCTCTGCAACCAATCTATTGTAGTAGTCTACACTATCCATTGATGAAGTGATTATTTTAAATTGCAGAGAATCGCATGTCATTCCTCGGCATTACCTGATATGAAGGAGGGCCATTACCCAACCCAAAATCACTCTTGATCAAAATTATCACGTAATGGCCGTTTCCAATCTACTAATGTGACTGGAAGTACCTTTGGAGAACACCTCAACATGTCAGTGGGTAGCTGACAATTTCCCAACCACCATTTGCTAAAGTTTATTTACAAAAAATATAAGCTCTATGGTGAAGAGGCGTTTTCCAACCTGCGCGATTAAGCTACCCGCCCTGTGTGCTCCTTACTTCGCAATTGCAGAGACTACTAGTTGGATCGAGATCGAATGATACCTTCTTCCTACTACTGTAGTACCTCCGCAATACGCGACCACTGCAGACCTCGCTGCGCGACCAACTAGCTAGACCGCCCTGTGTGCTCCTTACTTCGCAATTGCAGAGACTACTAGTTGGATCGAGATCGAATGATACCTTCTTCCTACTACTGTAGTACCTCCGCAATACGCGACCACTGCAGACCTCGCTGCGCGACCAACTAGCTAGACCGCCCTGTGTGCTCCTTACTTCGCAATTGCAGAGACTACTAGTTAGATCGAGATCGAATGATACCTTCTTCCTACTACTGTAGTACCTCCGCAATACGCGACCAACTAGCTAGACCGCCCTGTGTGCTCCTTACTTCGCAATTGCAGAGACTACTAGTTAGATCGAGATCGAATGATACCTTCTTCCTACTACTGTAGTACCTCCGCAATACGCGACCACTGCAGACCTCGCTGCGCGACCAACTAGCTAGACCGCCCTGTGTGCTCCTTACTTCGCAATTGCAGAGACTACTAGTTGGATCGAGATCGAATGATACCTTCTTCCTACTACTGTAGTACCTCCGCAATACGCGACCACTGCAGACCTCGCTGCGCGACCAACTAGCTAGACCGCCCTGTGTGCTCCTTACTTCGCAATTGCAGAGACTACTAGTTGGATCGAGATCGAATGATACCTTCTTCCTACTACTGTAGTACCATCCACAATACGCAATGCAGACCTCGCTGCGCGACCAACTAGCTAGACCGCCCTGTGTGCTCCTTACTTTGCAATTGCAGAGACTACTAGTTAGATCGAGATCGAATGATACCTTCTTCCTACTACTGTAGTACCTCCGCAATACACGACCACTGCAGACCTCGCTGCGCGACCAACTAGCTAGACCGCCCTGTGTGCTCCTTACTTCGCAATTGCAGAGACTACTAGTTAGATCGACATCGAATGATACCTTCTTCCTACTACTGTAGTACCTCCGCAATACGCGACCACTGCAGAGCTCCAAGACACAACATAAATGTGATTCGGTAGTCGTTAAACTACAAATACACTGTGAGAGACGATGGACAGCTGTATTCTCAAAGTCGTAGGAAGCAACATGGTGGTGTCTCCAGAGATAAACGCAGATGACATGGGCGTAAAACCACCGTTACAACGTGTTACGGGGAGCGATAAACGCGGTCCTAGCGATCTGGTGACTCATCCGTCGTTATGATACTACCATTATCCGTCTACGCTTCATCCGACTTGCGTGGTTCCTTTGTAAAACTAAAGTTTAACGGGGAGTGATATATGCGGTCCTAGCGATCTGGTGACATACCCGTAGTTATTACCTACAATACTATCATTATCCACCTACGGTTCATCCTCATTGCGTGACTCATCCGTCGTTATGATCTACATTACTACCATTATCCGTCAACGGTTCATCCGACATGCGTGGTTCCTGTGTAAAACTACCGTTACAACTTAACATCTGATATTTCACTTGCTCTGGCTCTGTTCTGATTTGATTGTTCTAGTCAATCCAGCAACTACAGCGGTAAACGCTAATGCTGTGAATCGCCCGAATGAAGTCCTTTCACCCGTATGTAAGTCGCTCATACACGTCTGGACGGATGTGGGAAGGTGGGTTTGGTTTGGGTAAACACCGCTCAACGGTGGAGTCACCACATAACCCTCGCAGGAGCGGGGGTACTCATAAAGAGTTACCAACTGCAAAAAAATCCTACGTGTTGCTTGAGGTGGTTGGTTCAGTATTTTTCGCGTTTACTTTCCACAACAAACAAACCAAAAAACATACAGAAACCACCTCTTCATTAGAGATTTCAAACAATTTTCTTGCTCTGCAGTACAAAAGTATAATTATAAACTTTGCAAGGTTGTACAACATTCATAATATACAGTGTACAGTATCACAAATGATATAGACTACACTATATAATAATGTTCAAAATCTGCCATGCTTGTCGTGTATCAACATCCTGCCCATCGATTTATTGTGACCATTGATTTACTTTAAAATATCATTATAAAAACAGCTAATTTTTCATAGCTTTAACCAGAGAAGATTCTAACAATAAATATAGTCATATTATAAGTACAATGCAAATGTAAAATGTAATGTCAAAGTTAAACGTATATTCAAACATTTAATATTAGAACGAAAAACTACCTTCATGACAGCAAAAAATGAGAGTTTTGAAATATGATATCAGCACAACCCGCCTTTCCCTGGCTCGTTGCTAGGTCTGGTCATTACAGCGTTGATAAGCATGGCTTAGTTTTATTTATTTAACTTCATTCGTTTTTGGAGAATCTTCTCTGGTTTGAATTATAATATTAGGTGGTAAAAATTAATCGTAAATGCTGTAATATTATTAATTATTAGTTGTTTGTACAATAATTCACCAATACTAAATAGAAAAGAAGTCTATGAACTATAATTTAGGCTTAAGGTTAAAGGTTAAAAATAAATATAATCGGAAAATTAAATGTATTAATTACTAAATTAGTGAATTAATTTAAAAATAGTAAAACAAGGACTTCTCATGGCTTTGCCGCACGACATTGGTTGATTATTCATTTTACTCATACTTAACCTACTTATCTCAATGTCTATTTACAGGTTATACTATAAGTCATATTTAATATTATCCTAGAAACATAGCCTATGTCAACTTATCACTTATCAGCCCCTAGACGCCATTTTTTAAATTTTCCAAAAATATGTATCAAGAACTATTAAACCTACAGAAACAAGTCTTGTAGATGTGTACAGTTTCAAATGAACATTTTGTCGCTCGGGTCCCACAAAACGAAAAATGATTGTACTGTAATAACTTCTCTGTGAGGTGGGCAATAGGTTCGATCATGGATATGTCTAAAGAGAATGTTTTTGTTAACCTAAACAGCTAATATTATATGACGGCACTTCCGCTACACTTTTTGTGCCCCGAAAATCAAACCCGAGCTTAGACATATCCATGTCAAAAATCTGTCCCAGGTCAGCTTAAGAAGACATCCGTAATAGCTCTGTTTTCCCTGTTGATATTTCACTAAAATTGAAATATGATATTCGAATAAAAACTGCAATGAGAAAAGGAAAAGGGAACAGGGTTTGTGGTAATAATTGAATGGAAATTATTCAAAACTAACCGAAATATTGCATTAGATAATGTTGACGCACAATGTTGATAACTGAAATGTTTTGACAAAATTAAATATTATGCTGTATGCTTTTACAAAGGACGAAACATTATGGTCGATAATTGTCTAGAATTTACGTTGAGGGTGTAAATAAAACAAGCCTAGCAATTCAGAGAACAGGCCCAGTGGCCCAGAGAGCCAATTCAGAGAACAGGCCCAGTGGCCCAGAGAGCCAATTCAGAGAACAGGCCCAGTGGCCCAGAGAGCCAATTCAGAGAACAGGCCCAGTGGCCCAGAGAGCCAATTCAGAGAACAGGCCCAGTGGCCCAGAGAGCCAATTCAGAGAACAGGCCCAGTGGCCCAGAGAGCCAATTCAGAGAACAGGCCCAGTGGCCCAGAGAGCCAATTTTTGTAGCATCTTTGTTTTGAAATATGAGAAACAATTAATTAACAACTCCATGCCTTCATTAAGAATTTATTATTCGAACACTCATTATTAAGAACTTATTATAACTTATTATTAAGAACAATTATTACAGCTATCTTTAGTGTAACATGGAGGAGGCCTGTAAGAAACTTTTCTATCACTTAAAATAATTGACGTGAACTTAAATGCTTTAAAGAATTAACTTGATAGAACTAAAATAACTTTATCGAATTTAAAAATTGATTATCTGGCATTTTCTAGAAACTAAAAAAGTCTATACTAAAAATTTTGTTGTATATTGCATAGTCGTAGTTAAATACTTAATGTAGTAGATATTATTAAAATTAATAAATTTTAATTCAGTTTGTAAACTATTTTTCCGTAGGTTATTCAGAACTCTAAATTCGTGGGTTTTAACAAAAGATTACAGATATAAGTGAATTATTATACAACAAGCATATAATGTATATTGTATACAATGTATATTAACGGATATGTCAATAGAATAGCCGTTCAAACTAGGTTCATAGTACTCAGCGGATTGTTAATTGACGGAGATGAGCCAGTAGGGAGCGATAGCGAGTCACAACTGCGCTCTGATTGGTGGAGCCGCTCACTACGGCTCTGTGATTGGTCCAGCACCAGCACCACTCAAGGTCAATCGACCAGCCCGGGTTGCACCGCACTGCGCTCACTAGGTCACTGTGCAACGGTGCAACGGTGCAATGATGCACACGAAGACCAGCCACAGCGTACTGTACTTGTTTGGGTTGTTCAAATCTTAATTACAATTTAAAAATTTGTATTCATTTAAAAAATTAATATTTTAACACTATAGGGATACATTATCGCGAGATAGATCAAATGTGTTGTATTTGTGCTTTAGATCAATTTCTTTTTAGTGTGTTGGATGGGGACTGCTATCGCCATTATTTCAGAACAGCATTATAAGTCACCAATTTGCCTTAAAACGATTTTTTAACTAAAAAAAAGAAAAGAAAAACAAATTAAAAATATATAAACTTAAAGGTTTAATACAATAAAAAAACTAGTTCCAGTTAGGTCTAAATAAAATTTGTGAAACACTAATTTATATTTAAAAAATTTTACTTGTTAAGTTATATTTGTGAGATGAACTACTTTGAACATTGAAATACATTAAAGTTATATCACTAATACGATATTATAATATATAATACTGATGGCCCATGCGATCGATCCAACGTGCTTTTACGTTATTTAGTATTCATTTTTTCTATAAATACCACCCTATATGTATTTATAATACCAATAACCAACCTAACTTAAATCCGCAGAGCACTGCCTGGGGGCGTCCCCCTCACCCTCCCACCATCATGCTAAAGTGGGAGACCTTGGACCGAACGCCCTGTGGACTGAATGAGATCCTCGCATACATAGATATTAGAGTCAGTGCAATAGTCTTAGGTATAAATTGATTGATGTGATTCAGATTCTGAAATATTCATTCTAATTTAATGATGAACGAAAAGAAATATAACTAACTAAATTCATTGAAATTTAAATAGTACAGTAATAGTGTTAACATGCTATTTAGATTTTCTCTTTGATTCAAGTATATTTTAAGTAAAAGGCATTTTAAAAATATTTTATTTCACTTTAAACAAAATCCTATTCGTCCAACGTAACAGTCCCCGGGGCCCCATGAAGGGTGTGATGGGAGGGAAGGGAAGGGGCTTGTCAAGCCCTCCCGTTGAGACGCCGGCTTAACCCTCACTTAACCCTCCACGTGCGTTCAAAATAACACTCTTACATTTACATGTTCACTCAAAAACCTTCCCCAGGTCTTAGGTGCAGCTACCTCTCTGTATAAAAGTGTGAACAAACAATTAAAATTTCAACTGAGTAAAAAACAACGTACAATATAACAAATAATACAAGATAACAAGATACAAATACATACACAATACAAATACAATACATACAAATACAAGATAACAAATAACACCAGACCAGAACCTTAGCATTTTACAGGTTTTCTTGTCTGAGCCCTGATAAGCAATAATAAACCTATGAATTTAACTTATCAATATTAATTTCAAGATGTAGCCTTATAACTAAAAAATTAGCAACATTGACATTAAAGATAGTGGTCTACTCCACAGCTAAACCCGCCTAGATGTTACGAAATGACATGGCTAAGTAGGTAAACTGAGCGTCACAAAGGTCCGGAATAAACACGTTAGTTATTTCGTCTACGTATATTTACGCATCAGTAAATTTTAATTTCATACAATATTTCATACAATATAAAAATACTGTATGTACACATTGTGGTATTTTTCGATTCAATCAAATTTGAGTTAGACTTAACTAGTTGGTAGGCCTAGTTAAAACGAGATTGCACGCAGCACGCTGGCGTGAGTGGAGCGAATTTCTCAGAACTTAAATTTTTCCCATCATAGTGATCTAGTAGTATTGAGTATGCATGTTTGCTGTAATAAGGGATGTTTTACATGTTAATGTGCTTTTATTAAGGTTGTTCACTAAGTGAAAACACATAGGCTACTTTTTTCAAATTATGTCAATAATTAAGCTAGTTATACCAATTGATCCTTTCTCCATAACAATGACATGGCCAATGAATGCGCAGGTTTGCTGCCGTAATAGACACTACATTTGCGGTTTTGTGATTGTATTGATTCATCTTAACTAGATGGACATAAAAATTTGTAAGAACATTTAAGTAAATAAATGAGTTATTGATTTTTATTTTTAGCTATTATCCATGAAATAATTAACATTGCACAATGTTCTGTGTTTACCATTTTAGGTATCTCAGTAGTCAATTACTAAGAAAATCCAATAAAAAAAGGAAAATTAGATTCTTTTTAATTATATAAAAATAATATATACTATTTTATTTTAAATATTCTTCGGGTACAACCGCTCCCAAAAGTGTAGTTAATATATCCTAATTGCGTTATCCAACTAACTCATCCAAGATATTACAATAAGGAACAAACTCCACAAAATTTGATCAGACGATAATTTGCGGCCGTTATCGTGGTGACACATATATAGTGACGCATATAGTTATATATTGAAATAATTCGACCAAGTACCCTTAAAAAACATTTTTTTAATAAAAATAAGAAAAAATAAAAATGTTTTTTAAGGGTACTTGGTCGAATTATTTCAATATAATAATATTAGTAGCCCTGTTTGATGAAATAAACAGTAAAATATAAGTATATATATATGTATACATATAATTTTGAACGACCCCTCCAAAAGGTAATTCATAATTTAGGGGGTGAATTATGAACTTTTATGATGGTCCCGGGCTTAACTGTCACGATGTGAGTCACGTGAATAGCTTACTTTTCCATAGGAAATTTGCTAATAAGTAGCCTTTTTTCATCAAGTACAATCGGGCATCTTAATTAAAGCAACGTACATAATAACCGTAAGTAAAGTACCAGCTTGAGTCAAATTTTATATAGACTAATATGGTTTATTAATGCATTTCACGCATTTCAAACAGTTAACGCGATCTTAAAACAGGATTATTTGGAACCTTACTTTGAGCTGGGTTCAGAGGGTTCAGGGTTTAAGGATTAGTATAACTAGTATTAGGAACCTAGAATTGGTTAAAGCAGAAGTTTTCTGAAGTTATTAGATTCCATCCCCAACTTGCCTCCCTGAGACTGTAGAAAAACATTGAATCATAATTATTGTATGAAATGAGCCAGGAACACGTGATCTAGAAAGAAAGGTAGTATGATTCCATGTTGCCATCTGGCGATGGCGGTACGAGTGAGGGATGCGCGCGCAGCCGAGCGTCGTCGACATAAACCCGCTCGCCACCTTTAATATCTCACCGGCAATTTACAAGTCCAATTCCATCTTGGAGCACCATGTCGTATCTTACAAAACACTCGCATACCTATAATTTTACTATTTATATTGAAATTTATTCGTTTAAAACTGCATAAAAAGGATTATCACAGTCAATGAACACCAACAATTAATTAACTGCACAATCAATCACGAATTATTTTCTAATTTTTTCCACGTTAGTACACAAGTGGATTGTACAAAATTATCCATATTTTTATATTAAGGTTTTTTTATAACCTATCCAACACCATGGGATAATTTTTTTCACTCAATTTGACAATTTTAATTATACTGTATAATGTTACGAGAAAATATTTTATCAACGACTATAACATTGTAAAATTATAACGAACATTTAAAATTTTTACAGATACCTTTACTGATTATGGAAATAAATTAGGAACAACTGATATGACAGTGCAACTTACAGTGTTTGCTAAGTATTCTAGGACAAGTTAAACTTGCACCTTGTCATGTTTTGTACTCGTTTACACTTGAGCTCAGTTTACCCAAATCCAAGTTCATTTGAGAAACATTATTTCCCTGTTACGTAGACGCATTGGCTATTTCCAGTCTCTTGGTTCAAACCATTGAGCAAAGAGCGGCACGCGACTTATCGTTCGGGAAAGGTCACAGCTCGGGGTGCTGTGAAGTGTGACGAGTCGACACTGAGCCTTTCGTAAGTGTACGTTTTAATATGTAAACACAAATAAACAAATTTAATTTTTTTCATATACAGTCCTGCATCTCTTGGGATGTTTTACATTGCTTGTATGAAATGAAAGATGTTATATATTGGGACAATAACTATTCCATAGACGAAATGAAACTCGTTGGATTGACATACAGATATTGGTCACAAAAATTAATTACAGATACAGATTGATAACTAAGTTATAATTAAATTTACTTAGCTACGGCTTCTGAGCTGTTTCTGGCTATCTCCATCCCGTAGATAAAATATCATAATAATTTTTAAATCTTGTCAAAATATCATAGTATTGGAATGTAGATAAAATAATGAAGATCATATTTAGTTTTACGATAGGTAAAATTAATTATTTTAATAATAATGATAAAAAACAATTAGATAAATTTTAACCATGCAATTAAGGACTAGACCATCTGTAGCCCAAGTCAGTTTATGGTTTCCTGAAGTTGTGGTTAAAAGTTCATTATGGAAGTTATTATGTTTGATGTGTTTCCAAGGACCGGCTCAGCCAACGTGACCTTTCATCACCTCTCCTGCTCTCCACGCGTCTAAATCCACACAAAGATACTACAAGTCCGTCAGTTATACAATCAATGTGGGTACATTGGTTGCATTTATTGCATACATTGACTCTGCAAGGGCTTGAACGGATGTTAAAGCTCTTGAGTAAAGTTGAGTAAAAGTCGATTACTTGAATTACATTTGATAAATGAGTTGATATTTTCTAACAATCAACGCTGGATGAAAAAACGTTTAGCATATCCTAAATGTAAATACTCAACTCTTATCAGTTTACCAGAGATTTTCTATTTCAAGAGATAATTGAAGTTTTATACAAAAGAACTGGAAAATTTGGCAGTTACATTTGCCGTCCGTGTGTGAGTGTGTGTATGTGTGTGTGTGTGTGTGTGTGTGTGTGTGTGTGTGTGTGTGTGTGTGTGTGTGTGTGTGTGTGTGTGTGTGTGGATGTGTGCAGAGCCACAGTCTACCCCGTTGGTCCGATTTAGATGAAATTTGGCATGCATGTATATATACACCGTAACTCCAGGTATTTTTTTAATTTTTTATTTTTAAGGGTAGCTCATCCCTAAAAACCCTTAAAAATCCAAAGTTTGTTATTAAAAGTTGATAGTTTATAGTGCACAGAGTAGGCCTAATAAATAATTTGACACCGCCCGCACGTCTGTAAAAATGAAGGTTCAAAAGTTATGGGCTTTTAAATGTAAAAAATAAAAATTTGATATTTTCAGCAAAAACAATGAAAGTAAAGTATAACTTGACTGGTACCATTGAAACCAGCTTAAAACCTAAACAAATTCGTATTTTGAATTATTTGTCTACGACTAACGGTTCCAGAGAAAAGTTAAATTTACTGAAAGTACGATCTCTGAAAGCGCCCAATGTTATTCTTATGGGGAGTATTAAAATTTGTTTTCCTTATTTTTCCACATTTTTCCAAGAAAATTGGTATGGAGTATAAGGTCAAATCACCCAATAAAACCAACTCAAAAGAGCTTGGTATTACCGGGGGGGTAGGGGGGTTCCTCATAACTTTGTCTCTCTTGGTTTTATTTTCAGATATGGGATGATTATTTTTCACACAATAAATTGTGAAATTATATTTAGATAAACTTTGAAGAACATGATGGTTTTATTACAGATTGTCTTTCTTTTTTAATTTTACTTAAGGGAGAAAGTATGTGTCAGTCCACTGATACCGTTTATTTGTATTCAAACAAACTCCAAACAATAATGGAATTAAATGGTAGAAATAATATTTTATTGGAAGCCAAAAGCTACACAAACAGGAATATTGTTCAGCAAATATTCGAGTTCAATTAGCTTCGGTTTATCAGCGGTTATTTATAGAGCAAACATAAGTAAGCAAAGGTAAGCATTCAGGTTACATATTTCGTGACTCTTGAGTCAATCAGCAGCGACGTGTGAATAACTTAGGGAGCCATTCGTGAGGGATTACTTCAAACCAAACAGTCACGTCATTCTAAAGAAAACGCCAAGAATTATTCAGAATGTTTTCATTTGTAGTTCACCAGCTTGTCACAACTGGCAATGACGCGAGGACAGTTATAAACTAAAGCCAACTGTCTTCTGAAACATACCAGAAACTATTTGTAAATTAACTTCGACGGCGAGTGTACATAATCAATCCTCTGCTCGGGAAACAACACAAACTATCATGCAGAGGGTAAATAAAATATATAAAAATACAATTTAATAAACGCTTGTAAAAAGGCTGGCCAGGAAAACATTTTAGTGATGGGAATTTGAAGGAAGCTGTAATTATTAATTATATTAAAGTGTTGGGTATTTTACTAAGGTGGGTTTTACTACTTTACTTATTTACTAGTTACCATTAATATCTTGAAATAACAATACATTGAAATTACAAATGGCAATATTTATTTATTCAGTTACATTCATTTCAATGGTTTATAGGGACTAAAATTAGTGTTACAGAGATATGGGGTAGGCCTAATGCCAAGATGGCGAAATTTGAGTCAAGATCGCTCTACAAAATTAAAACATGATAAGAAAATTAATGTTCATGGGTTCTATCTGTAGGGAGAGGCACTCGAGCTGGAAATTTCAATAAATTTAGATTAAAAGATAATGAATGATATTGTTGAATGTCAAATATGAAATTAGGCTTTTGCATTATAGGATATAGCATCAAGCTGATGTCCCATAAGGAGGTTTCCAATTAATACTGTATTTCACAGAATTTACTGATTTTAAATAAGTAATTACAATAAAAATTTAAAATGACAGTCATTCTTGAGATTTGAAATTAGATTACTTGGAAATTAATTATTATAAATCTGAAGTTTCCATACATCTGAGGTATCCCTGTGAATACAAGATGGAGAATACCTAGTGGTCATTTTCTTCTCTCACTACTGGCTGTGGGAGATATTAAAATAAAGGAAAAATTAAATTGTAGTGAGCCAAATGTTCCCTATTTTCAATAACCTGAGGATCCAACTTCCAGTTTACACTGGGAAATTATTAAAGTCTAGGTTCTGGGACCTAATTAATTTAATTGAATTTCACTTTAACGCTGAGAGTCTGTATGACTGTCTTCTCAGAAGACAGTCATACAGACAGTCTTACATTTAGTCATACAGTCAGTGACAGTCTTCCTCACAGCTTCTTTCTTGTTGGCTTAGGCTATTATTGTTGAAGCACAACATAATATTCACGAATTCACGTATTCACGAGTCACTGAATTTAGAATCCTTATAGGCTATTTTAGAAAAGTATACTATGTGAAATTTATTCCATTGCAATTATTTTACAAACTTATATTAGATGATCATTTATGATACTGAATTATAATTTATTTTTAAGTAATATTGATGGTGATAATTAGATGAAATTGATTTTGTAGTCTAAATGAATATATATAATTTGATATGGTAATGTTCTGAGGAGGTGGTCTGAATTACTGATTATTATGACATATGCAATTTTATATAATGTAACAAGAATAATATGTTATACAGAGTGTCCATGAAATTCGTTTCGGGACTATGGTGAGTGATTAGGTAAATAAAAAGGAAGAAAAATGTTCCAATGGATGCATGGCCTAAAACGCTTATTTTACCAGATATCTGCCATTTTGTATTTTTCAGAAAATATTTTTTATTTCAAACATTTTTGAACGGATTATTGTCAAATTTAGAATGTGTTTTATAATAGTAGACTCCTATTACTAAGAAAATTAACTAGCATGATCCAAGCTGAAAATTCAAAATGGCGGCGAATTAAAATTTTAAAACTAAAATACTTTGAAAACGGTAAAAATACAATGGACGCCATTTTAAATTTTGAGCTTGGATCATGCTAGTGATGTTTTAATAATATTAGTCTACTAGTGTATAACACATACCAAATTTGAAAATAATTCGTTTCAAATGTTTGAAGTAAAAAAATGTTTTGTGAAAAATACAAAATGGCGAATGTCTGAGAAAATAAGCGTTTTAGGCCATATCTGCATTGGAACCTTTTAATGTACCTAATTACCCACCGAAGTCCTGAAACGTTTTTCATGGACACCCTGTATAGGCAACAGGGGTAATAACATATGAAATAAATTATTTATTTTAATGGTCTGGCTTTAATAGGTTATCAATAACTGCGAAAAATGAGAACAACACAAACAATTGTCAGTTCTCAATTGACAATTGAGAACAACAAACATTGGAACAACTTAATACCAAATAATGTATGAGCGGATTGTAATGCTACAAAGCTTGAATGTATTTAGGTGGAGTGCCTGATATGCTGAGTATAATTAATGTGATACAGATACATACACACCAGGCCAGTGCCGCGTGGACATCCACTGTTGCTAAGCGATTGATGGTTATATGCGTTTGGATTAATCGAGCACTTGTATAGTATACTGGGATAATACAGTTCCTAGTTTCCCATACAGACATTTTCTGGTATAAAAGGGATGATAAAATAATGCTATATTATTTTGAATATGTTAAATCGAATGAAATATGTGAGTTTTATTGTGTTTTAACAATAAATATATTGATTAAGTAAAATTGATTGCAAATAACTAAAGTTTTCTATTTATTTTACTTGTAAAGGAGGAGGTATGTTTCACTACATGTAGAGACAAATGCTTGAAAAGTTACCTAATTAAATAATATTATTTTAACGTTTCATAAACCAGAAAAGCCGAATCTCGGCTTCTGTCTGTCTTTCTGTAACGCGAAACAAGGCATTTGTGTTCGTATTCTCCCTGAAAACCCCTTAGTGGTCCGGTTTACTGGCAATCTTGATGACATAAATTAATGTGACAATCTTCTATAAACTCTACAGAGTATAACATCTAGAAACAGTAATCGTAGGTATAGTAATAACCTGACCAACTCCTAATTTTACATTCTGAGTCAGCAAAGCCAACGATGAAACGAAATAAAAATTATATTTCGTTTATTGTTATAAGATAGTACCTGGTGACCGAGCTTTGCTCGGATAGAATAAGACATATTTTTACAAGTTAATTAGCAAAATTAAAACAAATTTACTGCCCAATGAAAACATTTATGTGGTTGAAATAAAACCGATTTAATACAGCATTTAATACAGCATAATTTATATAGCACTGAACAAAAAGTATCGCCCCTGGTGGGGATGGAACTCGCGGCCTATAGTTCTTGAGGCCGACATGCTACAACTCGGCTACGACGTTAGTCAATTGAGCGATGCCGTTTAACGTCTTTTAGCCAAAGCCGATCATTTACTGTTTAATTATCCATACCGTTATTATTAGCCTGTGATGAACTGATTTTGTTATAAACGGAATGAGGACTGAAAAGCAAAAGAGAAATTTAATTTTCATCAATTAATTGGTTTGTTACAGTGGCTTCAAGCAATACAACGAATACGTTTTCTATAAAAAGACGGAAGATTTTGGAAATACTTTTTTCTGCTTTTATTTCGCACAGCTATGTTATCCTTAAGTTTTTACAAATTGTTTAGTAACCTGATAATTTTGCATTTATTTAATTCATAAAATAAATATTAATGCATAACCTCTATATTGTTCCCCGCAGTCTTCAATCAAGAACTGTCAAACGGTTATAAACAGCTGTTTTGGTTTGTATTGTTTACATTTTATTCTCCATAAGCGTAATAGATTTTAAACTTAATATTACCGTATTTGGTAAACTTAAGCCCGACATTAGACCTATTATAGAACTTATTTTCTACTCGGAAATTAGTGCCCAAAAAAAACAATTCCTCGGTCGTTAAATTTATTTATATATATATATATATATATATATTTATATATATATATCGTATTATAGTATTGGATATATATGTGCGTTGTGAACACGATAACTCTCGTAAAAATACAAAGAAAATTCATGGTAAACGTGTATTCCTACAAGTGCTCGGACGAGTTATAAACCAGTTTTTCGGTCATAGTTTGGGGGGGTTTTGAACCCCAAAATGGGGTTTTTTAGCGTCATACAGTGTAAAAATAAATATTTCACCATTAAATTCATGTAAAAAACTACACTTATAAATAAGTCCCAGTTTTTCTGGATAAAGTTACCGAGTATTAAAAAATCTAAACACATATTGTATTTTGGGCTCCAATGTTAATCTTATGGAGGATAAGGAAAAATTAATATTTCACTTATTAACCAATATTTTTGGATAAAACTTGATATTTAGCTTTATGTAGACCCATAAGTATGATAAAAAAATTAGTTTATGTGTTTATCATGCACAAACTGCATACTCATTTTTCCATGTTAAACATACGGAGAAATGCAAACTCCTTTATTTATGGACAGATTTTTATTGGAAGTTGGATGAATGCTAAAAATAAAATAAAAATTGATACAAAGTTGTGTTCCTCATAGCAACAAACCTGCTCATTTCATTTATTTATGGAGAATAAAATAATTCTCATGTTTATCGACAGATTTTGACCAAACTTGTCATATATTATTATTATTATATTATTGATTTGGAAATTCGCTGAGTACGCAGGTCTGCTGCGACGGGGGTATTATTCTCCATAAGCGTAATGTTAAATTTTTAGATTTTAAACTTAATATTACAGTAAAACACGAATTTTCCTGGACATTAGACCTATTTAGACTTTTCTACTCGGAAATTAGTTATTTCCAAAATTTAAAGAAATTCCTCGGTGCCGTTTTCGAGATCCGTGTGCAAATATATATATATATATATATATATATATATATATATATACAAACCTTGCTCGTATTATAGTATTGGATTATGAATCGTGCGTTGTTTAGCGTCATACAGTGTAAAAATACAAAGAAAATTCATGTAAAACACACTTATAAATAAGTCCCAGTTTTTCTGGATAAGATATTATGAATCGTGCGTTGTTTAGCGTCACACAGTGTAAAAATACAAAGAAAATTCATGTAAAAACACACTTATAAATAAGTCCCAGTTTTTCTGGATAAAGTAACTCAGTAAGAAACCCTTTGTCAAGCATATCTGCTTTGAGTTTTCTTTTTAAACTCTTCATTTATTTTAAGATATTTGGGAGATAATTTTGAAGAATTTTTAAATTGATAAAGTGTGCCGGCCCAAAACTTCAGTTAATATCTTTCACTTTAACTTTTTAATAAAAGTTCGACTTAAACACCCTCATTTGGAATAATTTTTAACTGAATCATAAATCATATTGTTGAATGTTGCAGTAATTAATCTCAAATCACGGCACAGTGAATACAGACATAACAACGTCACAAGTTATTTCCCAATTATAGTTAGACGATAAAGTTAGCACCAGAGCGTGGGAGGGTATGTGGATGTGGTGCTGGGACGGGGGCGCGAGTAGTGCGCGGAGTGACCGACGAGGCGAGGGGCGCCACCGTCGCGTCGTCTGCGTTGTTGGGATTACGATTTAGCTAGAATCATATAATTTGAGATAATGCACATTTAAAAAGACGCCTTATTAGGTGTTATACATATAATATAATGGTATAACGGTTGCAAAGGATATAATAGAGACACAGATCACTCACTATCTTGTAAGCTAAAATATAGAAAGACAATAAATGGACCAAGGTTACAGACAGGGTGTAAAGGAAATAGATTAGATCTCGATAATCTTAAGATTGAGAAGACACTGAAGGAAGAGAGGTGGATGTAAGGAAACTACCATAAATACTGCAGTTAAGTATGCAAAGAAACATTAAACGAATAAAGGAGTAAAGGATTAGGAAGAGAAGTGTAAAAAAGAAAAGAAAGGCAGCCAAGGATGTTGGTATTACAAACTAGGTAGAATACATAAAACAGGATGAAGGTGCATAGCATGTGCAAGTAGAATAAAAAATTAAAAAAATAAAATAAGAGAATTTGAGATGACAAGAAGAATTAAAGAAAATTCTCCTTAAGAATAAAAGAAAGGGTTTTAATGCGAAGTGTTTCATAAAGATCAGGAAGGTAATATAGTGGGCGATGAAGACAAATGCTAGTGATGTGGGAAGAGTATTTCTACAAGTTTCTCAATGGAGCAATCATCCTTGACGGAAACTATAAGGAAGACATAACAAATATCTGGCAGAAAAGGAATGATAGGAGGCAAGCAGTTGGAGCAAAAGAAGAAGGGAATAGTTCCACGTTGCCGACAGAGTAAGAGGTGTGAAGTAATAAGGGGTCTAAAGAATAACACATCACCAGGGGAAGACAATATAGAAGGAGATTAGGAATTATCAGTATATCATTATAGAGGTATAACACTCCTCAGTATAAAGTAAAAGGCCCTGGAAAGGTGCTTGCAAGAAGCCTTTGGCAGAACTAACCTTACCAGTGTGATTTTCGGAGGTAAAGAGCCACACCGGAAGAATTCATCATCAAACAAATTCTAGAAAAGTTTAATGAATACTAAACTGCCCTTCATCGCCTATTTATAGGTTAAAAACAACCTTTGACAGCAGAGGAGCTGAGGAAAGGTGGAACATCGACAATGTTAGGAACTTTCCAATAATGAGTATGACAGAGATTTGCCGATGAAGAGTTACTGGTAATAAAAATAGTGCCATGTCAGACCAAATAAAAGAGAAAACTACTTGTAGCAATAGATGCTATTTTGCACTGCAATGAATTTTAAAGTCCAAAAATGTCAGCTGAGCAACAAAATTCCAGAATGATAGGACAGTCTTAAGACCAGTGGTGAATATACGCTATTAACAGATGTGATATAAACTTAGTCAATAACCTTTACAAGGATTATGAAGCTCCCTACTAGAGTATATGTTATAAAAATAAAATGTTTAATAGACAAGACAAAGACTTGTAAATACTATAGTGTTGTCGAGCGGCTGATGACGTTTCATTGGTAGGTGATACCGTCACTGGAGGACGTGATTGGTGCGTGACTCGACCCTGCGTCACGTGACATGTCTCCTTCTCTGTCTGTTATCCGGAATATATAATCGGCTCAAGCCTTAATAGACTTGAGTGCAATTGTCTGTGAAGGCCAGCACACGAAACCGATGTCACTGTCAGACCGAGACAGAGACCTTGACTTTTAAGAGTCGACTATTTTTGATAATATAATAATATGTTGCCAGCGAATTTTATATTCATTGAATTAATTCTTATTTCCTTAGTTATAATCTAGTTTATATCAACACCAATTTTAAATATTTAACAGTGCGGATACCTTTCATGAAGTTTTATTAGCGCTATCTATACAGAGGCACGAATACTTGGCTTTGGTTAACGGACTTAATATATTTTATACTCAATCTTAATTTTTATATTACCCCAAAATATTTAGTCTATGTTTAAGCTTGTGCCTAGCTTCGTTTACGATATTCTTTTACGTTTTGATGGGGAACGGTAAAACCTTGACCTAGTTACTCGTCGACATGTTGTTAGATAGATTAATTATTTGATAATCAAAATTAAAATGGCAACTGAGTCCTGCATAGTACATCACTGGAAATAAAAATTATATTTTTATTAAAATCTATTTAATCAATCAGATTTATTTACATTTAAACTGGAACATGTAATTTGAGCAAGTAATAATAATAACAACGTGATAAATTACGTGAAAGATTAATTATTTTATATTTATTTATTTCGACGACTCATGTTCATAAAACGTATAATACAAGACAAATAGAATGATAAACCATAATGCTTACTTTAACCAAACTCGAGACTATTAATCAAGAAACTTGGTCGAACAAAGCCTGAGAGAAAACGTTGCACATAGAGAAGCAAAAGGTTTAGTATCGTTCGTTGTTTGATAATGAGGTGACTGATTTAAAGGGGTTTCTTTGTGTACAGGTTCGTGGGGTGAGAAGGGTGTTGGGGGCCAACATTCCAACAACGAACGAGCGAGTGGAAATAACGACGACCCACGCGTCACTGGATCACACAAAACATTGTAGGTACCAACATAATATAACATATATGATTTTAGTTTCAATAATAGCTACTGTGCCATTTTATATTATCAGTTGATATGTGAAATATTTGTGACTTATTATGTTATTAATCTAATGTTATAGTAAAGTTTAAAATATACTCCTTTTGCATAACAAAATACCAGCTATTTTAATTGATCACTTCGTTTGTAGTTTAAAAAAGATTTATTAGATGGAATTATATAATCTATCCATTTTCTTTTCAAAATGAAATAGATTAGATTAGATTTTGGTCCGATCGAGACCAAATTTGGTAGAGACGTGTATTCCTACATTTTATCGGACGAGTTCGTAATCCAGACATATCAGTCAACAAGAAAGGGTAGTTTGGGGGGTTTTGTACTAAAAAAGTGGGGTTTTGCGTTTTTCATATGCAATTTTAACAATTTTTATATTTTATTTTTCACCCTTAGAATCAGCTCAAAAACTACACAATTTAGTTCCTTAAACTTTTTCTCTATCTACAATGGTTACCGAGATATTAAAAAATCTAAACACAGTACATTGTATTTTGGGGCTCCAATATTATTATTCTTACAGAGTATAAAGAAAAACTAATATATCACTTATCAATCTATATTTTTGATTAAGCTTCACGTGGTTTAGATCTATCTATTTATGCTTAAAAATAATAGTTCATGTGTTTATCATGGCAGCTAACCTGCATGATAAAAAAAATAATTCTCATGTTCATCAACAGATTTTGACCACTTGACTTGTCGTATATTATTATTATTATATTATTGATTTGGAAACTCGCTGAGTACGCAGGTCTGCTGCGACGGGGGTATTTTAATTTTATTGGTTCCCTTTACCATTTTCCGTGTTTAACAACTGTGATCATAAAGATATATTTCAAAAAATAAAGATTTCCCTTAAACCACAAAATACATATTTAGGGCAACTATTTTAACACTAAATCATTTGACGGTTTAAGTAATAAAAACATTTGCATGCTCAATCATTGCTAACAAAAAATTAATTTTATACCCTTCACACCAACCTAGTTCTTAGCACACGTCATTATGATTACATTTCAGCTATGTAAACAAAAATGTTTAAAGAGTAAATTTCTAGTATTTCTAATGATACACTTTTTATACCTAGAAAAAGGTAGTAGTAATATTTGTTATCAATTTTATGGCTAATTTTAATGGTATGAACAAACTTGAAGGAGAAAACTACAGTTAAATGTAAATTTTCCAAAACTTTGAAAAGTTGAATGCATGTTCAGTATGTATCTGAAGTTGATAACAAAATATAAAAGTTGTAACCACATTCTGAAATTGTATTAAAGTTGTGTTTTAATATCCCTTGAGGAAAGAGAAGATGTGCGAGTAGAGAGAGCTGTTCTAGACTGCAGGGGCGGAAATGTTGGGGCTGAAATGTCGAGTATCATACAAAATAATAATTATATTTTTAAGTATTCCGTGAAATTAAATTTTTCGATGATAAAACCTTCAACTTAATATTGATGACGATACCATCAATGTACGAATATAATGTAGGCTGATATTATTCTAATATTTTTATTGATCTTATGCACAAACTATAACTCTTATATAACTATAATTTAGTAGAGTATGCAAATTTGTGTGATATTTACTTATTAAAATAAACTAACATCATCTGATCTGTGACACAACTGTCCAATTAAATGATCTTTTAACCTCTGTCAAACATTTATACTACTGTATTAATTAAATAAACCTAAAATAATTATTACATTATAAAAAATGTGAACAAGAGAAATACTATTAGATGAATCACCTCTTTAAGGTTATTTATCCAGATCTAGATCATGTATATTATTTATTGATGAAGGAAGCAATTATAAGTACTTACTCTGTACATTTGATAAAAAAAACTCATACAAGCGGATTTAAAGAATGAATATTAAATTTGTATATATTAATTTTTATGTGTATATTTTCGTTAAGGATTGCTCGAGGACCGTGTATAATTACATTATACAGTAGCCAGAATGACATTTAAATTCTTGAATGTATGCTAACCACTAATAAATAAATTATAATAAGATTCGCTCCTTGTTGGGTACTCTAAAATTAAACAATTCCCCTGGAAGATAATGCGTGCACGCGTCATGACAGAAGTTGGATAAATATGAAAAATATTCGACTGTAATTGGCCCAAGAAGTGGCGTTTAGTGTGATATTATGTGCTAATGTTTTAATGTCTATGTCTCAAGCATATTGTGTCGATTTGAAGTAAGACGAGTCGCTAGTCAAGGGTGACCTGATGATGTAACGAAACCGGTAGTCAACACTGTTGAACTGTAAGGGTATTGGAAAGGTAAAATTCCTATTAATTAGTTAAAACGCAACCACTTTACCCCCCAGCATGTAGAAATAATACTACCCCAGATAAGTAACAATATATATATAAGAATAAAATATATCTGGTGTAGATATAAATCAATGCTGTTTCTAGGTAGAAATACTTTACTTTCTTGCCTTACTTTGTTGTCGTGCACAATACTCAGTTTTAATAGGAAACAAAATAAAGCATGAAAATTGTTCCTTGTGGGAAATTTTCAGATGAAGAAGATTAGAGCACAAATAATATAGCATTTTTAACTTTTTAATTTTAATTATGATTTGATACGTGTGTGTTACGACTCGTTACTAAATGTATCGAGCAAAATTATAACAATTTCACTCATTAAGATAATTTCCCCAAGTTATTATCTCTCAAGGATCTTAGTCCACTCTAGAGTCGTAATCTAAATGACGGGATAGATGTGATCAAATGACGGTCATCCCGGAACAGCCGCCAACAGTCGTGCTATCTCACGCCAGATCACGCTCCGGCCAGACAGGTCTTATACAGTAACACCACAGCCTTATTACTCATATTATACCTCGGCCGTTACGCAATACACATCAACAACTGACGTACCTGGTGGGGAGTCTAAGTTAAGGGTGAACTGGTGAACTTGGTGAGTGTAACAGATATGGTGACAGAAGTGTACGTTTACCGATATTCAGCCATATTATTTATTTACCAAGAAAATTAAATCAGTAATGATAGATAGTTATAGTACCTTATCATCGCAAATATACTTATAATATTTATTCAATGTTGATCTGGTAACGTTTAGATAATGCTGGGTTAAGACTGTATATCCATGATTCAGTCATGTAGCTCGTTGTATTCTTTAGGAGAAACTCTAAAGAGAGCACTGGAAGGTCATTTGACGTCATACGAGTAATAACGGTTGAAACAGATACACGAGCTAATCGATATTACAGTATATTGATTAGCGCGTGGAGCTGTTACAAATGGCCAACGTGTAATCTGACTCACAGGTATGAATGTTCTATCTGACAGCTGTTCATAGCAAGTCTATTGTAAAATATTTCGATTACAGGTAATTAAAAATCATCTTGTTGCAAAAAAGCTAAATAGAAGATCGCTTACATTGCTAAAGTACATATTATAGAAATACATAGCGTTAGAGCAATTATACAATCGCGGATTTATGTAATACGCGTTCAGCCTTTATTATAAAAAATGAGTTTAACTATAATTTATGTTTTGTGATACTCACAGATTTGACTAATCATGTTTCAGAGTTGCTAATTTTCTAAAGAGAATAGACAGTAGAAGAAAGAAATAACAAAAATTTTTAATTACTATAGGACCTCTGCATTAAGGGTGGTACGTCGAAATGCACTGTCCCCAATATCACCGCCTGGACGGCTAGAGCTGTACCGAACCCATCCCAACAGTGACTACCCACGAACTTCGCTCCCCAGGGGACTCAGTCAAGTATAACTGCACTGAACACATTATATCACCGGCTGGACGGCTAGAGCTGTACCGAACCCATCCCAACAGTGACTACCCACCAACTTCGCTCCCCAGGGGACTCAGTCAAGTATAACTGCACTGAACACATTATATCACCGGCTGGACGGCTAGAGCTGTACCGAACCCATCCCAACAGTGACTACCCACGAACTTCGCTCCCCAGGGGACTCAGTCAAGTATAACTGCACTGAACACATTATATCACCGGCTGGACGGCTAGAGCTGTACCGAACCCATCCCAACAGTGACTACCCACTTGAATATAAAGAGTAATGATCTCTTTAGAGATGTTATTTTTTCAACCATTATCAATTGTTAATGAAGCTTGTCATCGTAGAGTTGATACTGTGTGCAGCTTTGTTGTGAATACGCCGGATAAAGGTACGAAACATTCTAATCAAGGTTGGATCAATCTTCTCGGTGTCTCTCAAGTCCAGAAAATAGGTGCGGTTCCGTCGATATCTGTTGGGTCCAGCGATTATTCTGTGGTTGATCAACGGCGTCTTGCTGTTCCTTGTGCTGCCCTTTCTGCTTCGGGAAACGTTATCAATCGAGCATCTCAAACTTCAATGTAGCTCACGTTAAATTTTGCTCCCTGAATACAGATTTTGAGGAGTTGGGTGCGGTTGTGGAGGATTTCCAGTTCGACTTGTTGGGTGTTTCATAGGTGAGACATAGCTATCTTCTGAATTATCATCTGTCGCTTATGAGATCTCTGGTTACTATTTGATACGAAGAGACAGATCTCTTCTTCTTGGTTTCTCTGGGGGTGGTGTAGCTTTTTAAATAAAAATAGTTTAAATAAAAATGACACACAATTATGTGTCTGTTTTGCCTATAGACCATCCTCTGTGCCGTATTCCTGTCTGAGCTCGGTGTTGTGTAGTTTATTCATTGATCATTGGAGGTGGATGCTGTGATTCCGCAAAGTAATCTAGATGTTAATTATCAGGACTAGTCCAAAGTTGACTCAGGTTCTTGTCATCTGTTCTTGAGTCTATGAATCTCTACCAGTTGATAAAATAGCCAACTCGTGTATCTCACCTCGGGCCATCACTCACAGACTTGATCATTGTTGACAGAGATCTGAGACTTGAGGTAGGGATAGTTGACACTTCAAGTATGCTTGACTGCAAGGATGTACAAATTACGGATCATCGTCATGTTTTTGTGATTTTTTTTGATGACGTGTTAATGCCCTGGATGTAAAAATTCTTGAAGTCTTTTATGTTTTCACACCAGTTGTGAGTAAGCGCGTCCGAGAAGAATGGCTCCGTGGAAGGATAGTAATATCAGATTACTTACAAAACTGAAAAACAAAAAAACATAGGTTTTATATGACGTCTAGGGACGGTGAAACGATATGCATACTGTAAGGCAAGAAATAATTTAAATTTAGTAATAAGTAATGCTAAAAGACGATTTTTTTAAAGTCGAGTTCGTTGTAAGAATCAAAAAGGTTTTTGGTCATCCCTGAGGGCCACTGGAGTGATGGACTCGAATGAAAACAAAGAATGATCTCCTACACCTCAAGAATTAAATCATTATTTTTCTACAATGGAATGTAATAACTTTGGTATTAGTACAATAAGCTGAATTTGTTATGAACGAAATAGTAGTACTGATATTGATAATAACTTCTCTTTCAATCCAGTGACAGTTGACGACATTAAGACCATTATGAATAGCATTACCACGATAGCTGTAGGATTGGACGGAATAACTGTGGACTAGATCAAGTCTTTGAGACCTTACTGTATCTCAGCTATTTGTCATCTTGTAAACTAGCCTTAACGTTAAGGTCGTTTTCCTTGTTCTTGCAAACAGAGTATCATTGTTACACTTGAAAAAGTCTAATGCCTCTTGTGTTTTTATTTCAGACCCATATCTATTCTTCCAGTTTTGTCCAAAATATTGAAAAACGTTGTTGCTGAACAGTTAGTGTCTTTTCTGAAATCAGAGAAGATGATTCCAGAAACTCTGTTAGACTTTCGTCTAACTTTCTTTTAATATACACTGTTGATATAGGCTACCAACCTAAATTTTGTTCTATTCATTCTTAAGCAGATGATCACCTCATTTCCATCTTAGTGCATTTCCCTTGTAAAAAGAAAGAAAGAAAATGAAGTACGTATCATACAGGTATAGTATTTTAAATAGCCTTACTATTGAATATGTTAACTTTGATATAAGAAAGATTAAAGAGTGGTTGATCATGGGTTGAAACTTAATTCAGAAAAGTGCTCTGTTATGCTTGTGGACAATTTATCTGGTTCGGTGATTTTTTTGAATGACACCCTTGTACATTTGCTCCTCAGTAAGAATTCTTAGAGTGCCCGTGAATGATAAGCTCAAATTTTCTAAGCAGGTCGGATAGATATGTGGAACCATTATTGGAAAGTCAAGGCGATTTTATAGAATGAAGCATATACTATCGATTGAAGCAAAACCTAAGATTGTCAACTGTGTGATTTTTTCTTTTATTTATTACTCAATTTCTTCCTTTGCTTTTCTTCTTCAGGGATATTTTATAGTTTGTATTTTGTGAAGACAACACTTGTGATGTAAATCAGAACGTTCATCTGTTGGAATTTTTTTATTATTAAGCGTATTTTACCCCTAAAACCGTCCAAAAAACACGTAAAATTTTCATTTACAAAAATGGCTTCAACGATTTTCAAAAAAAGCCTATGATTTATAGAACTTTACGAGACAAACAAAATGACACAATCCGTATTCCTCAAAGTATCAAGATTTAAAAGTTATGAGTTATGAGGTATTAAAAAATCATTTTTTAAGTTTTCTGGCTTGACAATAATTTGTATAAAACAATTTGACTATCACCAATAAAATCAGCTTAAAAAATAAATCAAATTAATATTTTTATAATTAGTCTACAACAATTGTTTCCAGAGAAAAGTTGAATTTTGTGTCCGTGAGGAACGTGAGCGCTCAATGTTATTCTTACGAAGAATATTAAAAATCAGTTTCTTAGTTATTTATAAAAGCTTTTCCATTCCATATGCAATGTAAAGTCACATTTTCCAACAAAACCCACTCAAAAAGATTGGTATGATGTAAGAGGGGGGGACGTTACGTCCCCGAAAAAGATCTAACAATTATTTTAATTTGCTGTACATTTAAGAAATTGGATGGTTATTGTTGAAATAATGAATTTATAAAATATATTTAAATAACAAAGCATAGTGTGTAGTTTTGTTTTTTATATTTGACATAAGGGAGAAAGAATGTGTCAATCCACTGATACAGTTTATTTATTTTAAATCTATACATTCTGACGCCGATTTTACTTACCGAAACAATGTATCTAAGTGAGTCTGAGTGAGTCTACAGCGCTGCTCTAGAGCAAGTTACAACTCAGTTTCAGTTCTGCTCCCATCGCCCCGAGTACAATGTTCCGCTTGTCGGTGGATGAACTCGACAGCCGGTTAGCCATTATCCTCGTATCAGTGGCTTATCGGTTAATTTACACTACATTAGACATGCTTAGTGGCTGATAATATTTTCAATGTTTTATTTAACATTACCTTTGAATGGATAGTCAAAGAGATTACGAAATATCGGTAAATAATATTTATAAGTAAGATTACCAAGGACATGTTTAGGCTAAATAATTCTGAAACAAAAATAAGTTAAGCTATGCAAATAAATAAAGCTCTAAAAAAACAATACAGTATGCAAAACATGTTTCAAGGGTTTTTTTTATTTTAATGTTAACACTTTATTTACACTCCATTTGGAAATATTGAGATGTTTCATGCGATTTCCACTTCACAGCAATTGAGTTGAATAAAATCACTGTTAACCTCTTTCCCCAACAAGGCGACAAGGAAGCACATACAAATGAAAACAAGATAACTTGCAGTGAATGTATACACAAGGCTGTCCACAACACAAACCGCAATGTGCGGATACGATACGAGTTCGTGATCCTATGGTTTCTCTATCACATCCACAGCTAGGCGTTAGTAAACCAATGATGGCATTGTATTTGTATGATAACTTGAATAAAATGGAATTGAAAAATTCTGTAAAACTGTAAGATCTCAAATATGATCCCATAGATATGGTTTATTTACGATAAAGGTAGTCACTGTGAAACACCAATGTCCAACGAAACAAGTGACGCTTGTACAAGTGGTTGTCATTCCCGCCACTGCCGCCTCTCTCCCTGGCCTGGGTCTGGTCCCTCGGCCTCAGTTATACGAACATGGGAGGAAACTTCCGATAACTTCAATATGATAGTGAATTTTCTCAACAACTGGTTTGTTACTTACTATACAGTATACTTACAGTAATACAACTATACTTAACTATACAACATGATACAACTGTTGATAAAATTATTAAATAAATCATTTCCTTGACACGATATTACGTTATTGTGTGTACTAAACATATTTTCGCTACACTTCTGTGAAATCACCGATTTTTGTTACGTTATATGTACTCGTATATTAACTGTCGAAATTTATAGTAACATTATTTACTAGGTAATGAGAATTCTTACTATCCTATATTTTAGGAAGTTACAATTATAAGCAAACAAGAACTCATTAACTATTTTTAATTATATGACATTTTGGAGGAAAATAATAATAGAAAGACGAAAGTGCTCATGAAATCGGGCTCATGAATGTTTAAACGTATTAAACAAAATTCCAAACAAAAGATTTCAATTTATCAATCAAACAAAACTGTACAATAAATGTAAATTTCAACTTTTAATAGAAGGCGTAACCTACAATATGTTATTATTTTTAAATTTTTTTTATATTTTGTGTTTTATTATTATTTTTGTAATTGCAATAAAGAATATTCCAATAGCTCGAATATTTAAAGAGCCACTTAAAACCTATGCTATGAGATATATAAAACAGTATTACCAAAAATAACTAGATTACTTTGTTTCAATACGTTGGAAACGAAAATTATATTTAATTTAGTTATTAAATTATAGTGTTATATCTAAAATACGAAATACTATTGGAATGGAAAATGTATTCCGATGCCTTTGAAAGGTTTATTAATATAGCTTTACCTATGCAATATCTAAATATTCTAATTAATGACATTAAAATTAATTTAATTTGTATATTTTTTAAAACTGATATTATACTAATAATTGTTATTATTATTGAAACTGTTTTTTTAACACAACTATCAATTTTTCTTACTGATACATAACACAAACTGGCCATGTTGGGTAGTTTACCTTTTTTAGGTTTTTTTAATGAAAAATAGTCGCTGAAAATACATTCATTACGATACAAGCTGTGATAATAAGCAATTTTGTCCCAATAATTAAACTATTAGATTTTTATCCAACTAAGCTCCAGAATATTTCTTCTTGATGTTTTATAGCAGATGTACCTGAACTGTTTGTCTGTCCAGAGGGGTGCGATACTCTCATAGTCCAGTATCGTAGTATCGTAGTATTGCAGTATGGCAGTATCGCATGCGGCGGAGAGCCAGCCAGCTTGTCGTCTGCCAGCAGCTGCCAGACGGCTTGGGTGCTGCCCAAACCTGTTGCCCATGTTTACATACTCATTGTTTATTTACAATCACACCGCTAACATGTAACCTGTTGTCCAATGTTTATCTGTCAATCTGGTAGTTTTACGATTCGAATTTACTGTCAATTCCAGCGTGCGATAACTATTATAGGTACACATCTGTACACTGTATTGTGTAGAAAAAACGGGCACTCATAGAGTATAACGAGGCCTCTTTAGCATAAAGCTATGCATTTACTTGTAATTTCAATAATACTTACTAACAACTTTGAGACTTAAAATGTCCATTAATTTACTTTTAATTATGCTAGATATTAATTAGACAAAAATTCTACGTATCATTAAGTTAAATTAAGCTACTAAAAGGTAATGTGTGAATCTTTTACAAACAAACCCCAGTCCTAATGTTATGTTTATATTCCAATCGCACTGCAATTTCGATGGACTGAATAGTGAAATATTATCTTTCAGATTGTATTCTTTAAACAACTCTTTATTAGTAATGATCATAATTTTTATATAAATTAATTTAAGTCCCAAAATATTCTTAATTCACAAATTTAATGCAAGTTTTGCCTAAGTTTAATGCAAGCGATTGCCTGGATATTTTAAACTCGGACACCCACGTGACACCGCAGCGCGTTCAAGAGGAATAAGCAAGCAAGTGATCCGTACAAACCTCCCCCGCGCAACACGGGTCGCCCCCACAGATGCGTGCGTAGGGGTGAGAAAAGTGGCGACAAAAATGTGGTCCGGTCATTCTGAGTTTGGCGGGAGTCGCGCGACGCGGCGCAGGCGCCCCGTGACGTCACTCGCGTATTGACCGTCAGTGGTGCAGCGAGTGTGGATACGTACACACGGTGAGTACCATTCATCCCCCTGGTCTGTGTCATGGTCAACCGTAGTAGTCAAGGTCATTGATAGTGCTCACTACAGTCGGGCGGAGCTCTAGCCGCCGAGGGGGCTAAGCCCCTGGCTTGCGGTTGATGGTCTTCGCGATTGCCGTTATTTGGAAAAAAGTTATTCTCTGGTCTAAGAACTTTTTCTCTGAGGGGTAGACCATTTTGAACCAATAAGTCTGTGCATCATGACAGAAAAAAGTATTGGTCAAAGTTAAGCCCGATATATTGTTGTTGGGTTGGCGTAAGCACGCTGGATGTTTTGAACGTGCGACGGCATGCGATGGAGTGGCATCGATCCCGACTCCGTTATAATTGGATTATTTCTCGTTAATATGTTTTGCTGCCGAATTATGTTGGTGTGACCCGCGGTTGGCTATACTTTCGTATTCTACAAATATGTTTAGTCAAAGGAGAAACGTTGTTTACATGTTAAGGCCTATTTACTGTATTTTAGACATGGCTATATAAATGTAATAATTGTGCGTGATAAGTAGTAATAAATACAGTAAGAGTAAATTAATGTTTTATTGTGTTTTCCTTTAACGAAAACACTTTTATTTTATATCTCAACTTCTTGTTATACGTAATGAACATAGATAATTGCCCGACCTAGAAGTGTAACAGCTTGTAAGAAATATTTTTATAAACATTTATAGACATCCCTTTAAAATTATAATAAAACTCAGAGTTTCATTATTGAATCCATCCAGATTTGTAAAAATGGTATTGAAACGTTTTGAACTGATAAAAATATAAAGGCGAATTTGTGATGTTAAAAATGTTAAACAGCTCTATGAAATCAAAATTGATTTTCATTAAACTCATTACATTGTTTTTACAACTAAAAAGGACTTATGTTTTGATTTCTCAATGTTTCTTCAGGTTCATATTGTGAAATTATCTTACGGGGAATCGGCAATGTATTATAATGGTCTGTTTCCTACTCCTTCATCGGGGAATCGGCAATGTATTATAATGGTCTGTTTCCTACTTCTTCATCGGGGAATCGGCAATGTATTATAATGGTCTGTTTCCTACTCCTTCATCGGGGAATCGGCAATGTATTATAATGGTCTGTTTCCTACTCCTTCATCGGGGAATCGGCAATGTATTATAATGGTCTGTTTCCTACTCCTTCATCGGGGAATCGGCAATGTATTATAATGGTCTGTTTCCTACTCCTTCATCGGGTAATCGGCAATGTATTATAATGGTCTGTTTCCTACTCCTTCATCGGGGAATCGGCAATGTATTATAATGGTCTGTTTCCTACTCCTTCATCGGGGAATCGGCAATGTATTATAATGGTCTGTTTCCTACTCCTTCATCGGGGAATCGGCAATGTATTATAATGGTCTGTTTCCTACTCCTTCATCGGGGAATCGGCAATGTATTATAATGGTCTGTTTCCTACTCCTTCATCGTACTCAAAGTTATAATAATAGTTAAACGAGAGTGATTATATTAAGACAGTGAATTATATTGTCATGATTAATATTATTATACGATAAGTTTTAACCAATCACAGTACAACTTCCTTGTTCAACGCTAAACAGCCTACATGGAGATGATATTTGCATGAAAAATATGGTACAAATGTTATTCCATACGATAAATCAAGTTTTATTTCGGTTTAAATATAATAATAATAAATATAATGTTTAATATAATCTTTAGTATTTTCATAGCGTTTAAAAAAATAACAATGAGAATAAGTGTTTCCTGTCAGTTAATTCCCAAACCTTTTTAGTTTTTAGTCCTACTTCTGTTCCGAGATACTACATATGAAAACATATTGCCTTAATCAAGAAGGAGTGTATTGTTTGTATCAACTTTAAATTTAACTTCTGTATAAGAAATTACTAAAATAAAAAACCTGTTGTCTTCTGAATTACAGAAAAAATGGTGATTCGATTATTATTCTATTGTGAAAATATAAAAACTTAAATGACAACCGTCGATACTTTCCGTGAATGCGAAATGCTCTAGTACGGTAAAGAAAATTGTAGCAGGCAAATCTAGCGTAGGGTAATTTGGGAGATTCCGAAGTTTTCAACTTTTGAAACTTTTCTGTAAGGCAGCTTGGAAATGTGTCTTGTTAACATTTCTGCTGCTAATTTGATTTAATAATGTTCTTAAATAAAATCTGATTTGCATAACTAATTTGTATTTCTCAACAACGTAATATGTTCTATCCTCATCAAAGTCTCACTTTAATTATGCAGATATCACTGATTCATCCCGTAGAATTTGTCTTTACAGAGAGATTTTAACTCTAATAACATATCGTAAGGGATCTTAAGCTAGCTATGATATTTGATTTCGAAGAAGAATTTAATTTACATTGCTTATTTTCATTGGCTCTTTCCTCATTACAGAAAACATATTTTATTGTTTACTATCTGAGCCGGCAAACGCCTAACAGTTGTGAAAGATTAGATATTCTGGGTCGCGGCATAGTTAATAACAATATTGAAACGATAAGACATGTTAGTAAAATTCCCACAAAACAAATAAATAAGTGGATTGGTTCAAAGTTATTGAATAAAACCTATACCCAAACCAAACCTAGCTGCACTTTTATAAGAAATTTTAAATTTTCTAAATCGCGTCATTGTTTAGAATAATACTCGCATAGTCTAACATTCATTACTTCCACTCACACAAAACAAAAAACGACTAATAATTAATTGCACTCGGACAAACTAACTAACCCGCAATATTTTTTAAATAATCCCAAACATTCGCTGAAAATTACGCGCAATGAACTTAGCTGTCAACTGGTGAAAATAAAGCAACACAAAATTAGCTGATAATAAAATATTCACATTTATGATCAATGCATATGATGAAAATGCATCACGTCTTTTCTTCATAAGCTTTGTATATGTTAAATACCAACTTTACAGGACAGTGGGGCTTAGCCCTAAAGTTGAATACAAAACTGAATATGTCTACTCGGAGCATAGACGAATTGAAAAAATTAAAGACCATTAAAATTGGTCAAGCCGTTTTAGAGTAATAATAACTATGGTATCTATTTACATATGAAATTTAATTAGGCACGAAATTAAAAAATAGGTATATAAACCCTCACAACTGTGAAATATCAACGTGGCAAGTAAAACTGTTTATTTTGTACAGTATTTTTTACTTACTGGACTAATACGTAATTCAGAGGCCGTGGTTTGGATTTCACGTTGAACTGTAGGTCCATTAATTGCCATAGGCTGTTAGGCAATTAATTAACAGTCCTGTCTAAGGAACAAGTCAGCCTTAGTCAGTAACAAGACTACAAGATCGCGCCACAATCATCTTACACTCAAACCTCATTCATACTTTGCTTAAAATGACTAACTTGTAGTATGGTCACTATTTCAGTAATCTAATCTAATTAGATTATATTAGATTAGATTACTAATCTTATCTAATATAATCGTAGTTATAGTTTGAAATTGACGATTGATACTGAAAGCATTGAATAGCATATCACATAGCAAATGCAAAGTAAAGTAAGCCAAGTGTGTAGCTTAAGACATCAAATGTGTCAAATGTGTATATTGCAGAAAATTTTTAAACAAAATTATTCCCTATAAAGTTAAGATTAGACATTTAAAATGGCATTAATCCGTAATCCATCCATAATAGAAACTTATGGAGATTTCGAAAATAGTTTTTTTACTAAAACCTTCCCGGACACATATCCTTAACTTCCTTAAATGTTATGGCGGTCGGATGAGTAGTTTAGCAACGCATAAACGTCATACGACATAAATAAAGAGATTACAATTATCTACCAATATTTATTTTTTCGATTATTACATTTAATTTTCTACTATTATCTATTAATCTGCTAAAGGACCAAATAGATCTAATATTTAGCCTAATTAAATATGTATTTTCATTCATTCATACTATGGTAATATTTTAATTACGATTGTTGAGTTATTTTGAATTAATTGTTGTATATCCCACCTTACAACAACCCGATTTATTAATTCACATTTAAGTGACTATGACTTCTTATGATATGCTAGGAACCTATCACGAATGCAATAGAATTGCACATAGAAAAACATAATTTTAAAAATAGTCTCAGCAAAAATTGTTGCTACGTTGTTTCAAATTAAAATCATTTTATTACTATAAATATCAACTGTATTTGTTTTTCAAAAGGTATGTCCAAGTATATTGTATTTTTAATTAATGTGAATTACATGAAAAAATGCAGGAAAAATAAGTTTTAGGATGAAAATTTATAATCACTTCATTTTCATCTTCATTTTCTTCCAGGATTATAGCAAGTGATAGGGTAAAAAAGTATAAATATTTAAGTGTAAAAAATAATGTATTATCTGAAAAACAAATATCGTATGGCAGTAACAGTAGCATCAGATTACGTATTACATCTTATATAAAAGATGAAGTGTTTATACTGTAGGTCTACACATCCCGGCCCGGTCGGGATCTATTTCCGGCCGGCGCGTGATGTTTGTAATTTTTTAAGATAGTCAAATGTATGTTAACGTTTAATTTATATTTGACAGTTTAGTAAGATGACTAATTAAATTTTTCCAAGGTCCTAATATGGAACTAATGTTCAAAAATGCGCATTGTCCATAAAAAGATAATATTGTATAAGTTTTTGTGTTGCCTATAGACTCCGGAACCGATCGAAAGACCTTAATGATACTTTCAGGCATTATTAAGCACGATTCGAGGATAGTTTCTGTAAAGCTTTGATTAAATACGTCAAAAGGGCTCCGACATAAAGGGCATAGAATGGTGCAGTGACAGGCTTTATAAATTGAGTGTTTAAAAAATTAACAGCTGTGATTAAAAAATTTGGAAGTTTATTAAAACTACCATGTTAAAACGAAACCGAAATTTCTTGACCTTTCCAAAAAATTGGAAATTGCATTTATCAATTTTGAAGTTTTTTAAACTGTCACGTTAAAATCAAATCGAAATTTATCGATATTTCAAAAAAAGGAATAGAAATTGCATTTATTTGTATTCCTGGTGATTTTGGCATTCCAGGACATGAATAGGCAGAGCTACAAAAAGGGCAACTCTTTTAAATACTGTGTACTGCCCACTTGGAGTGGAACTGCAGTGGTGAAACGAAGGGTAGGGAACTTTTGTTAGGCTATGCCCAAAGATTCTTCAAAGGCCCTGGTTCACTAGAGTCAACAGAGGAAGGAAATACATATCGACTTTCTGTAGGATACGGCTCTGCCACATCGTGGCCGTCCAAAACCTATATGGGGCTAACTTTGTGTCATCACAAATATGTGAGTGATGAAGCCTCAATTGACCATCTAATGTTTGTGTGTATAACGAAGAAAATTGTTTTCCTACTTGACCTTTAGAAGTAGAGGAGTTCAATTTTCAACTAACACTCTTTCTCTTTCTTTCAACAAATTAGACATTCTTTTAAAATCTGTTCTCGAAGAAAATTTAATGTTGTAATATTTTGGACTATTCTAAAATATAGTAATATCTTATACATATTAACTGATTTTTACTTCAACATATTTGATATTATTGAACATATCTGGTTTGTCATATTTGGTTTTTAACTTTTAGCCACGACAAAGAATTAAAAATTTTTAAACTATAATTTGTTCAAGTGTTAATAACACTATGTAAACAATTAGCAATATGCTTTACTAGCCAATGCCGTCTGAATCCTATTAATGTAACTACACAGTTTTATATTATTACTTCTAAGTATACTATTAATGTAATTATAACCATTAATGTACTGTACAAAATGAAAAGTTTTATTTGCCACGTTAATATTTTACAGTTTTTGGGAATTATGTATTATAATTAAAAATCATATGTTTATATGTTGCTGGATAAATAATAATTACAATGTTGATACAGTGATTGTCATTAGTCTGAGCGCGCGGCTCTAATAAAGTGTGGTTCTATAAAGGTTGGACTTTCTTAATCCTATATGCTCGGGTACAAGATTTGCAGCTGAAGTAAACAATTTAAGTAACCTGCCTGAAAAAGTAAATAGTTAATCCTTATCCTTAAAAGTCATAAAGTTAAAAGTTAAAAATCCACGAGCTCAGACAAATACACCATCTGTACTACGTACAGTGTACTTACAAGTGTACTTGTATAACGTTTATTACAATAATCAGCCGTTGTATATTTTTTATATTTTACTTTCGCTATCTGAAACGTATAATAGGTTGATATTGTGTATTATAAACGAATTTTTTATTTTGTGTGTGTGTGCGGGTATGAGTATTTACCAGGATGTAAAATGATCAAAGGTACTGTAGTGTAAGAAGATATAGTCTCTCTCAATTTTTCATATACATTTTAATGTTTCAATTCCAGATGAGTTCACTCATTTCTTACACATAATTTGGCTTAAAATACCTGGATATGCCACCATAAAGAAGGATAATAATAATTATAATATCTTACATATTTGTCAGCAAACCTAAATCTAAATATTTTGATTTGTACATTGTATCAACGCGAGGCGGGTATCTCGAATCACAAATAAAAACCCCATTCAAGTCTTGAATACTTAGTATACGTTGAGGAACGCAAAACTTTCCTAGACAAAACAGATTATTGGGAGTACACCAAAACAGCGAAACCAAATTAATTTTACAAAATCCAAAACAACCAACAACTTGGCAGTCCCAATATTTCCCCCTTTTAAAAATCGACAACTTGGCAACTATGTTATTTTATCTGTACGCCTGAGATAAAATCGGCAATCAAGATTGTTTAAATGTGGGAACGGATGATTCCAAGTATTTTACCTTTCATTGAATTTTCAGCATAGATCGACTAACCTGCCGGTGTTCAACATTTTGGGAAAATGATCTTGACCATTGTTGACAAGACGTATTACTAACCGTAACTACATGTCTTCAATGATTAGCAACAACAATGTTTTCTGGGAATCATTTTTTAATTGCCATGTCACGTGGTATACTATTAATGTTATATTTTATTCATGCATGATGATCATTAGATTGTAATTACCGCTTTTAGGTTTCCAATAATATATTTTGTCCGTCCTTCAACAAATCCACGAAAATTCTCTGCACAAAAGGCTTAACAAACTACAACTCGGGCTAAAGAAATTTTAGAATTAACTCTGAATAAGAAGGTTCATGAAATGTAAAAGCGTATTCAGGTGCTTCAGGCGGAATGAATTAAATTAATTTTCACGCAACGCGGTGTCTCTTTGAAGAGGGGCTATGTTAATTCGATATAATTTACATTATAACAAGGCGCCTAAACTCTATTGCCGCTTGGCTGAAGCTCTGAACGCAGGAGAATCGGATACATACATTCGGATTATCGTAAGAAGTTTTTTTAATATTTATGTTTTCTTCGGACCGTTTGAAGGTTTTATTGCAAATATATATTTTTTCTAGATTTCGCAAACCATGTATAAAACTATTATATAAAGAAGGAACGATGTTAAGCTGGTTAATCTGTTACAAACACTTTTCCGAGTATGACAAATACTAGACCATTATTTTGACATAGATATGTCAGTTCTGAGAGGGGGTATTGGAAATCCATCAGACCAAAATTTGAAACGGAAGTAACGTCATATGGTATGGTTAGTGACGTCATATTGTTATAAGGACAGCTGTTTAGAGGAACTGACAACTTTCCCTTTAGACATATCCGTGATCAAAGCTAAGTGAAGTAAATACATTTTTCTTTCATGTTTACAAATATATGTTTTAACCGTTACAGAAACCTAGACGTATAGGGTTTTTTAAATTCACCGCACACCAAATATATAATAAATGTATGCAATTAATCTAAGACTGTAAAACTTACTGTAAAAGTAACATATTTTTATGTAAACGTTGTAACAAAAGATTTCAACTTAAAAATTGATAACAATAGGTCCTACATAGAAAATTAAAAAACTTATTTACAAGATCTACAATACAAGATATACAATCCTTCAAAGGAGCAAACTTTATTCAAAATAAAGTTATTGACATTATTGACAACTTTGATGGTAAGGAGGACTCGTGGACGGCACCGGTAGGGGTTGGCGAGGTAGACCCTACTCGTAGTGTGGTAGATTCCTGTGTCTGTATCATGATGAAGTAATAGAGCCATCACCACCAGATAATTGATACATGCAGGCAGGCGCTTAATGATTCAGCGACTCAACAGTACGGTCATTAGACAACTGCTAAGGAACTGAATGCGGAAGATTCTACCATTAAACTATGTAGACTTTACATAAGAGTACATTTGATTCTTAAGATAATTAATTAGATAATTATCATAGAGAGGCACAGGAGTTATACATTTTGAAAGGTACTTAACATTCCTCTTATGGTCTAGATTGTTTTATTATAAAGTAGAACTTATTCTATGAACTGTGGGTGAAACAAACCTAAAATTCCTTTATATATGTTCTGTAATAGCTTGGAAATAAGCCAAGCTACTTACTTCAACTTTTTGCTCACTGTCCAGGCTCCATTGACACTTATTTATTTTGTTTTGATTTTTAAAACATATTAATGAAAAAATCTAAGACATTAATGTGATACTCACTCAAAGTAAATGTAAAAGTTATTAATAATTAAATCAATTCTTAAAACATAATGACAGGAAAAGTTGGTTTATCCGACATAACCAAAGCAAACCCTATTTTTAAAACATCAGATTTATTAAAGTTAAAGCATTTAATGAAATATTACAGAAAAACTAGGTGGTTAGTTAGATGTTTACATATAATTTGCAATGCATTAACAAAAATTGCATGAAAACAGAGTCGGCTAGAGTTTTTACAAATTATACCCAAGTATCTCATCATTTTTAAACTCTGTTCATCACTAAACGATCGTCCATTCATTTCAGTAACTTATTGTCTATGATATTCAACAGACAGACATACACGTCTCTATTACCTGTTGAATGAGCTTCAGACTTAGTGATTCATTATTACTCTACCACATGCTTGGAAATCTTCACCAGGGGTTTATAATTTTTACAGTAGCAGAACAATGATTATTTTGTAACCACTTTGCGGAAATTTTATAAAACAAGATAGTTGCTTGTAATTATAAATAGTACCTGGTGACCGAGCTTTGCTCGGATAGAATAAGACATGTTTTTACAAGTTAATTAGCAAAATTAAAACAAATTTACTGCCCAATGAAAACATTTATGTGGTTGAAATAAAACCGATTTAATACACCATAATTAATATAGCACTGAACAAAAAGTATCGCCCCTGGTGGAGATGGAACTCGCGGCCTATAGTTCTTGAGGCCGACACGCTACAACTCGGCTACGACGTTAGTCAATTGAGCGATGCCGTTTAACGTCTTTTAGCCAAAGCCGATCATTTACTGTTTAATTATCCATACCGTTATTATTAGCCTGTGATCAACTGATTTTGTTATAAACGGAATGAGGATTGAAAAGCAAAAGAGAAATTTAATTTACATCAATTAATTGGTTTGTTACAGTGGCTTCAAGCAATACAACGAATACGTTTTCTATCAAAACACGGAAGATTTTGGAAATATTTTTTTCTGCTTTTATTTCGCACAGCTATGTTATCCTTAAGTTTTTACAAATTGTTTAGTAACCTGATAATTTTGCATTTATTTAATTCATAAAATAAATATTAATGCATAACCTCTATATTGTTCCCCGCAGTCTTCAATCAAGAACTGTCAAACGGTTATAAACAGCTGTTTTGGTTTGTATTGTTTACATTTTATTCTCCATAAGCGTAATGTTAAATTTTTAGATTTTAAACTTAATATTACAGTAAAACACGAATTTTCCTGGACATTAGACCTATCTAGAACTTATTTTCTACTCGGAAATTAGTTATTTCCAAAATTTAAAGAAATTCCTCGGTGCCGTTTTCGAGATCCGTGTGCAAATATATATATATATATATATATATATATATATATATATATATATATATACAAACCTTGCTCGTATTATAGTATTGGATTGGATTACGGGGAGTGATCAAGAGGCTATTAAATTCTTCCCGAAAATTAACATTGCTTTCAAATTTATTTTTTTCTTTCTACTGTATATATTAGTTTTTTATTAAAAGATCTTATAACCACTTGATTTCCAACACGATGGTTCCATCCATGTTGCTAGAGATAAGCCTACGTTACGAACAATTTGGTCAACTCATCATACCAGCATTACAACAGCCTATCCAAGCATTAAACGAGAATTTTTCTATATTGCGTTAGCTAGTAATTCCTGTCAAACAAAAAATTGTTTCGTTATTAAATTATTTATTATTTTGTTGTAAAATGTTTATTTAAATGTAATTTTACAGAGATTTTTACATTTTTACAAATTCACCATGGTTTTCGTGAATAATTTTTGAGAGGATTTCAAATACAAAAATATCATACTATATAACATATACTATATACTATTTCATGCTATAAATAACATGGCTTAGCTCTGATATGCGAGTGTTTACCACCAGAGCCAACTTTGTGTAAAATTTGCGAAACCCTTTGATCGCATTTGTATTAACTCTACACCTGGAAATCGAATGAAATGAATCAAAGACGTTGACTCTACGCTGCAATCGATCAGTGGAAAAAGTCAGATGATGAGGGAATTCGCTTGAAAGTTAGCTTTTGTGGAGTAATTGATATTTTGTAATCGAGGGTGGGTGGGGATGAATGCAGCAGGGGCTGTTTGACAGGTCGTTCAACCCCTTCCAATATTTTGGACAGTAAACCCTTTATATGTCATTCCAACATTTCTTCATCATGAACAACATTGTCGAATTATCTTCTTTAGATGATTCTACAGTTCCCTGATTTACGATAAATAACAAATCACAATTTATTTTTGGTGGAAAAATCTTGATTTTCGACTATGGGTATAGTTGGAGATTATGACCCTCGATCACGAATACAATTTATATTGTGACATTGTCATCAATGTGTCAATACTATGTCATTGGTTGTTCAGCAATTTATTTTCGTTTTAAAAAAAGTAAAAAGTATCATGGTGCTGTATTCAAAGTCGTATGATAATCGTTCCACCACCCATCGCATTGTATTGTCATCACATGTGTTGTAGCTACAATGACGCATACAATACTTAATCTTTCTGGTCAATGCAGCATCTGAAACTGTAAACACCATTACAGAACCCGCAGCCATTTTGTGCCCAGAAACACAGCGCCGCCTGCCATGTCGTGTCTAGCATGTATAATGTAGCTACAATGCGGCATAGAAAGCATAATCCCCGTAAAAATGTCGGGTCAATGCAGACAGAATCTGTAGCTGTAAACAAGGCTTCAGACCCTATAGGGCCACCGGCCAAGGTCGCCGAACCGAATGTCGTGTCTGGCATGTGAAACACAGCTGTCGTCTGAGAGAAGCCGGGATTTACGGATCAATTAATTAGTCAATTTACTCATCGATTTATGTTTTTTATTAACTTTCCTGAGAATTGGAAAATGTTGGTAGGTTACCCACTCCTTTCAATTTAAGATAATAAAAATTTCATGAGGGCCACGTTAGAAAGATGTGTTTCAGTTAGTCTATATAATTAAAATAACGTAGAATTACTGAAATAATTACTGAATTGACTTATTAAAAGGATAAAAATAACATAATATTTCAACGCACATATAAATTATAAACAAATATTTATATTTCTTTCTGAAACAGTTATTGAAACAGCAAAACTCTAATCCTTGAAAAAAGTAAGCGACAAAACATTTTAGCGAATTTCCCAAAGGAAAGAAGCTATTATACGGTAATAGCTGCTTACCATAATAGGTCTCATGGTAAGACTTAAGCCAGGGACCATGCTATTTTTTGTTTTGAGGTGCCTAGGTCAAAAACAATAGTTCTTAAAATTTATATATAATCTAGGAAAATACGTCTCTACCAAATTTGGTCTTGATCGGACCATTTTACGTGAGTTAACGTGTTCACACACACACACACACACACACACACACACACACAATGTGTGTGTGACACAATAGGTAAACTAGGTAGAGAATAGGTAAACTCCTTTATTTATGGACTAACTAGCCAAAGTACCCGTTCTTCGCACGGGCTAAAAAGGCTGAAAGGTGTAGGCTCTACTCATACATTTAAGGTATTGTTAATTAATTCTTCATTGTTTACAAAATGACAAAACAGGAGTGTCTACAACATTTCAAAGTAACATATGTCAAATATTGGGAGAGGATAAGGATTAATGTAATAGAGACAGTCGTCGGAAAAAACTTAAAATCTACCATTCCATGTGTCAAATGTTCACATTTCGATCCAGCAGTTTATCAAAATCAAAAACTTTATTTCATCTTCTTCCCGAACTGATGGTATAAATGGTCAAAACAAAAATTGTTTATGCCAGAAATGCCTCAGTATGTATGCCTTCAGTTTACTGAATAAATAAATAAATAAATATATATATATATTTATTTATCAGTTTCTCCGAATACTGAATATTTATATATATTCAGTATTCCTATTGTTTAAGTATTCCTCATAGCAGCTAAACTACATACTCTTTCCCATGTTAACCTTATGGAGAATAGACAAATAGCTATCATATTTTTATCAACTGATATTGATAAGACATGACATATAACATTATTATTATTATATTATTTATGTGGAAATTCGCTGGGTATGCAGGTCTGCTGCGACGGGGGCATTTTTAACCCTTCCCAGGAACTGTTTTTTAATTTCTCAAAATACAGCAAGGGTAGTCAGTCTACTGTTTTAAAAACTAATTCTTTCAGTTAAAAGGTGACTGTGACTCTAAAATAAGTCAAAAACAAATTTTCCTCTAAAAAAGGTAGAAATAAAACACTCGAATGACCAGTAAAAGTCTTGGAGAATCTGGCTTGCTCCAAGTCTCTGAGTTAAAATTATTATTTGTTGGAATATTTCGTTGGGTTTGTAATAGCCAATACTAATGTTCTAACATAACCTTTAAAATGTCTATATGGCTGAATTATGTGAATCAACACAATACATTGTAAAATTTGTAGATGCCAGATAAATAAGCTAGAAATTACTTGCAATCTTTTTCAAAATAATGCCACAACATACATACTGTTATATTAAAATAGCAAAATAATTTATAGCCTATTTCTAGAAATAATCCAGAATGACATATCAGAGTATACATTGTTTTCTGTTCAATTACTACGATATTTTAGCTTGTTTTGTTTTACCATCCAGTTGATTACAAATTTGACCAGAGAGAAAAGGATTGTGGAATCAGCTGCAGCACAAATTGCACTAATCCGTCCAGTTTGTGCCTTCTTCTGGCGACAATCCGCTCTGTGGACTCTTTGTAACTGGATGGTATGACAAATGTGTTTTCAAATTATATCAAACATTACTTTGTCACGTAATTAATTACATTTTTTCCTTTGATATATTTTATATTACAACTAATCTATACTATTATATTTATTGTCTAAAGCTATTTGTTTTAAATCAATGAAGTGATCAAAAATGAAGATTTTATTTTAATTTTCAAATTAGGCTCTACCAGGTAAATGTTTTATAAAATTATTGGGGTATTTTTGAACTGTGAAGGAAAGTGTTTTAAACTGTAAACTGGTATTAAACCACGTTTTAAACTGTGATAGCTTGAAACTGTTAAGTTTAGATTGATAATAATGGAATGGAATTTGCTATGCAAGTATTTTACTATCACGATAGCCATTGAAATGGGTGTTGATTACGTGAGAATTCCAAAAAAGACTTAACAAGAATAAATGAATCTGAACTTCTCACTCAATTTAACGATAACGGTTAGACCATTACATTAATTTAAAATACAGCAAAGAATGAAGGTAACGAAGCAAGTTATATTTTGGAAAATGTATTATGATCACTTTGGTGAGGTACGCTTTTAGTATAAGATTTCATTGCTTAACCTTATTTCTTGTAAAATTACTTTTAACCTCTTTGATTAATACATCTATATAAATAAAATTAGAGTTTTGTCTGTGCATTGCTCAGAATTATTCATTTTTTTAGTTATTTTTTACTTTTCGTGCGTTAGAGAAGCCGAAACCGGTCTTATCTTAATTTTTGTCTGTTTGTCTGTGATGCTCTAGGAGGCATTTTACGCCGTCTCCGAAAAACGGGAGAACTGATTAAAATGAAACTTATTTCATGTATTTCTCTACATTCCAGAGAAGGTTTATAAATGCTTAAAATCGCCCGCCGCCCCTTGAAAAGTAAATAACAAACATTTAAAAACCCACTTTTACGCGATATTACTCGCATTTTGATCCAGTTTTTAATGAATAACCTACTGGTAATAGCCAGCTGTCGTTGTAGTTGTAGATTTAATAGAAATTAAAAAACAGCTGTCAAATCAATATTAGGTAGTTTATATTGGTCATTGATTTTAATTTTAACCCATTTCGAAATCATACTATATTATAAAGTCATTTTAACGTATAAGTAACTATATTAATGGTATAAATGTCCTAAACTATTTACTTGTAAAGTAATGCTAAGTAATAAAACTAGGTATTGGTTTATTTTCTTTGTATTGATTTGTTTAGGATTTCAGGTTTACATTTTGGTATGATAATCTTTCTTCTTTAAACTGAATCCTACAACCCGTACAAAGGACGGGCTTACTGGTAATATATTACAAAAATATATAATCTTAAAATCTTAGTTTATAATTAGGTATTGTAGAGCTGTTCAAGACGCGAAATACACTAAAATTAGGAAAGACCACATCATCGTACACTCTGCAAGATAATACACAAAAATAAAGTGTGATTCTTAACAATTTACACAAATTGAGTACATCCAAATAGTGAAATAGTATTATCTTTCATATCATATGAATATGATATGTTTTTAATTACTGACATGGTATTTTTCAGTCTAGAATGAATGGTGCGTCGTTTTGTTGGGTGTAGGATATATTTAAACCTAACTATACAAATAACAAATCCTATGTTCATCCATTTAAATAAAAATACAACTTAATAAAACGCCGTTAGACTGTAAATAGCGTATTACATTTATACAAAGAATAGTAAATTTTATTTAGAAGTTTTTGTAATTAGCAATTATGTCATTGTGTTGGTAAGTCTTATGTATTGTCATATTAATATTACGCACATGGATTGAAGCGGGGGTTGGAGAGGGCACCCTGAAGGTCGTTGACTCCAACTCCAATATTTGGGACGGTAAGATTCAACCCCTTTTGACCGTCACGTAACACAAACATTTTGCGAATTTTCACTTTGTCAAAACGATATTTCTTCTCTATGAAAACTATTCTGCAATTATAATATCTAATATGCCGTTTTAAAAATCAAGATTATTTTATTAATATTCCTCCCACTTCGCAAAAGAAACACTAACTTAGACTACGCTATATCTTTGATGTAAGAGTTCATAATATATTTCAACTTTGTTAAAATTACTGTACTTAAACCAATAATTTTCACAGAAAATCACATTTAAAAATATAAAATATTAAAAACAAGAATATTTTATTTGTATTGCTGTATTTTTGTATCAATGTCAGTCGGAGAACAAGCTTCTTTGGTAAGTAACGTTTTCTATAGACTCCACGATATCAGAGCAATGTAAATAAAATATTCTAGACTCTATTCATTGATTCCTACACTTGGAAGGTGAGAGTATTGTTTCCATATTAATAAGTAATCGAATTTTATTAGAGATTTTATGGGATATTATCGTTTATGGGTCTCCTGCATCCGAATGCATGGTGTTCGAAGAGAAACGCATACATTACAAACATATGCACCATGTTTGTAATGTCCGAAAAAAATGTAAATGTGAAAAAAACCGAATTGTTACGATTTAACGATTTTGTTTACTGCTTAAAGGTGTAGAGTGCGTAGGGTCTGAAATAAGATCATACTACACGCGTGTCTATAATACCTACTGAATGGACCTCTAAAAACCAAAAATAAGAAACTTATTAAATAATTTAACTATCACTACTTTCAGAAAGATAGAGAAAAAAGAGGTTAGGGGGAGAGACAGCCCTACTCTCTTTTTATAGTTCTTGAAAGTGCAAACGTGAATAGTCCCTGAAGGAAATGAAATTTCTGAGGGTAAAAAAGGACTTTAATCCCATAATACACATAAAATTCCTACTCCTGCACAAATAATTAAGCAAGTTACCAGTCGCATTTCTGGCTTCTTCACAATGGTGGCGTTAAGCCTAATCGCCACCGTCACTATGCATTTTATTTAGGTAAATGTCAACAAACAAATTGGCCGTTGCTCAGAAAGTACTGCGATCCCACCAGACATTGGCACGATCACAACAAACTTCATGTTACTTACTTTCTTCGCACTATCTATTGGTGTACGAACGGTTTCCAAATCCATCCCATGTTGTTCTTATGGAATTACTTTAGACCCACGAGGGACGAAAAGTTCTATTTTCAGTCCCATGGTACTAAACAAGTTAGAAAGTCCCACGGGACTTTTTAACTTTCATAGGGCTTTGATAATAGGTGGAGGAAAAGATAAATGGTGAATAATTCAGGACATTTTGGCAGTCGTTTAAAAAGGAAAATGGTATCAAGAACATGTTGAAGACACGTTAAAGGTAAAGATTATTTGCCAGTTCGCTGATCGTTTAATCGTAATGAGTACATGACATGTGCCACTGTGGCTGAGGCTGGGGCTGGGGCAGTTGCGTTGTCGTCGCATGTCGGGCTTGGCGTGTTCTGCGCCCTCCAGACCGAAAACTCAATCCTCATCTAAATTGCAGCCATCCCGAATACTCATACTATTTACAGACTCGTGTATTCGCAACCTACAAAATACTAGTCCAGGTTTAGGTACTGCATTTTGCCACAAGTAGCCTACCATTGTGAGGCTAAATATTAAAAATACCCCTGATACTTATTTAGGAATGTTTTTGTATGCGGTGCAATAATTTTATGTGTAAAACATTGATAATGTATTTCGTCCCTAGGATTTAAAGTTTTACTGTTTCATCCTAGGTCAATTTTAACGGCCGATACACCTAAGGTGGTAAAAATGGCAAGGATGTAAAGATATTTTTGGTCCGAATGACGAACCATATTATACTAAGTGGTACTAAGTGGTACTACTAAGTCGTAAGTGGTAATACAGTACTGAGTGAAATATAAGCGCATTATATTAAGCTCGAAACGCAAAAAACTGTTAATTTTTTTTACTTTACAACTTAGCTCGTAATATGGCTTCCACTTTTTCTCGCTTTCATACAAACAATTATTTCAGATTACTCATGACTCAGTTCATTTTTTAAACGTCAGTTCACATTTTTGTCCGAGGGGAGACAGGGTCTTCTTTAGGTCACGGAATGAATGGAAAACAGTTGTTTTCCATACAAATATTTTGTACATTCCAGTAGCTGTTTTCTGACGAAATAATAATAAATAATTTGTATTAAACTCAGGTTATCTAGATACGAATTTGCATAAGTAAAGTTGAGGTAACCAACATTATAGTATTTGAGGTTAAGAGTTAGAAGCAAAATTTATGCATTTCTCATCAAGCTCTCAAGACCTGATTGAATCTAAATGGTTTAATTTCGAGGGAGCATTATATAATTACGAGTACGTCTTGTCCTTTTAGGTTTAGGTTATGGTTTATTGAACCCACCAACCATAAAACATCCGGGCTATATATTTAATTATACTCATGAAACATTTTCAACAAGAGTTTCTATAAACGCATTATTCTCTTAGCAATATTTTGAGCTTTGAAATATTATAGTGTTAATATTGAGCAAATGAAAAATTCGCAAACCCGGTGTCCTAACTGAATTCAGACAAGTGGAAGGCAATTTAAAAATCCTCATCTTTTTAGTTAACCCGGTTAAATATAGCAATTCCCTTAATTCATCTATCTTGTTATTTTATTTAGTAATACAGCTACTTTTAACAGATTACTTTGATAATATTTTACTTTAAAGATGAAATTAATTACATTCTTAATTTCGTTCGTTAGTGTAAATTGTTGATGATCAGCCACATAAAGAATTTATAGGAATGAGTTTTATCTCGCAATATCCAATGGAGTTTGGTGAAAACATAATCAAATTGTTGTAAGACAAACTTCTCAGATTGTTTTAATTTTCTAGAGCTGTTTTCTGCCTGGCCGCGCCGAAACGCAACCAACTTTCGTCTTGTTTCATTCCGTGTAGGGCTTGGTAAATGTATGTAGTTTATTCTTAATTCCTGATTGGCTATTGATACCAAACACATATTGTTCTGTCAGAATATTTAAGTTGCTCGTTTTATTTATTTTATTATCGTTTTATTTATTGTTTACTAGTTTCATAAACAACAGTATTACATATTTTTTTAACTGTATGGGTTTAAAGAGAATTTAGTTTCAGTTCTCATTTCATTCATTTTCATTTAATTTTCTAAATTGACAATTTTAACAATTTTACTACAAAATTCAAATGTAGGTTTTCACAAAAATAATTCGAGTTATTTAATGATCAACCAATATCAATCAAAAGCTCATCTACAGAATAAATACCCCTTCCTATAAATTGCTTTTAAAAAGTTGTAAATAAGACATGATTTTTAATGTTTTACGTATATACGGGTTTTTAAGTTTATTAAAAAACTTTTGTCGTAAATTTTGCGGAAGAGAAACTGCTGTTTCTATTCTATGAGAAGCTTGCCTCAGTTGGTTTCTATTTCGAGTATTATAATTTTGTGAACCTGATGCAGCGGTTTGAATTTAACTTATATTTATATAACACTAGCTGACCCGGCGAACTTCGTAACGCCTAACAGTAAATACATGCTAACTTTAAGTTTGGCCATGTTCTAAAGTCGAATAGCAATACGGCTTCATTGTGAAAGGTTATATATCCTGGGTCGCGGCATAGAGAATAACAATACTCAAACGATAAGACATATTAATAACATTCCTATAAAACAAATAAATCTGAGTGGATTAATTCACAATTTTCAAATCGAATCAAAATCCAAACCAAACCTAACTGTAATACGGCTTTTATAGGAAAGATATACAACAGCTGATTATTATAATAAACGTAATAATATAAACATTTTAATTATCATATAAACACGTGATTTTAATCAGACAGAAAATGAAAATATAAATACATAATCCCCCAAAACCGTAAACTATTAACGTGCATGGTGAATAAAGCTGTTTATTTTTTACAGTACACATTTACTTCATAGTTTAATATTAATGAATGATTTAGATGGCATTGGATAGTAAAGCACATTGCTCATGGAAAGTAAACCAATCAGCTGTAGCTAAGAAATCAAATCTTTACATTGTAGACATTTTGTAAACAAACTTACTCTCCATAAGGTTAACATTAGAAATTTAAAACGCCATAAAATGGAAAATTATGGGGTTTTCGAAAATATTTTTTCACTAAAACCTTGCCGGACACATGTAGAGCAACTTCCTAAAATTTCATGGTGATCGGATGAGTAGTTTGGCAACGCATAAAGGACATACATACAGACATACATTCAATTTTATATATAGAGATGCATCGATTTTTGCAATCGTATGACATAATACAATCGTTGCCTGTATTACTTTATCTACGACCAACAATATTCAGACTTTTAAAAACAAGAGTCTGATTAGTTATCTGATTTATATAATATATAAGAAAAAGTTGGTGAGAATTTTATTCTTGGAGTTATCAGCTAATTTGCGAATTACGTTGTTTTTATTCTGTGAGAGGTTCAAAACTCACATTTGAGGTTAGCCACTAAAACATACTATCTTGATGGATAAATCAGCTGATTTTGCATTTAATTATATCCATAATGACATTACTTTTGCCAAATGCTGAGCTCTGAATGGTCCTGTATCCTTTTGTAAACCTGTATCGTTTTGAAAAATCTGTATCGTTATGAACTCATATTGCAACGGTTTTCAATCTCCGTTTAGTAATGAGCCTCTTAATGATGTTAATTTTAGTATATTTATGGGTACTTTTTGCAATGGTCGAAGATAACAAAAAAAGAACATTGTTGTAGGTTTTAATTAGCTACAGGTTTGTGTTTATATTTAGCTGTTTTATCAGTGAACGCAATTATAAAGCAGTTCTACCATTGTGAGTTTTGATCTGCAACATAAAGCGCCTAATCTAGTGGAACGTTAGGTTCAATAAAATAACATCTAATTTAAATTACTAATCAGACATATACTAGCTACACCATGTTGAAAGCCAGATTATTCCTTCTTAATTTTTAATTAAACAACAACATTAAAAAATCTGAAAATTAACCTTTTCAGGAATGGAATAAGACTAGATCAATCAATGAAACAAAAAATTTTATAACCTAGGAATTGACTGAATTGGACATAGACCTATATTACCTGGATATTAGGAGGAGAGAATAAAGTAAAATGAGGTATATGTAAAACTCCTCACAAAAAGTAGAAACTAGCATACCGTAAAGGAACCAGGCCAAAAGACTAATATTTTATGATTTGCATTCAAAAACAAGAATTCACATCCCCAACGAGTTTAAAAAAATATTTAATTTTTCTCGAATAATCCCTCAAAAAATCATTATAATTACACAGATTATGATAACCTTTAGACATTTCTTTAATTAACTGGACACAACAATCATATCATTGAGATCATTGAAAAATAAATCTGAAATATACTTTTCACTTAAACTCGTTTCTTTTAAAAGAGTCTTAAAATCAAAATGTTTTTGGACGGTTGCGAATGTGAAACACAACAGCGAAGTAATGGTTTAATGAATGTTTCAAATGTTAGAAGTTTTCAAGGCTCGGAAGTTCTTGACACCAGTTGTTGGTAAAAGTTCTTTACCTCTGACTTCGCGGTTAGTACTCCAACTCTTTTCAACTGGGAACCTCATACCTACCTTCCCTTGTGGTGGGCTTGCCCAAGCATCAACTATCATCTGATATTTTCTAACATTATAGTAGCTAGTAAACAGCGTTTTCTAGGATACAACTTATTTTATATTGTACAAATGATCCCGAGTATTATTAATACACATTTTTTAATTTGTTTACTAGTTTTATTATATTAATAATAAGATAGATATGGACGAATAACCTTTAAAAAGCTCAAATTGTTCTTTACGTTAACCTCTGACTTGCATATGTATTGAAGTATAATTTAACTTGGATAAATAGGTAAGAAATTTACAGTGCTTCTTACTAATGAAAGTACATATTATTTTGTACTATAATGTCATTCCGTCTCCAGACATGACTTCCTGAGTTATACTATTCTCAGTATTCTGCGCATTATATGAAACATGATTCTTTCCAAAACACATAATCAGTATTTGCAGATTTTTAGATTATCACACTAAAAATTACGAAAGTACCACACTTTTGTATTGTTTTAAGTACATTGACAAATACTATATAATCGTACTTTATACGGAAATTATGTCTAGTTTACAATCCATGGCACATCACACTTCATAAATAAAAGGGTTTAACCTGATATTTTATAATACAAGTATTGGTCCAAGATATTGTGCTAATATTTTTGTATCGAAAACTCTAAATATATGAAACCATGGGATATAAATCATTATCTTTTTTCTATCGAAGTCATTTGTATTTAACTGAATCATATTTTACATGATACATACGGTAGAGTCTACTGGAAGTTTGACGTAAAAAGACAATTTTACTAAAAAGTAACAGATAACTAAAATAGCTGATGATTGTAAACTCAGGAAGAGTTGACAAAATACAAGGATTAAGTAATTGTTGGCTTTTGTGTAGTAATTACTATTTTATGCCCTGGGCCACGAGGGGAGGGCGGCGCAGTCTGGCTGCTTGCCCAGCTCTTCAACCCCCTCCCAACCACCTCCATTCTCCGCTAGCCTCCTGTATTTGGGACAATAGCTTCCTTTACTTTCTTCAATCTCACTCTCTTTAAAGTTTTCTAATGAAAAAGTCGTATGAACTCAACAAAAATATTAATATGTTAAAATATATTAAATACTTTAAATAATCACGTTTTTATATCTTACAAAATCTTGTTTTGAAATACCAGCATATATTGGCTCCCTGTAAAAGGTATCTCATTTAACCGTTCGGTACCTCATTTACACATACAGAATCTCGTTTAAGGAAACGTATAGTCAGTCATATCTGGTTTTAATCCAGTTTATTCATATAAGTCGGTATTTTTCATGTTTCACGTTAATTTCAAACATGTTATTTTCAAACAACTACTACCCCCGTACTAAATAAGTTTTATTATTTCAAAAAAATAAATAGATCAACAATAATCATATATTGCTCAAACTGTACCACTGGGCAGGGAAAAATGTGTGGAGCTGATGAGATCATTTTTGGACAACGCTTTTGATGACAACAGTGTCGTTTTCTCATTTGAATGTTTGGAGCTCGACAGAGTGGAACATTACTCCAATCAATATCTTTGACTTCGGTAATATTATTACTCTTGGAAGCTTAAAAATATTCCATTGCAATATATGAAGTTTATAAAAAAAGTTCGATAAAATGTTGGTCTATTTACATCTTTATTAAACTTAGTCCTAGATGTAATGATGTTTTCAGAGTGCCGGTAATTGGGGGGTTGTGGGGGGGTCGGTTTGAAGGGGTTTGATTTAGTTCACCTACAGAAAGAATTTCTGCTTTTGTAGACGCATATTTACAACATTTGATTAAATCTCTGCCACCCTACATCAAGGATACAAGTGACTTCCTCACCAAAGTTTCTGATATCAACCTACCTCAAGATTCTAAAGTAATGCTTGTAACGGTTGACGTTAAATCATTATATACAAATATTCCCCACGTAGATGGTCTGAGGGTTGCCAAATATGTATGCCATTGTTTGGCAGCACGGTATTAGCTCTTTGCAAATCTTAAAAAGGTAAATCAAATTATTTGTTTGGAGTTTAAGTGGTTAGTCAAAAAAGGGAATAAGTGCAACAATGGATTTTTACAATTAAAAACCCTTTTAACATTTTTATTTTAGGTTTTAGGTAAGTAATTATTTGTTCTCATAATCTTCCAAAATTATATAATATAACTTATATAATATATAATAACTTAGATATAATATATATTATTAGTACATAATAACTTATATAATATGACTTTTTTAATTTTCTCAAAAAGAATATTTTTTATCCAATTTTAAATTTGAAATAGATATTCTCATTTTTCAATCAAAAAATATACAAACTGAATCAAAATTTTTATTTTTAATATTTTCATGGTTCGATTGAAAATAAAAAGTTAAATGATTAGTTAATTATACATAGCATTTATATAATGTATTACAATGTTACGTTTATGTTTCCGAATAAAAATAGACTTAAAAAGGTTGAAAAGGAGAAATAAAAATGTCATGCTTACAAAAGTAAAAATATCTAAATTTTACTCTAGCATGTTAAATGATCTTAATTATACATGGAATTAATATAATGTATTACAATATTACATTTTTATATTTACAAATAACAAACGATACTTAGAAAAATTGAAAAAAGGATATCAAAATGTCACGCTCACAAAAGTTGAAAATAGAAAATCAAAAACATACTTTAACAAAATTTAAAAAAAGGAATTCAAAATGTTTACTTTTACCCAGCTAGTGACTCATTGTCTTATCGTCTTTTGCAATGACATACTCTCACTCAAATTAACAAAGTCATACAACTAAGACAGATTCGGCGCCGGCAGGCTAGCCAACCTCCGAGCGTATAAAGGAAATATCTACTGTATCTGTTTCCTTTTACTACGCAGCCAAATCTTCAGACCACATTTACTCTGGTACTAACTGCTGTAACTATTCCTTTCTTACACTCAACGAAGCGTAAACATTTTTTTACAAAACTGCCATGTTGGTTTGAAAACTTAAAAAGTGCACTTATTCCCATTTTCCACTAACCACTTCAATTTACTTGGCAATTTTCCAACAAAATCGTCACATGTCAGATGTTGATGTATTCCATGGTAATTGTGTACAATGGTATTTTAAAATCCTCTCCGTCAACAGAAAATTTATTTTCCCGACCAGCTCGTGTTATTTTTAAAAGACCACAAATTAAAAAAAATTTTGTTGGTGAGACCCGTAATTCTAAATTCTAGGCCTAATTAACTTTGTTATTCCAAAAATAGTTGTAAATAATAATGTGTTTTACCAACTATCGTGTCAACATTATCAAAGAGAATATAAATTGTACTTTTCCCTGAAACCATTAGTCGTACACTAATTAAACAAAATACCAATTTCTTTAATTTTTGTGGTTTAACGGTGACAGTCATATTATTCATAAACTAACTGTTTTACAAAAAATTAAAAAAGATTTTTTATTGAAAAGCCATAACTTTTGAACTATTATTTTTACAGATATACGGGTTGTGCTATATTATTTGGGGTCTTAATTAATAAACTATGAAATTTAATCAAAAGTATTAGAGTGGAGCTTGAGAAAATTTTGTATTTGTCATCTTTAGGTGTTTTTAGGCGCAAAATACTCGTAAACATAAAAAAGTAAAATAAGTAAAACTTGGTTTGGAGATATCGCCAAAGTACACCCATGTACCTAGTTTGTACAAATCGGACGATCAGAGTGGTCTCTGGGTCCAGACAGGCTGACTGTGTGGCTGACATACAGACATCAGAAAACATCTTGTCACTTTGTGGATTCAGGAAGCTTTAAAAACGGATATATCTTCTCTGCACTGAAATTCTAAAATTTCGATGATGAACACAATACTTTCTCCATATACTTAGTATAAGGAAAGAATATAAAATATTACACGAAGAATAATATTTAAATGAGCAAGTGTATAGGCGGAGTAGCTATAGGCCTAATGCTTATTTATATTCACTAATGTGGTTGAATATAAGATCAATAAAATATTAATTTCATCTTTAAAATAAAAGATTATAAAGAAATTAGTCACTAAATAATTTATCCCAGCTTTTAGGTGAATCGACTCACCAAAATACATCTTTCTCATGCAACACTTATTAAATTCTCTTCAAACGGTTCAGGTTAGCTCAGAGTTCAGGGTTCAAGTATAAATTCTCTACATAAAGAGGGTGAATTAGCTGACTTGAGATATTTTTAAATAACTATCTTTAAAAACTTATTTGTTCCTTATTTTAGTTTTCTTTTTCATTTCTCATTACCATATAGTGTAACAAAAAGATCCATGTAAACCATGTCCGAGTGACTTTGGGCATCGTAGCCTCGGAGACGTCAGCCTCGGAGTCACCGGCCTCGGAGTCACCGGCTTCGGAATCACCGGCTTCGGAGTCACCGGCCTCGGAGACGCCGGACTCGGAGACGCTGGACTCGGAGTGTCCGACCTCGGAGTCACCGGCCTCGGAGTCACCGGCCTCGGAGACGCCGGCCTCGGAGTGTCCGACCTCGGAGTCACCGGCCTCGGAGTCACCGGCCTCGGGGCCTCAGAGTCACCGGCCTCGGAGACGCCGGCCTCGGAGACACCGGCCTCGGAGACGCCGGCCTCGGAGTGTCCGACCTCGGAGTCACCGGCCTCAGGGCCTCAGAGTCACCGGCCTCGGAGACGCCGGCTTCGGAGTGTCCGACCTCGGAGTCACCGGCCTCGGAGTCACCGGCCTCGGAGTGTCCGACCTCGGAGTCACCGGCCTCGGAGACGCCGGCCTCGGAGTGTCCGACCTCGGAGTCACCGGCCTCGGAGACGCCGGCCTCGGAGTGTCCGACCTCGGAGTCACCGGCCTCGGAGTCACCGGCCTCAGAGTCACCGGCCTCGGAGACGCCGGCCTCGGAGTGTCCGACCTCGGAGTCACCGGCCTCGGAGTCACCGGCCTCGGAGTCACCGGCCTCGGAGACGCCGGCCTCGGAGTGTCCGACCTCGGAGTCACCGGCCTCGGAGACGCCGGCCTCGGAGACGCCGGCCTCGGAGTCACCGGCCTCGGAGTCACCGGCCTCCAGAGTCACCGGCCTCAGAGTCACCGGCCTCAGAGTCACCGGCCTCGGAGACGCCGGCCTCGGAGTCACCGGCCTCGGAGTCACCGGCCTCGGAGTCACCGGCCTCAGAGTCACCGGCCTCGGAGTGTCCGACCTCGGAGTCACCGGCCTCGGAGTCACCGGCCTCGGAGTCACCGGCCTCGGAGTCACCGGCCTCGGAGTCACCGGCCTCGGAGTCACCGGCCTCGGAGTCACCGGCCTCGGAGTGTCCGACCTCGGAGTCACCGGCCTCAGAGTCACCGGCCTCGGAGTCACCGGCCTCAGAGTCACCGGCCTCGGAGTCACCGGCCTCGGAGTCACCGGCCTCGGAGTCACCGGCCTCAGAGTCACCGGCCTCGGAGTCACCGGCCTCGTCCAAGGTTCGTTCGTTCGTGCGGAGGATACATCATGTCCAACGCTGTAATGGAAAACTCGATTTTCATCTAAATGAGAGCGTCAGCAAATTTTTTGGCTTCAGTTTATTTTTATGATTTCTCTGCACGAAGGACAATTATCCCACTTAACTGCATTGTTATCTTGCTCTTGAATAAAGGCAAATTTTGCGTAAGACGCCTTCTACTTCCTGATGGAATTATTCCATAATTGAAGTGCTAATATGTACAAAATTATAATCTAAAATTGTATCGCAAAAACTAAATCTTCACAAGCATTGCATGCCTTTATATAAATGTATTTCTACTAATTTTGTAATTAGCATAAACCGAGATACTTTGTAAACAATAAAATGATGATTGTTCTAACAGATACGTCATTATTCTACGAAAGATTCGCCGAAATATAATCACGTTGTGAACTATTAGCAATACTGATCAAATTAATGAAATGGACAGAAACGATATAGTTTCAACAATATGTATTCAAATTAATTAAATGTTTTTATAAAATACGTGATTTAACAAGTGGTTGATTACGTTCAACCAGTATATCACAGGTCTTTGATCTATGAAGCTATATTGATTAGTAATGTGAATTATTAATAATGACAATATAAATGTTTTACTGAATATTGTGTAAATAGTTTTATCTTATCTTATTTTGTCTTATCTTAGTTACTAATAAGGCTTAATATATCTTTATTAAAATTAATAATTTCCGCAATATTAAATAATATATATTGAACTGGAACTCTGGTGTTTTCAAATACAAAAACAACTGTGTCAGTAAATGGACATATAATTTCTTTTAAAAAGTGTTACTCAAATCGAATACAGATTAAATGTACTGTATTTTATTTTAATTTATTCAGTATTTAAAAATATACATTTTTAAGAAACGACCCTATTTCAGCCCAAAGAAATAAAAAGTTAAAAACGATTATCGGTTTTATTGGGTGGTGTAACCATAATAGCAAGTTTCGTTCCAAGTGGCAGAGAATAATGTTTAACTGATATTGTTGTACATATTCCCCTTATGTATTGGATACCCTTAGACAACATTGTATATGTTTCACGGACGGTAACACATTTCGCATACACATTTTTTCCTATACACATTTCGCTTCATCTCTTTATTTTAGAAACAGTATTATAAACAATTCATCTAGTATTTAAAGCTATAATTAAAAGGTTTGGATTTAAGTTTAAATCACAGCATTTGAACCGTGTTTTACAGAAAACGTGAAAATTAAACAACGCAAAAATGCAAAACTAACAAACGGTATAAAAGAACTAACACATACTTTCTCTATATAAAAATAGCCTTTCAATATTGCACTATTAAATGTTTACTAAAACAATATTTAAAAATCTAACAGTTCAAAATTAAAAAGTAATGTTTATAAACAGGTTGAAAACTTCTAGAGGAATGTCCAACTCACCTCCCTCCTGAGTTCCATACAAAAATGTTTTTTGTGTTTTATGGTATGATGTTACCTTAAGCTGCATACCAAGGTTGGAGAAAAACGGTAGAGAAATAATAGATAAATTAATTTTTTAAATAATGACATAAGAATAACTTTGGCCCTCTTCGGCAACGGACTATATTTACCACAGATAGTAATTTAAAGCCTCTCGAACCAATGCTAGAAAGTTGTAGACTAATAATTCGAGATACTAATTTCTTTGGTTTTTTAAAGTAAGATTTAAGCATTAGTTTTAAAGACGTACGTATGGTGTCATATTATTTGGGACCTTAAATTTTAATATTTTATAGTTAATAAGTTTTGGATTTTCGCGTTGTTTAATTTTCAGGTTTTGCGTAAAAACACAAAACACGGTTCATATGCTATGTTATTAACTAATAAAACATGATAATATCTATTTTTTACATTTATGGGGTTTTAGGGGCAAACTTACCCTTGAAAATAGAAAATCCCAAAAAATGGCTGGACATATAGCCAAAGTGCACCTGGGTACCCAATTTCTTAACAATGGGACGATCGGTGTGGTCTCGAGGTCTGCACACAGCCGGCTGACAGACAGGCAAACGGAGCCTCTAAACGGATACATCCAATCTCAACTATAATTATTAGAATTTTTTTACTAAAAATATCTACTTTCTCCATATACTATGTATAAGTTGAGGAAAAAAGCAATTTTGACGAAAGCATTAAATACCGCATAGTTGGGATAAAGTAAAAGTCTATATTCTGGCTACGCATAGGAGTTAATTATTCAATCTTAATTAATAAACTGCATAGTATAATCTTAGAACCAGGCTCTCCGCTCTAAGTAGTGCTGCCAATTACAATTTTATAAACAGAATACAGGTTTAGATGAGAATTTAAACATATAATGACAACGGAAACCTAATACGGTCTGGAAACCCTTATGCATCACTATAAGTTGAAATGTAATTGTATGATGTATGTATTTGTTACTGAGCGTATTTCAGCACGCGACACTCGAAAGCGTAACAGGACGTTAGTATTAGTTGCCTCATCAAATTACGATCACAATGTCCAGTTAAACCCCCTTCCTGAAATTTTGATCATTAATACAAGTTATGTGAACATGGAAATTACTTTCACTTATGACTTTAGAGCGACTACAATACACTTTAGTGCTCCAGAACTAGAAAGAGTCTGAGGTAGAGCAACCTAAGTGCGTGTGGTGGTAGACACTAATGAAGTGGTAATTGTTAAAATCCTTTCCTACTGTTTTGTTTATGACATAGTTAAATTATGAAATTTTACTTACCGTTAACACTCTTAAAAACAGTTTTAAATAATTCTAGATATACGCAGTATTGATAGAGGCAAGGGTGCATAAGAGATGAGTTGGAGCCCGGAGCCCCTGGAGGCGTTATCAGAGACCGCAACCACATCCGGCTCATTCTTGGCCATGAATATCAATTTGAGACCTCAATATCAGTCGGGAGACATATGCTCGGAGGCACAGTGCCCTGCATCAAAAAACGAAGGATGCCTTGGAAATCATATACTGTATGCTGTGAAAATTATTCACCTTTCCTTTTCAAGAGTTATAGCATTTGCACAAAAACGCTCGTCGGAGCAAACCCGAAAATTGATTTGACCCATGATTTTTTCATTTACAGAATTACTTGTTATGACACCACATGAGGAAGTTACCTCAATTTACTAATTTTCCATAAGTATTATGTGGAAAAGAGTAATTAGGGCTTTTCCAATGAAGAAAGAAAATTAAACATTTTTAACACACAGTAGGCCTTCAAAAGATGAAGCTGTACATCAAGCCTAATCTCAATATTTCAAATAATAAGTTAGCTATATTATTTAGTTTTTTCTCAAAATGTATATCATGGGGAAAGAATATATATATATATAGGTTTTGCTTCTAAAAGGAAAAATATATATTTTTCAGTATACATTTTTTAAACTTAACTATATGAAGCTGTGTACCGATTCATCATATTATTTTAAATAATCAGCAAGATATTAATTTTAATTTTTTCCTTATAAGATCAACATTAGATATTCAAGAAAATGCACTGTGATTACCAGTATAGATGAGAGTATATACTAAGAGTATAGTATATTGGTAAGGGTGTAATTATTACATTTAGGTAAGATCTAAGGGAATTTCTAGCGAATGCTATTTTTGGCATCTGGGGATCTCAAAACGAAAAACATTTTCGTCCTTGGCCTAGGTCCTACGATGATGTCTACGGTAATAATAGCTCTACGAAGAAATTCGCTTAAAGAAAGACCCATTTAAAATTCTATTACAGAGTATAATGCGTGAACGTGAGTATAGGAACGTGAATTTCATAAACTACTATATTACAATAGACACATTGTTATTGTAAACAATTTTCAATAGACTCTGAAGAGATAGTGTAATATTGTCTCATTAAAAAGTAATTTTAATTAGCTTTTTATTTAATATTATTGATTATTCACACCGGTATTTACTGTATTGGCAATAAATTTGTGTATTACTAACGGGTGTCCATAAAGTCTTGCCCTGATATTATGCATTTGTTATGCGAAAACGTTTTCCTATCAATGCTACGAATTGGTAGTATGTTGCATAAATAATTTTACTTTCCTTGAATTTAATCAAATTTATGTTTGTAGAAAGTCCATATGATTTAAACAATCACGTTACAACCAAGTATAGTGATTACATTAAGTAATAATGGCGAGTTTACAAGAAAAATCACACCGTCTTCTAGTTCCATTAGACTCATTCGGCTGTTACAATTCATACATCTTTTGTGAGAACATTTCGAATGCTCCCATCTGACCTCAAAAACTCAATATGTTATTATAATTATAATATTTTATTATTAACTGGGACGGTGGCGTCGTCCTGTAATCCAGCTACATGGATCACTACTGAATACTACGTTAATCAACAAAAATCATTCTCATAATTAGACCAATTCGTAATTCAGAGGCCGTGGTTCGGATTCCACCATAAACTGTAGGTCCATTAGTCAACGGCTGTTGGGCTATTAATTAACAGTCCTATCTAAGGAACATGTCAACCTTAGTCAGTAAAAAAAGTACAATATCGGTGATTGTGGCGCGATCTTATGGAACATGTCAACCTAAGGTTTTTGCAACATATCAACATGTCTAAGGGACATGTCAACCTCAGTCAATAAAAAGAGTATAAGATCGCGCCACAATCACCTTACACTCAATCCTCATTCATACTTGGCTTAAAATACCTAACTTGTGGTGTGGTTGCCATTTCAATAATCTAATCTATATTATAATTATTATATCATAATTTTTGTTTTATTCGTGTTTTATAATTATAACAATTTTGTAAATAAGGAAGTGTGTTTATCAATCAACACACAGTTGATTGATAAACACACTTCCGTTCCTTGGTCGTGATTTATTTTGTTAATATCTTCAATTGAAGAACTGAAAATCTAAAAGCTCAAAATTTAGAGTACATAACATGCATAACAGTAGTGCCCGCAGGTTCGCAGGTTATAAAAACTAGAATATTACCATAGTGGATGGATGTTGAAAAACGTAAAGTTTTTATTTGCTCCTAATAACTTTAAAATATTCATATTATTTTTATAAAAGCCCTAGTATTTAATATCGTAATAATTAAAACCCGTAAAAATATATATTTAAAAATGCTGTTTCAATATTATCAATTTTATGCCAGTTAATAAATAACCATTCAAGCCAGGACGTAAAATATGTAATTTATGTCATGTATTGATACCCTCTTTGCCTATTTAATATAGTCACGTTGTAACATAAAATATGATATATCATGACAACCAATACGTCAGAACACCTCCTAAATCATCACCATACCCGAATAATATATTTATTCATCCAGCCGACAAAGTTAAATCCATTTAAATATCACCATTAATAATATTCAAAATAAAATAAAATCCAATATCATATATATTCATTTAAAATAAATTTGTAAAAGAATTGCAATAAAATAAATTTTATATAGTTTTCTTTTCCAAAATAACCCATGAGAGTTCTAAATTCAGTGACTTATGACCATTATAAAAATATAATGTGCTCCAACAATAGCCTAAACCAACAAGAATGAACAGTGCACCTTCAGAGAAGCAGTACACATGGACTCCCTGTGTTAAGTTCAATTAAATTAAATGAATTAGGTCACAGAACCTAGACTTGATAAGTACCGGTGTAACCTGTAGTTTCATTCTCTGGTTATTAATAATTAGGGACTGTCAGCTCACTGCAATATAAATTCACCTATTTATTGCCTCAGCTAGTAGTGAGTGAGGGTGATGACTGTTGGGTAACAACCATCTTGTATTACCAGAGATTCAGGAACATATACACCTCAAGTTTAATAATAATCATTTTCAAATAATTTAATTTCGAAAACTACAAGAAGACTATTATTTCAAATGTTATTCATATTTAATTCAATTTCAATCATTATTAAATTCAGTGAAGACGATTAATTGGATATCTCCTTATAAAACATTTCTTTCTGATACCATACCTTAAAATGTATAGGCCTAATTTTAGTAATTTGTAATTAATAATATAATTTTTCAATATTCCTACAATATTGAAATTTCCAGCACGAGTGCCCTTTCCTGAGAAAGAATTCGTGCAAATTTGATAGATATATTTATTGTTATAAATCAGACTGAGCTTTACTTTAAATCAATTTTATCACGTCATCCACCATCTTGGCATTCAGTTCCACCCCACATATGTAACACCATTGTTAGTCACTTTCAACAACCACAAGAATATGTAAATACTTAAATAAGTATTAAAAGTATTATAATTCTAAATATATATATATATATATATATATATATATATAAGTAATAACACCCATCTGGGATAAGTAAATATCACGACAACAACAAAATTTATTATTATTACATTTCTCAGAACACTCAAACCACCAATAAAATGAAGAAGTAACTCTAGGAATATACAATAACACCATGTCATTTAGCTTGTTGGTAAAATAACTGGGCTGTAACACAGCACGACGCGTGACACACAATTTTGAACCTTATGAGACCTCTGATTGTGTTTGCATGTGCACCAATTTCCCCTGCCCAACAGACACGACACGACAGAGGTCACAACCCACCCTGACCTTACCTAGGTATGCTAAGGTCAAGCAGTGATAGCATTATCTGACCGGGCGATCTTGCGTGATCTGTTTGCGTGAACTTCTTCAGATTCCTTGCGTTTCAAGTGATTGATAAGTTGAAGCTACTATTCGCGTGGAAAGTCATAACCACGTCGTGTGGATAATCGCATACAACCTCACAACATTTACGAACTTGGGCTATTCATACTAAACATAATTAACAGGTACACTGCTATATGCACTGCTGGCCACCACTTTCTTCTTATTTCTATACCGGTAGCTCTTAACAAGATAGAACAGGTCACTCTAGTGTTAACCCAATTAACTACAATGGTTTCTCTAGGGGGATTTCTATATTTTTTCTGATATTTCATCATACATCAGAATCTCTTTAAAACCTAAAATGGTCTTATTAGCGTATAAAATTCCATTCCCTAGTATGTTAGTGACTGGTGTCACCGTGGGCGTGAATGACATGACTTCGTTCAAAGACCAGTATGTACTTCCTTTTATTTTCCATTTCAGCATATTTTATTGCTTTGCCATGGGATAGGGAGCCATAAGATAGAGCATCAGTGTCTCCACCTATAACACACTCTCGTACTAATGCTTGCATCTGTGTCTCCCAACACACAATACATCTCTTCAAGCTATGTCAGCTGCTGTTATTGTCGATACATTGTTTCATTCTCATGAATAGGATTTTCTTAGATACAATTTCCCATCTATTGGAAATTTTTGAGTGCGTTTGACGCTGAAGTATTTTACAAAAACCTCACTTTTAGTAGTGTTGTTTGACGTTTTTACATATCGTAAAGGTAGGGGATCTCTGAATTCAAGGAATAACTTGTCTAAGAATAGCCTTTTTAACGGTACGGTAGCCAGTTTCCGTATTTTTAATTGGGCTTTGCATTATGAATGAAACTGAAAGTAAGTTTTTATTTATAGGTTCATTCTTCTTTACTTATTTACGTTTCACATGTGGGGTTTGATTGTAAAGTTGGATCAGTCATACATATTCCTAAGCTTTTAAGTGATAAATGTAGTATTTCATGTTTTTCTTTGCTTAGGTTTACTAGTGATCCAAACAAATCTGTAAAAAGAGATTTTTTGATGGCTTGCTGAATAGGACGGATCATTTCCGATTCAACCGTTCCGAAAAAAACCCCATTCTGCTTGTATTGATTTAGTTGTTACAATACGGCGGTTTGGTGGTGTTTTCGAGTAACTTCTGCCAGATTCTTAACATGCTCAGTCCAATCATTTACTTAGACTAGACTAATCATTAGACATAGTCATACTAGACTTTAGACTTACTCATTTATTAGACGTATTGATTATTTATTAACTGTAAACATAATCAACTCTTTAACACTACAACTTATAACTAATATCATGATTTTGGGATTTGCCCTAAATTATATCTTAATTTTAAGTAACTATTATTTAAAATCAAACTATTAAAATGACTATAATTTTATTTTTAAAACACTATAAAAATTATTACAATAATTTACACGTCTGATAGGTTTTTTATTTTAATAACCTTTGATTTTGGCCAATGATTCAGGGAAATATATTTTCTATGAATGTATATACTTATTATAAAGTGTAATCAAAACATTTTAATTATAACTAAAAATATCAACGAATACAGTTCTAAGCTATAGAGTTTCTGAAGAATTATTGTTGAAGGAATTTTTTTAAAGAAATAAAGTCTTTAGTATTGTATATTGATTGTATTAAGATTATGTATTGTTAATAGGAATTAGTTACATGTTTTGATGTATTTAATACTATCTACAAGTCGGTTTTAGCGAATTTCGCATAGGGAAGAAGCTATTACCGTAGGTCTCATGGTATGACTTAAGCCCGGAACCATGTTATTTTTTCGTCTTTAGGTGGCCAGAGACCAAAAACAATAATCGGGAAAATTTACATATATTATATATGTACTGTATATATATATACATATGTACTGTATATATACATATATGTATATATATGTACTGGATATATATATATGTTTGTGTGTGTGTGTGTGTGTGTGTGTCTGTGAACACGATAACTCTCGTAAAAATGGTCCAATTAAGACCAAATTTGGTGTAGACGTGTACGGTATTCCTAGAGTTCGTAAACGAGACATATTGGTCAATCAGAACGGGTAGTTTGGGGTAGTTTGGATAGTTATGTACCCAAAAATTGGGTTTTTTGCGTTTTTCATATGTAATTTTAAAAAGTTTTAAACTTCATCTTCCACCATTAGAATCAGCTTAAAAAACTACGCAATTTAGTTCCTTAAAGTTTTGTACACAGTACGTTGAATTTTTGAGGTCCAACGTTAATCTTATCAAGGATAAGAAAAAATTAAAATGTCACTCATCAATCAATATTTTTGGATGAAACTTCATATTTAGCTTAATGTGGTTGAGATCCATCCATTTAAGCTTAAAAACCATAGTTTATGTGTTATAATGGCAGCTAACCTGCATACTCTTTTCCCATGTTAATCACATAGAGAATAGGTAAACTCCTTTATTTGTGGACATACGTTGATGAAACTTGGTATAAATTGTGAAAATAAAAATGGTTTATGCTAGAAATACCTACTTTCAGTGTTCCTTACAGCAGCAAACTTGCACACTCTTTCCTATGTTATCTTATGGAGAATAGGCAAATAATTAAATCTCATATTTATAGACAGATATTTATAACATTTCTCATATACTATTATTTATTATTATATTTATATTTTATTATTTATTATGTATTATTGATTTGGAAATTCGCTGAGTACGCAGATCTGCTGCGACGGAGGTATTTAATTATTTAATTAAACTGCGTTTGCTACATACCATAAATCAGACATGTTTTGTAAAAGTGAGCCACACCGACACCTTAACGAAACGACATTCGTGTCACAATCCTTCGCGAGAGCCTTGTTTGTGTGCAGTGTCAATATAAGCGGGCCCTAGCTGCACTGCTGATATACCCGTACAATGTTTACTTGGTTTTACACTCAATCGGGTTAAAAGGTTTTTGAGAAAATGTTTGTAGAATGGAACACTTACAAATGTGTACATGTTTCATTCAAAACAGGTTGGTAACACTGTTCTCCTTCCTTCATAGAACGAACATGTTCTACGGATGAGTTTTGGACACGTGTAATGGTAAATGATTAATAGTTTATATACGCGTTTGAGTAAAATTCTACATGTAGGTTAAACGAGTATTATATAGTGTATTTGGAGCTCCAACGTTAATCTTATCAAGGATAAGAAAAAATTAAAATTTCACTAATTAACCAATATTTTTGGATGAAATTTTACATTTAGCTTCATGTGGTTGATATCCATCCATTTAAGCTTAAAAATCATAGTTTATGTGTTTATTATGGCAGCTAACCTGCATACTCTTTTCCCATGTTAATCATATAGACAATAGGTAAACTCCTTTATTTGTGGACATACGTTGAGTACTGATACTTTCCATTAGCAATATGATTCACTATTCAATGCCATCTGAATCATTTATCAATATAAAACTATGAAGTAAATATGTGCTGTACAAAATTAACAGCTTCATTCGCCATGTTAATAGCTTACGGTTTTTGGGAATTATGTACTGTATTTATATTTTATATTTTCTGTCTGATTAAATGTCACGGATTTATGTGTTGGTTAAATAAAAAAATAATTACAATGTTTATAAATATTACGTTTATTATAATAGTCAGCTGTTGTATATCTTTTCCATAAAAGCCGTGTTACAGTTAGGTTTGGTTTAGGTCTAGGTTGGATTAGAAAATTGTGAAATACTCCATTCAGGTGTATTTGTTTTGTGGGCATGTTATTAATATGTCTTATCGTTTCAGTATTGTTATTCAAAATATCTAATCTTTCACAACGAAGCCGTAATGCTATTCGACTTCAGAACACGGTCAATCTTAAAGTTAACATGTATTTACTGTTAGGCGTTACGAAGTTCGCTGGGTCAGCTAGTATGACATACGAGTACAATCTAAATTGCTTCATTGGGTTTTGTAACGGATAGAATTTATTTTACATATGACGATGAGGTAGGCTGGCCCAGCGACGACGGGGCAAGTTGACCACTTCGGCCATATGGAGTTTCTGCCATAGTGAGAGATACATACGCCTGTAAAAATCTGTACAGAAAGAATAAAAATATGCAAAAGAAAAAAAGGCGTTGGAAAGAAAATAGAAATTACAGGCTAAGAAAGCACTTTTGGAGACGAAGATAGGGAAAAGCTAGAATGAAATCAAATAAATCAACTGCAACAGGCACGAAACCCAAGAAGAAACCAACAAATGACGATGATGAATGCGCATTATGCTTACGGTGACTGAAGACTTTCCAAGGAGTCAACATGGAGCTGAGTGGATCGAGTACATAAGCTGTAAGCGGTGTGCTCATCAGACAATGGTAAAATTGAAATCCATGGACTCTTTTATGAATTCATTCATTCTTTTATGATGCTAGTTTTAAAACTTGCTCTTGTGTATAGTACGATATGCATTTCTTTAGAAATACTGTTTTAATTGGACTTTTTAAATCTATAGTAGTTAACATTTTAAAAATATGATATGGGCCAACGTACGCAGTGTCTGGGCCGACTTAGGGGCCTACCCTCGGTGTAGGGCCCACTCGAGGTGTTAAACTATGTTAACCCACTCGACATAATATGCATTAAGATATTTATATAATAATTTTAGAGTTATAGTTTTAAGTTTAATAATTGAAATTCAAATTTAGGACAACCTTTCTAAAATTCAATAATAATTTCATAAATTTACATGTGTTCAAAATATGTTTAAAATAAACAAATTTAAACTATGGCCAACGTGCCCTGGTCTCCCCATATAGGCCTACTGGATGTGTCAATGAATTGGACACAAGCGAATATTAGACCTATAACCATAACATATTACCGCATTACAGAGTTTATAAACTAACATTTTCATGTATTTTACTTTAACCTAAAAAAATAATACAACTGTTCAAAATTACAAAATAAGCACCGATATCATACATTTATATTGACGAAAAACGTCAGATAGAAACAGGTAGGTAAAAATATTTTAAAATCTATATATCTTTAACAAACATAAACGTACTTCACGAACTAACAATAAAACATATTATAGATTTTATAGTTTTAAAAATTAGTTGTTCAATCAATAAATCCAAAGAAACATATTCTTCCGTCAACCTTTGAAACTAATAAAACAAATGGGTTATGGAAAATAGCGAAAGTTGTTCATAAGGACACAATAGCCGGAAAAAATTATGGTGAATCGTGATCGGCGTATTTAGTTGGCACGAAGGGGTGAACGGCTTCACAGACACGTGTCGCTTCAGGAGGAATACTTAGGTTACACAGAGAGAGAAAACAATCGGCGATTCCTGAAGTAAAGGTTGAGCAGCTGAAGCGCTTGACCCGATTGGTCAGATCGATATGACCTTGACTCTTCCGCCAATCAGAGTAAAGCTCGCTCGTCGCTCATTGGCTCCCGCCACGAGGTTCCCGCCACGCGGTGATCCAGTCGATACGGTTGTAGCTTGTGTACCGATCTCGTAATTAATTCATCCGGCCAGCTGTTCCACACCTTATCGGTATGTAAATGTGAGCGTTTCACTAGTAAACAACTGTAATCGTTACAATCTCCAGTTTTAGATACAGGACACACATTAATTTCTTTGCAGGAATATACTAAATTCGGCACCCATTATTTTGTTTATGAATCACTGATATTTACTCACAGTTAATGTACAAATCCATACCCTAGTGTTATTTAGTCTCAGATAATGTAAGGGTTATCTGAATATCACCTTTTTCGCAGACAGAAATATAAAATTAATAGCGAATTTCCCATAGGAAAGAAGCTATTACCGTAGGTCTCATGGTAAGACTTGAGCTCGAGATCATGTTATTTTTTCGTCTTTAGGTGCCTAGAGACTAAAAACAATAGTCGTTAAAATTTTAACATAAATAAATAATATATATATATATATAATCTATAACATACATTTATATATATATATATATATATATATATATATGTATGTATCTGTGAACACGATAACTCTCGTAAAAATGGTCCGATCGCGACCAAACTTGGTAGAGACGTATATTCTCATATTTGTTCTGACAAATTCGTAAACCAGACATATCGGGTAGCAGACCTTGAGAACGGGTAGTTTGGGGGGGGGGTTGTGCTCAAAAATTGTTTTTTTGGGGGGGGTTTTCATATGTAATTTAAATAATTCTTTATTTATGGACAGATGTTGATGAAATTTGGTATAATTGTTTATGGTAGAAATGCCTACTTTCAGTGTTCCTCACAGTAGCAAACCTGGATACTCTTTTCCATGTTAATCTTATGGAGAATAGGCAGATAATTCTCATGTTTATCGACAGATTTTGATAAAACGTGTCATATATTATTATTATTATTATTATATTATTGATTTGAAAAGTAGCTGAGTACGCAGGTCTACTGCGACGGGGGTATTTTTTCGTAGCAACGTTTCCCAACCATTGTGTATTTTCCTGCAGAGAAAAGTCATTAAAACCCATTTCCACGCCGGAGAAAGGCTGCTGCCCATACTCTCTTTTGTATCGAAATAAAGTGTATCAAGTGCAGAGGTGGCTGAATAGTTCTGGTGAAAACTGTATAAGGTTCGTTGGAACTTTACCAAAGGGACACTTTCGTTTCACCGGAAACTCGTTTAAAACTCCTAACGATGTCGGAACAATATTAAACATTTTAGATCGAAGTTCACTTTAGAGGGTGTATAAGTGGTTCTTATTATATTGGGTTTTATATAACCTCCATAATCAGCCATCACCATCACCATCACCATGGAGCATGTGTATCGTAGCAGCGTTAGTCCCATAGGACAGTCAGAGGTGACCGTAGCCAGCCGCCACGGGTTTCGAAACAGGCACGTTCTTCAGGCGCTTAATATTCCTTATTGCATTAATAATATTCGGAAAATCATGATACAGTAATCAAAAATTTTTTGAATATAAATGGTGATGTTTAAATGGTTTGTGTGGACTTGAGTAAATAAATAATCTATGGGTAGCAAACTAAATGCTAACGTACAATGATTTCCTTCGGTCTTTGTTTCTAGTATTTTCATGTCTGAAGTTTAACTATATTACCATTTTAAGAGAGACACATTTTAAAACTTACACTAACACTATGCAAGGATATGATCAGTTTGAGCAGGTATTAAGTTTATTAGTACACATATGCCTAACATAATTAAATGGATCACTAAGATAAGATAAGAGATAAGATAAGAGGGTAAATATGAGTTTATGTCAGTAACCATTAGCCTTACTGACAATGAAATGTTTGCCCAATTTACTTACACAGATTGGTAAAATTCCAATATTCCATAACTCAAGACGCGAGGGGATAAATATACTCGGTTGAAGGCCACAATACGATCTCGTCTACTGAGTTATGGGTTGGAATTAAGCCTGTAAATCGTGTGTGAGTTATTAAATGTGGGAGGTGAGTTTACCGCTACGCATTCACAGGCTACTGTCATCATTAGTCTTAACACTTATTAAAAATGTTTTTTTAAAAGAATTTATTTATATAAGACAAAATATAATAAATTAAAATATGAGAATGAAACCATTATAGTATTTTATAAAATCTGCATAGAACATATTTTACTTTCAATACAATTAGGGATCATACTTAAATAATTTAAAATTAAATCAATATGTTGAGTTTATTAGCAAGTTTCAAACTATGATACAAACACTATTACCGGGGGGGGAATTGGGGGCTAACTTATGGTTGTAAAAATCAAGGATTCTTTAAAATAAAAAATAATAGTTTTTTATTAAGTTTTATATATTTAAATGCTGTAATTCAACATAAAAGTGAGTAGCTACTAGCATTATAATATCATTTAATAATAATCTGGTTGAGTTATAAGCCATTGCAGAGTGTGCACCATCAGACACCATTGGGAAATCTGAGGCATAACTGCTTTCACACACACAGTGTTGACAGACAAACGTCACAATATTACTGCGTACACTATTTACACCGATACATACTCTTACACTGATTACTGTCAGTAAACACTGACTGATACCTATTTACTGATAAATTATTACGTTCATACTGATATTTTTGAAATAACGTTTTCACAAACAGTGTTGAGTTGACAGACAAGTCAATATTACTGCGTACACTATTTTACCGATACATACTCTTACACTGATTACTGTTCAGTAAACACTGACTGATACCTATACATACTGATAAATTATTACTGTTCATACTGATATTAATCTGAGGCATAACTGCTTTCACACACACAGTGTTGATGTTGACAGACAAACGTCACAATATTACTGCGTACACTATTTACACCGATACATACTCTTACACTGATTACTGCAGTAACACTGACTGATACCTAACATACTGATAAATTATTACTGTTCATACTGATATTAATCTGAGGCATAACTGCTTTCACACACACAGTGTTGATGTTGACAGACAAACGTCACAATATTACTGCGTACACTATTTACACCGATACATACTCTTACACTGATTACTGTTCAGTAAACACTGACTGATACCTATACATACTGATAAATTATTACTGTTCATACTGATATTAATCTGAGGCATAACTGCTTTCACACACAGTGTGACAGACAAACGTCACAATATTACTGCGTACACTATTTACACCGATACATACTCTTACACTGATTACTGTTCAGTAAACACTGACTGATACCTATACATACTGATAAATTATTACTGTTCATACTGATATTAATCTGAGGCATAACTGCTTTCACACACACAGTGTTGATGTTGACAGACAAACGTCACAATATTACTGCGTACACTATTTACACCGATACATACTCTTACACTGATTACTGTTCAGTAAACACTGACTGATACCTATACATACTGATAAATTATTACTGTTCATACTGATATTAATCTGAGGCATAACTGCTTTCACACACACAGTGTTGACAGACAAACGTCACAATATTACTGCGTACACTATTTACACCGATACATACTCTTACACTGATTACTGTCCAGTAAACACTGACTGATACCTATACATACTGATAAATTATTACTGTTCATACTGATATTAATCTGAGGCATAACTGCTTTCACACACACAGTGTTGATGTTGACAGACAAACGTCACAATATTACTGCGTACACTATTTACACCGATACATACTCTTACACTGATTACTGTTCAGTAAACACTGACTGATACCTATACATACTGATAAATTATTACTGTTCATACTGATATTAATCTGAGGCATAACTGCTTTCACACACACAGTGTTGATGTTGACAGACAAACGTCACAATATTACTGCGTACACTATTTACACCGATACATACTCTTACACTGATTACTGTTCAGTAAACACTGACTGATACCTATACATACTGATAAATTATTACTGTTCATACTGATATTAATTTTCAGCTTCCACAGATCGATCTAGTTCGTAGGTACTGATATAATTGTTCAGAGAGATAAACAATAGATACCGTATCGCCTATTACTATTCTGCTATTACTATTCTACGAGGACTGACCAACCCTGAAAAAGAACCTACTGATATCACTATTCTGTAAACACTGATTGGTCTAAAAGAAGTTTTTGCATTGTATAATTTATTAATTTAGTACAGTGTTTCGACATTGATATTACTGTTTAGAGAGGACTAATTGACTCTGGTACGTAGATATATTGTTCAGTGAGTTTAGATCGAATATACACTAAAACCTTAGTAGTAGTTTATCCATACACTGTTTGGAGTTTTCAATCATAATTTCAATGTAAAATTACGTACAATTAAGTTTAACGCTGCGAAATCCAGTATGGAAAATTCTGTTTCGTGGTTTTAATAAATCAAACTCATAATTAACTAATTGTCTTAATCACTATTAAATTACAAAAACGTGATGAGAGGTACAAAAACGTATTCATGATTTATGGAGGTGCTGTACCGGTGTTTTTATTCGCGACTACCCAGAGCCTTTGTGAGGGCCCAATACTCCACTCCTATTGTACGGCCGAATGTGTGTATCGAGCCCGGTCGGCTGAAAACTGTATAAGGCTCGTTGGAAACGTTCCAACGAGACCTTATAACAATCACCTCGTCTCAAGTTTAAGGAACATAAAAAACAACTGGATTTATGAGGAATTTAAAGATGTGGAGAAAACTCTTTGCGTAAAGAAAAATAAGACGTAAATCCGCCAAAAATATAATATGGAGGGCTTTTTAAAATGCCACAATGTGTAGTCTAAAAATAGTTCAAACCATTCATTTTCATTCAGTTCATTTTTGAAGCGAAACTTTTAATACTATTTTTTATTCTTCGTGGATTTTCTCACATCAAAATTATCTTACCAGTTTCTTTCTTATATTCATAAGTAGGTATAAAAAGGGAAAACTAGGGAACATATTGTTCTATATTGAATTTATGAGAAATTAATATTCTTAGAACAATTACTGAAATGTTATTGCTGAAATACCGATGAAAAATTATCAAGATTTTCCAAATTTCCATTGTAGGATAACTACTGACCTAATAACTAAAGAAGATACACTTGGTATTACTGTATACGTATAATTGAACTATATAGAATCTCAAAATTCTCATGGATACGGAAAATATCTATTAACATGTGTTTCCTGTATATTTGTAAACCCCCTTCATATTCTCGTGGAAATTTCAGTACATAACATATTGGATTTAGGTATTGTTCAGCCCTCTCCTTCGATATCAAGGTCGAGCAGGAAGCAAACATAGCCATCGAACCGTGTGTCGTCTAACATCGCCACGGACGGTGATCGAAGACGGGCTGGGCTCACTGATGCACTGATGGCCGTGAACGGCATTAGCCCTACATGGAACACTGGAGTATTCGTAATGTTTTTCTATAAAAAAAACTACGCGATTTATATAGCTTAATGAACTTCTTAATACATTTGTTCAATTTATATTTATGAAGAACGCCAAAACCCGAACGATCATACGAGTAGTAGAACAGACATTGACCAACACGATACCTCAAGAGTAAAATTCTGAGGTGAACTATCAGAACCTTTCAAAATTCACACAGGCGACCAACAAGAGACATGACGACAGACTTTCACCACTCTTATTAATATGTCGTTGGAAAAGATAATAAAAGAATAGGAAAAATCACATCAATAAATCACACTCCAGGAAATTTACGGATTGAATGTCTAGCGTTCGCAGACGATCTTCCAATTGTCACTACAAATATTAGTTAAGTAACACAAGTGAAACAATACGAATGAGAAGAGATGATGGAGTATCAAACCTTGAGAAAAAGACGAAACCTGCCAAAGTATAGTGTGTAATCATTACAACTAAAAATCTATCTCACAAAACCCCAAAATATAGTATTACGACTCAGTGGCGCCTGAAGATTTGTACGTAGTAGAGACCACACGCATTAGACCCTTACACGCATTTCAGACAACTACTGAAAAAAGTATAAATAAAATTACTCAGAAAAATGAAAATGGAATCTGGATAAAGAAACCAGCAGAATAACTGTACGACTACACAGGCACCATCACTATAATAATAACTCAACTCAATTTATTTTCTTGCATGCGCAGAATAAATTTTAATATCTCTGGATCAAAACAAAGTGCAATAAGGAGTTTCAACAATTAAAAAAATCTAAGTTAACATTTACTTTTTCAAACTGCTCTAAAATGCGCTCTGAAGTTATATATACCGTGGTATTATTAAAATAAAGTGCCTGAACCTTAACCGTCCATTGACTACGAAAGGTCTTCGTCATTAATGGTGTTAAGATTATCCTGAAGCTGGTGCTGCTGAAGGTTAAGTCGCGCCGACAATGGCTCAGTACAGTACCTATAATGTCTCAATTGTACAATGTCTCATGTTTACAATTTTTATGGTTTTGTGCAGATATTATGTTTATGTAAATTTATTTTGGAATAATTTGAAAAACAAACCTGTTATGAAAATAAAGTAGTTATTTTCAAATAAGAAACTAATTAAGGTTAATGAGAAATCTACGTACAATTTAATAATCAAAATATAACTACCAAAACCAAGTTGCCTACTTTTCTTTTCTACATTGTTGATAGTTAACTTATACGTTAACCTTCAGAGTACTTAGTCAGAATGTGCCGTGACATTTAGCCCTCATGGTGACTCACCATATAATAATAATAATAATAATATTATTATTATTATTATTATTGTATTGTTTGTCGAATGTTTATCATTAAATAAATATTGCTTTGCATAGAAACTCAAGACATAAATAAATATCTAATTTACAATTATTATACTGTAAATTCTAGGTGTAACAAACTTAGTATAAATAACTAATTTCGAAATATAAAATTATTCTCTATCAAGTACGCCTTCAACTTTAATTTGAAATTTATTCCTCTAAACTCTTTAAGGTCACAAGGGAGCCGGTTATTCAGCGTTGGCCCAAAATATGAAAAACCCCCTCCTCCCCAACTCCAACCTCACTCTTGGAAAATGAAGGAGGTCACCACGTCGGGTGCTACGGTACGCGATTCCCTTTGTCGAATACCGTGGCTTCCGAATTGTGAGCTTTCTGTCAATGAGGCAGTATGTTTGCCACCAGCACACGGCTTCAATTGTCATGAATCCAGCAGTCTCTCGAAAGGACGATATGTGATCAAATTTTGGTAGATCATAAACAAAGCGCACAGCCGTGTTCTACAGCTTTTGAATTATGTTGATATCTTCCCTCTAGATACTGTTCCCATATGCAAAAACCCATCATGGTACGTATAAAATCATGGACTCTACCAGACGTATCTTAGCCTGCTAAGGCAGAAGTGATCTCAATTTGTACAATCACCTAGGACTCCCGAGTGCTTGTAGTGCTTGAGTGATGTAAGTGTCGTGGTCTGATAAGGTAAGGCCACTACAGAGCATATCACCAAGAGGTTTTACAGTCCCATGAACTTGTAGGGGTATGTCTCCAAGCATTACATGCAGATTGTTCTCAGTTATAGCATGAATGACAGTGGAAGGCAAAATGTGGAGAACTGTGCATTTCTCAACATTAACCTAGACGGAATGTTTGACAGACCACTCTCTTTGGTTCCGGGGTCGGAGTTAATCAATGCCTTGCTCAAAAATATTAGATTCATATGACTAATACACCTGGCAGTCAGCTGATTATTAATTAACCCGGCAATAAAGTAATGTACAGTATGTAAACTATTTATATACATTAGAAAAGTAAGGTACGGAAACTCAAGGGTAACGTGCTGGCCCAGTAAGTCAGAGGTTGCTGGATCGAAATCAGTGACCAGAGACCCCTGTCATATCATGAGTGATCATGCCGGGCTAGACTATGTGGCTCCCGCCACTACGATACCTCGTTGTCTCTAATTCAACGCACAGACTCGCCTCTAGACGGGCAGTTGAGGTTTATTTTCCAAAAACAAATACCTCGTAGAATCTATAATGATCAACTCATACGAGTAGGTCCGACTTAAAAGCGCATGTGTGTTGCTACAACGCTATAAATTCTATTTCTACTTGAATATTGGACAAATTACAATCGATGTTATGTCGTCAAACATCAAATGGCAATAGTCAAATTATTGTGTTGAATCGTCAAATATTCAAATTTGATCTAAATTGACATATCTAATGCAACGTAATACCCGTATTACGGTTACCAATAACCCATAAGTCACTAAGGAGATTATTACAATGATACACAACTCGCAGTGTAGCCTCGCACAGCCGTCTCCGTTCCCAAGCTGTAGCCTTGTGCTGTAATGTAAAAGACTTTTGGTGTTCACGGGCTGCAGTCCCTGATACCTGCTTCAACATATCTTACTGCTATTGCTTTTGTTCCACTCAACGTTTATTACAATGTTTATTATTTGCTACAAAATTGCTTAATGTAGACTAGACCGAATCTGCTGTATTGCAATTTCTAGATTCGATTATTTGAGTTTAATATCAATATGATAATTGATAATAATCATATAAATTAATATCATAATGATGAATTTCTTAAATATATTTACAAGCTGACACTGTATCATAGCTCTGCTTGTAACACTGTATCGGTCGATCAGTAGTATAAATCATAGTATAGTAACAAGTTATGTCTGGCGAGTCATGAGTGGCTCACAACAAGGAGCGCTTTTGAAGTTTCAAAAGTTCTTTTCACCGGTTGGTCTGGCCCCACTCAACCCGGTGGCGCACAATAGACCATGTATGAAGCAGCACTTCGATCTCCCGCACTCATCCCTGGCCAATGATTTATCGATTTTCCATCAATTTATTACAATGTGTTACGGTTTATTTTGAATTCAAATAATCTAAAACTTTAAGATGAAGATCAATTTAGTAATTCATTTTAACGAAAATCGTAGATAAAATGTTAACGAAATAAAACATTATCAATGGTGGGTATATGTGTATTATTTTGTAGAAAAAAATAATTCGACCGATTTCTTTGATTGTCACTTACTTTCTTAAATGCAAGAAACGATTTGTACTGCAGGTGTCTTAATTAAATATACATTTTCGCATCTTAAACAGGTTTGCCTCATTTGCTCAAGATTTAATGGTATCCATAGGCCATAATTAAGTAATCCTTCTCATGTCCTTCTCAAAGTGCACGGTTGCCCGCGGGGGCTGCCCTCTGCCCACTGCCCACTGCTCACTGCCCACTGCTCACTGCCCACTGCCCACTTTACACTGCCGATTAATTGAGCAGTTGGTTGCCCCAAAAACATATTTACTGGAGATGTGCTTTTGTTACATCTCAACCATTTATTACATTTTTTTACTGCTAAAAATTGCTTAATGTAGACTAGACAATCTGCTGTATCTTTCTAGATTTTGATTAAAATTTCATGGTTTATAGCTTATAATTCAATTATAAATCGTAATTTAAAATCATTGATGGTTTTCTTAATATATTTACAAGCTGAGTATAGCTCTGCTTGTAACAATGTATCGGTCGGAAAAAACAATAGTAAAATATATAAAAATTTAATATTTGAAAAAGGAGCGCTTTTTTATTTTTTTTTTTGGTCAACATCAACCGGTTATGAGACCAAAAATGTATGAAATAAATCAATCGAAAAAAACATTATCAAATGAACATATTTTTTTGTAATTTTTTTAAATAATTTTTTAAAAATCAATTTTATTTTTACTTACGTTAAAAAATAATTAAAATTTTTTTATTTAATAATAATCTCCGATTTTCTTTGATCACTTACTTAAATTAAAAAATTAATTTTTACTTTTAATATATTTTTCGCATCTTAAACGGTATTTGCTCGGGGGCTAGGCCACTCTCATGTGCTCATGCCCTGCCTGCCCACTGCCCACTGCTTCACTGAATTGCCCACTGCCAACTGCCGATGGTAAAAGTTGGTTAAATGTAAAAACATTCCAGACCATTTTTTATTTTTAAGGCTAGTCCTAAAAACCCTTAAAAATGTGAAAAATACAACATTCTTATAACCTTCTCTAACGATTTTGATTAAAATTTCATGGTTTATAGCTTATAAGGTTCCTACATTATGACACCACTCGTACGTCTCTAAATCTAATAGTTATGGGTTATGGGCTTTTAATATTTTTTATTTTTTGGTAGAACAACAGTATTAAAAAATAATTGGTATCACTATTCAAACTTTAAAATTAATTAAATTAGTATTTTTAATCATCTGCGACTAACGGTTCCAGAAAAACGTTAAATTTCATGTCCATGATAGAGACGCAGTACGTTGTCTAAGAGCGCCCAATGTTATTCTTATAATAGTAGTTTATGGAACGATTTTACTATGAATATCTTAAATTCACGAGTGAGATACAAGTTAGAACACGAGCGAAGCGAGTGTTTCCAAATATCTCACGAAATGAACGTTTCCACTTTAAAAACTGGTTATATGTTTTTTGTTTACAGGTACAGATTTCGCAGGTAGTAGGCTGTTAATTAAAACATTAGCTTTTGCATTTATTTCTTCCGGAATTAAATTAATTGAACTCCTCACTGCTTAAAATACTCATTTTCTAAATGGTGTAAAACTCACATTTTTGAGGTTAGCCACTAAAGTGCACTACTTTAATTTTTTATGGATAAATCAGCTGATTTTGCTTTTCATTATATCCATAATGAAATTACTTTCGTCGGATGCTGAGCTCTGATTGGTGTAGAACCAATACTGATACAGAAATATCTGTATCGTTATGAACTCAAAATGGAATGGTTTTCAATTTCCGTTTAATAATGAGCCTCTTAATTATGTCACTTTCAGTATCTTTATTGGTATTTTTTGCAATGGTTCTAGATAAAGAATTTTTTAGAATCAATTCTCCATTATTTCTCGACCATTTTCCACCGAACTTGGTATGCAGTGTAAGGTTGCATCACCCAAAAAACATAAGGGAAAAAGTATGTGTCAGTCCATTGATACCGTTTATTATCATGTTGTTATTACCTTACATACTATTAAACATTTTTGGAGTTTGTTTAATATGGCGATGTGTCACTGCTAGCCTCATAAGTATTTTTGTGTTTCCAGTTGGGGATGGACTGGTGAAGGGACGACTGACAGCTGAGACACAGGGCAAGATAAACCCTGGTAAGCTAACACTTCAGCACAGACACACACTGCAACACAACGCTAGCACTAACGCCGCAACTATAACAATAAGACATATCTGCCAAATCTAATTGACTACTACTCCCAATTAAAAGTGCTAATATATTAATGCTTAGCATACCTTAAATAGCTTACCTTATGTATATCTAAGGTACCTAAGGTATGCTTGACATCATCTAGAATTTGAATTTGAATTGACATCATCTATTTATTTAATTTTAACAAAATCAATAAATAAAATACTCTTAAGTAAATTGTCCTATAAAACTAATGTATTGAAAGATTTTACTTGTTTTAAGAATATTTGTATTATAGCCAATTTTACGGAGACTATAGCATACATCTTTTATTTTATTGAAAACTAGCTGACCCGGCGAACTTCGTAACGCCTCACAGTAAACACATGTTAACTTTAAGATTGGCCATGTTCTGAAGTCGGATAGCAATATGGCTTCATTGTGAAAGGTTATATATTCTGGGTCGCTGCATAGTGAATAACAATACTGAAACGATAAAACATATTAATATCATTCCCATAAAACAAATACATCTGAGTGGATTAATTCACAATTTTCAAATCCAATCCAAACCCAAACGAAACCTAACTGTAATAAGCTTACGGCTTTTATAGGGAAGATATACAACAGCTGATTATTATAATAAACCTAATAATATAAACATTGTAATTATCATATAAACACGTGACTTTAATCAGACAGAAAATAAAAATATAAATATATAATCCCCCAAAACCGTTAACTATTAACGTGGTGAATAAAGCTGTTCATTTTTTACAGTACACATTTACTTCATAGTTTAACATTAATGATTGATTCAGATGGCATTGGATAGTAAAGCATATGGTATTGCTAATGGAAAGTAAACCAATCAGCTGTAGCTAAGAAATCAAATGTTTTCATTGAATTTGTAAACAAACTTACTCTCCATAAGGTTAACATTAGAAATTTAAAACGCCATAAAATGGAAACTTATGGGGTTTTCGAAAATATTTCACTGATACCTTCCCGGACACATATAGAGCAACTTCCTTAAGTTTCATGGCGATCGGATGAGTAGTTTGGCAACGCATAAAGGACATACATACATACATACATACAGACAGACATACATTCAATTTTATATATTGAAAATGTCAAAAAAGTCCTAAAAATCTGCCAAAAAGGGCTAAAATTGTGCAAAATATGGATGGTAAATGTAAAATTTCATTGAAGTATCTGTTGGTATCCAAACTTTCTTACGTCTCTTAAAATCTTATCTACTTTTATATATAGTACCTGGTGACTGAGCTTTGCTCGGATAGAATAAGATATGTATTATACAAGTTAATTAGCAAAATTAAAACAAATTTATTATTTAATGAAAACACAGAAGACATGTGGAAGACACACACACAAACACACTACACTACGCAAGACTATACGGTACTATGCCCGTGTTACAGTTGATGTTTGTGGGGGATGGTGCGTGGTGCCTCTCACGCAGACTGCAGGCCACGCACGACTATACCATGCCCGTGTTACAGTTGATGTTTGTGGGGGATGGTGCGTGGTGCCTCTCACGCAGACTGTAGGCCACGCACGACTATATTATGCCCGTGTTACAGTTGATGTTTGTGGGGGATGGTGCGTGGTGCCTCTCACGCAGACTGCAGGCCACGCACGACTATACCATGCCCGTGTTACAGTTGATGTTTGTGGGGGATGGTGCGTGGTGCCTCTCACGCAGACTGCAGGCCACGCACGACTATATTATGCCCGTGTTACAGTTGATGTTTGTGGGGGATGGTGCGTGGTGCCTCTCACGCAGACTGCAGGCCACGCACGACTATACCATGCCCGTGTTACAGTTGATGTTTGTGGGGGATGGTGCGTGGTGCCTCTCACGCAGACTGCAGGCCACGCACGACTATACCATGCCCGTGTTACAGTTGATGTTTGTGGGGGATGGTGCGTGGTGCCTCTCACGCAGACTGCAGGCCACGCACGACTATACCATGCCCGTGTTACAGTTGATGTTTGTGGGGGATGGTGAGTGGTGCCTCTCACGCAGACTGCAGTCCACGCACGACTATACTTTGCCCGTGTTACAGTTGATGTTTGTGGGGGATGGTGAGTGGTGCCTCTCACGCAGACTGCAGTCCACGCACGACTATACTTTGCCCGTGTTACAGTTGATGTTTGTGGGGGATGGTGCGTGGTGCCTCTCACGCAGACTGCAGGCCACGCACGACTGCCGCCCTGTTGTCTGCAACCCTGGTCACTCTGTTTCTCACTTTGCACGTCACACTCTATGACACGGCCGTGTACGAGCTGCAGGTTGCCTCGGGGTCGCCCCCACTCAATTTCAACCAGGCTGTCACGTTTCCCACTCATGTCCACTTCCCAAGGACTAGTAGAAGACTTCCTCAGGTGAAGAATTCAAACTAACAATATTGTTATTACGGTTCAATACTTATAGCCCTTACACACAAAAATCTATAAAATCCTAAAACTATCTTATAAGGAAATTAAGAAGGTGAAAAATAGAATCATATATCCTAATAACTTAAGGTAAACCTGCAATAATAAAAATTATTAACTATGCTAATTGCAATACCTTTGTGGCATATATCACCTGTAAGGAATTTGTGTTAACCTAGAGTAGAAGAACAATACACTATCAATTTCAACAATTTTTAAGAACATAATTGGTAATGTAAACCGTTCAGTTAATGAGATTGAGACCCTTGTCAGTGGCTAAGTGCTGATGCCAAGTTTCTACTGCAGGCCATTATCATCGGAGTGCGCAAGTGTGGAACACGCGCCCTGCTGGAGATGCTGTTCCTCCACCCGCGTGTGCAAAAGGCCGCAGGCGAGGTCCACTTCTTCGACAGGGACGACAACTACAGCAAAGGTCTCGAATGGTACCGCCACAAAATGCCGCACTCCTTCAAGGACCAGGTTACCATCGAGAAGAGTCCCTCTTACTTTGTCACGCCTGAGGTATTTGACCAATTACATTGCATTTTGTTTCTGATAGTGAAATGGTAGGATTGAGACACTGAACATGACCTTCGTAAGTTCCTTGTCATAGATTTTTAGTTATTATTGACAAACTAAATTCAAGGTTTTGCTGCTTTTGTAAAAAATCTTCAAAAATATGGTCTTTGCTAACTATCTATAACAGTTGAAATTCAGCAAAAGGCCAATCTACTCGTAAAAATTGTCATTTTATTTTTAGAGCATTTGGATTAACGTTGCTTCAAAATGCTCATGGTTCGTAGAGATTAGGTAACAATTATACCGACACTAGAAAAAGATCTAGAAAAACTGTTGTTCAAAACAGAATCAATAGATAATATGAACACAACATGCAAAGTGCATACATTTAGACACAATTGGTTGTTTCGTTGGAAGCTATGCAAAGGTAGAATATTCAGAGTGAGGTATGCACGCTACAGGTTGTCCATCTGTCAGTTTGCATGTGGCGATGTCGTCGTGGCGGCGACGCCTTAGAAAAGAACAAAACCTCGGCAGTTTGATGAATTATGTACAGCATAATCTCGGTCGTCTCCTCGCTGACGCGAGGTTCGTGTGTTGTGACCAACTGTCTGTGTCTCTCTCCTACCGCTTTGTTGCATATAGAATTATTGATTAAAGGTCATGAAAGGAGAATGACGTTCAACATGCGCTATCAAAACAGTAGTTTTCCCCCAGTAAATAGTTATTGAAATATATACCTAGGTGGTGCTTTATTTATTCTACAATTCTATCGTTAGAGACAAGAGATTTAATGAACAACGTTCTCTATAATATTTCGTTCCCAGAATTCAAAAATTAATTTCTGATTCTAGGAAAACTAATTTCAAAACCATTTCTTCTGTAAGGATTATATTTTAATATATGTCACGAATTAATAAAGGTTTACTGCGACCAATGTGATAAACCACATTTGTCTTTAGAGTTAGGTTCTTACATCCTATTATATTGAAAGAGGTATGTTTTTCGTGGCAATGTATCTCGTAGATTTGTCGGTTTTCTGATAATCTGCAGCCCGAATACAAGTGTCATGGTCTGCGCACGTCAACGTGGTGGCTAATTGTGTTCCTGGTCCCTAATATTGCCTACCACAGAAACTAGAGCTTCGAATGAGCTACGAGTATAGTCTAGGTTAGACAATATCAGGAAACTTATATGAACCTATTTCATAGTTTACAAACAGCCTCCTCCTAGTTCTAAGTGCCTCGTATTCTAAGGTGATGATGTGCGAGATAGTTTCTCCGGGCTTGGTCTGCAATCAAAGCTTCTAACTGAAGAGGAGAAGAGACTGAGTGTGGGCTTGGATGGGTATTTAATACCATTAGACATTTGCTTTGCCCTAGTATAAGGTACCGTTCTCGGTGTCTCCTCTAGCCCACTATTTTTTTTCTTTATACATCAGCTCCCGTAATTGGTTTATAACTAACAGAGATAACCAGGTACAAAATAAAAATCCGCGTTCACTACAATCTAATGCCACGTTAACATAAACTACATTAAGACAATGTCTTACTGTTAACAACGAGGTTAATAGTAAGACATAAATTAAAGTAAGCGTATAAAGTAAATAATTATTTTTGTAGGTGCCAGAACGTATCCGCGCTATGAACGCAAGTGTGAAGCTATTGCTGATAGTTCGTGAACCCGTCACCAGAGCGATCTCCGACTACACGCAGCTGCGCAGTCACGCGGCTACGCCCTCTAGCAGTGCGCAGGTGCATAGAACCTTCGAGCAGCTTGCCATCAAGCCGGACGGGTCCGTGAACGCAGCCTACAAGCCGCTCGCCGTCTCTCTCTATCACACGTTCACTCACCGCTGGCTTGAGGTATACTGTATTGGATTTCCCACCGCAACCACAATGTCATAATCCACCGAATGACCCAAACTATTTCCAACTAACTATCCTACTGAAAAAAATCTCATATATGCCTCCAAAACCCAACTCTGCTTTTTTAACATTCGTGCCCACCCCTTCCAATCCATGCCAATTTTCCTCAATAACGACCACCTTTCACTTACCCAGCCTTGTACCTACCTCCGGGTAAAACTCGATTCTCGCCTCCTCTTCTCCCCCCACATCCTAGACGCTAAAAAACGTGCCCTCCGGATCTTCAACAACCGCGCTCATCCCTGCTCCACTTCCACCCTAGCCACCCTATACTCATCCATAATCACCTACGCCCATCCTTTGCTACTTACTGCCGACACATTTCCAGTCTCGAAGACACTGAGATAAGATCACTCCGCCTGTTTTCTCATCTGGGCCTGGGCCCGTAATACCTCGATTTACGATGGCCACTCCATCCCACCCCTCCGTGACTTCCTTCAACACCTCATCATCAAATACCTCGACCGAGCCCGAACCTCTTATATCCTACAACTCTTCTTCGAAGCTTAGTTCACAGACCGCCTGACCTTCACTGTCCACCACCTAGTCAACCTCCCACCATAGCTTGATGCAACCAGCTCTCGGCTTAGCTTTGGTCTTTGTATTCAAACCGAAACCTTCCATGCACCGTAATATAAATAACCCAAACTACCCGCATCCAAAACGTCACTCAAACCCACAACCAAAAACCACAAACATATCCTTGGCTGAAGAGAATATAGTCCTATAACAGCCACAGTAAGCTCCCAGCCCACTGAAACCTCACATCCTGTCCTGTCCTATACTGTATTTCATTACGGGTTACTTTGCGTTGATTTGAAAGCTGAATTTATTTCGGAACTTCCGATATACTGGGTGTCTCACCTAAAGTGAATCAATAGCTGAATCAATAGCTATATTTTATACTATGCACATGACAGCAAATTGTTCAAGGGGGACTCCCCTTTATTTTTTTAGATGATTTTAAAATTGATTTCGAATCCGAAGATCGAAATGAAGATTGCTGCCATATACCTAGTACATAAGCTAGCTATTGATTTACTTTAGGTGATAATGGTTTGAAACACAAAATGCTTTTGAGCAAAAGATCGCAAACGGTTACATTTACGCTAAAACTATTAAGAGTAAAAAGTTATTAGAATTACATGTTCAATCCAAAAACGCCATAAAATATGGACTGTTCTAGTAGAAATTTTCAAGCTGTCGGTCATATTTTTTGGATTCGAAATCAATTTAAAATCCTCTAAAAAAATAAAGGGGAGTCCCCCAGAAGAAGTTTCCTGACATAGGCATTAGTTCACTTTAGGTGAGACAGCCTGTATAAATCAGGCACACAGTTTATATTATTACTTACACTTAGGTTTTTCCGAGACACCAACTCCTGGTGGTCAACGGAGACCACCTGATAGAAGACCCGGTCTCTCAGCTACAACGGATAGAGAGGTTCCTGGGCCTGGAGCCGCGCATCACAAGGCACAACTTCTACTTCAACCACACCAAAGGATTCTTCTGCCTCCGCAACGAGACGGCGGACAAGTGTCTGAGGGAGTCCAAGGGACGGCGACACCCTCGGGTGGACCCGGCGGTCGTCTCCAAGCTGCGGAGGTTCTTCAGCGAGCACAACCAGAAGTTTTACGAGCTCGTTGGCGAGGACCTCGGCTGGCCGGAGGAATAACAGCGGTTAAGTTTAGAGTAGAGCCATCCCAGTGCCGACTAACTGGTATACTCGTAGTTACCCTGTAATGAGTTAACGTACTTACAGGTATACAAATGGAATAGGCTGACCGGCCAACATTCGAGTATTATTATCGCACAGTACTCATGGTGATATTTACGGTGCTATCATACAGCACTACACTCGGTGGATGTTTTGTTATTGATTTTCATGTCTTCCAATCTCCTAACTTTGTTGCTGTCTTTGATTATTATTCAAGAAACTGCGCGAAGTAACTTCTTGTTAAATTGTGGAACTATATTATATCATAATATTATTGAATTGTCTAATGAAATTACCGTTTTGGGGGTATGATTATTGACTGGAAACATATATTTTTTTTATTCTATGAAACCCCCGCGTTTCATGATATGTATAAATACTCACCATTGATCACCATCCAGGAGTAGTAAAATAGTAATAAATAAGATGCGTTCAATACACCTTGACTGCAATTTTTTTCGTAAATTCCACGTAAAATTGTGTTTAAAAACACTGGGATGGCTCTGTTACTAATGCACAAATTATGAAATGAATACATATCACAGATACATATCATGTAAAATACTTTAGACCGGCCATTTTTTACACTTGGAGCCAGCCGGGAGAGTAATATTTGTCTCGAAGAGTAAGCTGCGAGTAAGAATCTCATAAGCTTATATTCAACGAGAGTATAAGAGAAATTGTATCAGTAGGTTTAAGAAACAAAACATATCAGCAGCCTTGGCGGTGTCACAACGAAACAAATATATTTTCATATCATACATTTAGTACATAATTTCAAGGATAATGGTCGTTTCGAGGCATTTCATAACTGAATATTTTAAATATAAAAAGGTTTTAGCAATTAGGTAACTTGTGTATGAAAGGAACTCATATTTATATAGTTGCATATAGGTAGGCTATATGTGTGCAGAAATGGCACACAATCTATTGATTGAAGCGTATAAGGATGAATATTATTTATTATCGTGTAACATAATATTTACAATTGTTGAATATTAATAATTGTAACCTAAATGGAAAAATATTCACTTACTATTAATATAAGTAATTTAAAATTTTTACTAAAAGGTTAAGTCAATTCATTTTAACAAAAACTGAAATAGTGCTATTTGCTACAGCCAAATAGCACGATTTCATAGTACAGATTCTATTGTGTGATTCTCGCTATACAGGAAAGTTTTATACTAAGGTCTTCTTCAAAAATGTTATTACACATTGTTTACATTTATTTGTAAATTAGTTGTTCAAAATAAATAACGTAAATGCAAGGTTTTTCCAAAAGAAGTTCAGGCTAGGTAGTAGAGCGAATCACGACCACGAGGTAAGAAACGACCAGTTTATATTTACGAATCTCCAGATTAGACAGTATTCAACCTTAAAACCGACTTCACATGGTATTAGCTAGTGGTATAGATTTAATATAATATCTCGATGTCTTTGTGAATTCTGAGTGTTGTCAGTTCGTTGAACATGGAGCAATAATTAGTGAAGGGATCTCTCTAGAACGGTTTGGACGAGGTTTCTCAACCATTCTACCATGACCATGATTACTTTAGAATTTTAATTTAGACAATATGCTACGAAAAATATCTCTAAAAATTTTTCAAATAAAATATAAGCACTCAATATAAAATTAGGCCTACTTCAACTATTAAAATATATTTTAATTATTTAAATAGTTTAAGCAAATGAAAGTTCTATCTATTTTTTTAATCCAACTTTTCTAAACTCTATTTAGTATCCACTAAAATCAGATACCTCAAAAAGGTTTTGGCACTTTTAATAAAGTAACAAGTACATTTATTGTTCTAGTAGTGCTTCAAACCTCTTATGTATATGCTCTCTTCTTGGAGGAGTTAGGACTACTACGTATTTCGCAGCCATTTTAATAATATTATTGGATATATAATGCCCATTCAATAACAGCCCACATGACCCTGCCCTTATGCCTTATACTCATAATGAGTTTATCCTAGTTTGGGAACGCCCCAGTTAGGGGCTGTAGGGAGACTATTCCCCCCACCTCTTGTAGCATCGCCGTATATTCGTATCCGTCATATACCGTATCAACTCATATACGATATATGATTTAGATGTGATTATATTAACAATACATAGTGATTGGATAGTCCTGATTCAAAAATTCAAAATGAAATTGCTTAAAACTTAAATTAAAAGTGTTAAATCAAACACAGATTAAGTAAGTTGAAAGTGAGGTTAATGCTCAGTTTGTATCGCACATATGTTAGCACTTTTACAGGCATAATTGAAGAGGGAATTTGTTGTAATATTTCCAACCATAACGAACTGCATGATTCTTAATTTAAACTTGATAGTTATCATAAAGTCTTTTAATCCATGTCACTTGATGCCTTAATTTGTGACCCCAGACCTTAGTCCTCCGCAGAGAGAGATGCCCTAGCCGCAGCTCCAGCTCCCAGTTCCCGGTCTGGCTCCAGTAGTCCTAGATCACATTGGTCTGTGCCTTATGTAGCGTTGTAGGCGAGTAACTCCACATTGGAACTTGTTGATGCGTTGTTGAGTCTTAGATCATTTAAGTGTGAATGCTCGTGTGAGTGTGTGTTTACTTAGGAAATCTATTTGTTTTAGATTATACTGTAAAAGTTATGTAATAATAAAAGTTAAGTTTGGAATTATGACGTTTACTATCTAGTCGTTAGGTAATAATTATTTAAGTTAAAAATCTGATGACACCAGAAAGGTTTATAATAATATTAAGTTGTTTTAACGACTTAGTCAGGTATCTTTAAATACCCGACAACAATTCTGAACATGTCCTGAACTGTTACCATTAATTAGATAATATTATAATTAGAACGAATCACGGAATAAAAACAATATCATGTCAACAGATTTAGTTACACCAGGAAATTTGCCATTTATAGTTAACAACTTTATGATAAAAGGTTTTAATTTTTTTCATTTCACTTTAATTCTCTATAGTTTTACTGTTATGTTTTCTCATCATTAATAAACTAAGCCAAATGCGATTATTCAGACTTTGAAATGAATTAAGAAATATTCTTGTGCAGGTTTACCAATAATTTTGTAATACTTAATCGTGTAAACATTTTGCGAACTATTATAAAATAAATCAAACAATACGAAAGCGATATTGGTTAATCAACTAATAGCCTATAAATGTGTAAAATATACATCAAAGTTTACGCCTGTAGTTGATCTAGTATAAGAATTATTGTGCTAAGAATTGTATAAACAATCGGGAGATTGGCCAATGAGATAGCAGAGACTAATCAATTGAGAACTAAAATTTATCTTCACTGATTTGTTGAGAATTCAAATAATGACAGACTGAGAAACATATCACTAGTGTTAAAATAATAATTGTACGCTTTTAACAGATTTATGTACCTGATCGTAAAATCTTTAAACTATCTGGATTATATAGACGCATGTATAGCCACGCTAGTGGCTAAATCATTAAAGTTGGGCTAAGATATATATGTGTAATATATATGAAATGAAATTTTCTTTCTAAATTTATCTGAGAAAGTCTAAATTTATCTCCAATTGGAACCTAAACCAACAAGTGCCGGGTTTACCTGAAAACTTTATTGTTAGTCATTTAAAATTGACAAATATAAATTTGTGATCACGGTAAATTAATTAACTTCTTAACAGTTTTACTATCAAGATATTACATTAATTAGGTAAATATTATTACCTTATGCTTATCAGTTGTACACCTTACAAATTATTTTTGTGAATATTAGTTTATGTCTAATAGATCACTAATCAAAACGTTCATTCAAATGGCAGTAGGTCTAGTTCGTAACACAATCAGAAAAAACTTTAATATTTAAATCACCATTCAAGTATGGTTTACCAAATAACTGTTTTATTTAGAAATTAGAAATTAATAACTGCAATAATAAAATGCAATAAATATTACATTTTATAAGATTGAATGTATGATCAAACCCTATGTATAAAAAATCATATTCATGTGTGGGTGTTTCGTTGGCTTATTTTGTACTATTGTTTTGAAATGAAGCAAATGTATTTTCGTTGTTTCTAAAAAAGAATAACCACTTCATTTTGTAGAAGTTTTTAAAATGTAAGTAGTTTTTTTAGGTACTAACTCCAAAATTGTGGGCATCGTTACTAACTTACGTTATAGGCTTAAAAACCTCATATATAGTTTTTATTCATAAAAAAATCATGTAATGCAAATGATTCACATGTGATCCCTAATGTATCCAAGAGATTTATATAGTATTTTTATATACAGGGTGATTAGATACAGATGATTTGACATTTATGATCCCAATGGATCACACCCATCCCAAATTGCCTATCCTGATTGTTGTTCTTTCAAAACGTTTTTATGCAGAAACTAGTTTTAAATTGCTAACACACCAAATAAGTTTAAAGTAGCAATCAAATTGTTACTAGAAAATAAAGTTTAAAAGATAAAAGTTTGTTTTTAACCTTAAATCACTTTAGAAAACTGAACTTTAGGGACATTTTTAGTATTATTAAATTGTTTTTTATTATAACGAAACTAATTTGACTAAGAAAAATAACTGAAGGTGCTTAAACTTTTCCTATCGTCCCAAATATATTGTCATACAAACTTTTCGATCACCCTGTATAATCATTAGTCTTGTTCAATTCTATCTACATATAAACCTATATATTTTTAATACGCACACAATTCAGTATGATTAAACAATTCCTACTTTGATACTAAATACCTCAAGATAAGTTACCATAATACTTTATAAATATTCATCATAATTTTATTGTTTCTATAGTAAAATGTTTTCGCAGTGTTTTCGTGTATTCCTGTCGATGGTATGTTGTTCAATATGATTCCTCAATGACAATTGTATGATCGTTCATATTGTCTATATTTTATTCTATTTATTTAGATATGGATCAATATTTTCTTTGTTCATTAAAGTGATCAATAAGATTATGAAAAGTTGGCATTAGAGTAATGACATACTTTTAGTTGACTTATTCGTAGTGACTACTCCTGCGTCTATACATGATGAGAAACACCATTAAACTGCATTTTATTTTACATTCTTGTATGATGTAAGTGTGTTTTGTTTATACTGACATCAAAGGAAACAGCTTGCTTAGAGGAAGGAACTGAACATAAATATAAACACCATAAAGAGGCCGTGGTAGATACTCGTTTGAACAAAATGTGGGGTTCGTATGGTTATCCATTCAAAATGATTTTCTAGTACGGCCAAATTTCCTATTTTATAAATGCTCAAGGATATTCGATGGAAGATTTTTCGTTCATGTCAGCCGTTTATGATGCATATCTCACATTAAGACCGTTCCAGTGTGTTATTGCATAAGAGTTTTGAGTGAATGTGTAAATATTTCTAACTGTAGTCAAATAACGTGTTGTTCTGTACATTCTGCTTATGTCTTTTTATGCTCTATTAGAAGTGTTTGTATAGTGTCTTTAGACTGATTCAAACGAAACATATCATTCGTGTCTTCTAAATGAAGAATAAATCTAAATATCTCCTTTTTGAAACAAATCCTTACCTCCCTACTTCTCGGTACCTCTCGACGACCTTACGTAAAACCTCACTCGCCCATCCCTCCTCTATAATAATTAGGTTATTGTTTTTTACATATTATAAACAGATATATTTTTAATAAATACGTTGTAATACATTACAAGGTAGTGAGGGAATTACCTTAGGAATTAATTAGAATGTCCATTACCTTTACTGATAAACTCAATCCTTGTTCATTTCGTAATATATATATATTCGACAATTTTTATATATGTTCCTACTTATCTATAAATCTTTTAATCATATCTATATTTTGCTTTAGTTATTAATTATTTAACATTTGTGCAGACTTGTATTCTGTTAAAGATGTTAACTTTTTGTTGTGATTTCAAAAACTTACTATTTCATACTACCCTTACCATTAAGTTTAGTTAAGTAATGTATGTGTGTCAATCATAATTGTTAAATATGTTATAACTACAGTTTTGAGGTAAAACAAAAACATAATAATTTTTTAAATAAGAATTATATTTTAAAATATTGTCAGATTCTATCTATATGAATTGAAATTATATTAAGGAAGGTTTCTAGAGACAAAAAATATGATTTGAAAGTGTCTGTTAAACGATTTGGTTATTCGTTAGCAGTTTGATCCACCCTTTAAGCCCTCCTGTTCTCTCTACATTGTAACAAGGCCTAATAATGTTTGTTACATTGCTCGCGTTCCGTGTTTTCATTCTCTATCTATCTATCTCTCTCTCTATCTCTCTCTTCTCGTCTCTGTAAATTGATCCTCAATAAATGCCTCTTGGCTTATATCTCTGATGTTATTTCAGTTCCTAGAACACCCTATTAATAAAATAGGCCTAACCTAATTAACAGTTTATTTTTATGTAATTATGTTATTTAAATCATCTTTTTGCATTAAAAGTGTGTTATACTATGAAAAACCCCAAACAAATATAACGTAAGAGTAATTTATTTTTAAATTATACTAGACAATAAATTGATACAAATAATTATTATCATTTCTGATTTATTTTTTCCTACATTCTATGAAAACTTCCGCACCAAATATTTGAATCTAAATACGTATATATATATAAATATATATATATATATATATATATATATATATATATATGTATATATCAACCGTATCTCCAGGTGTTTTTTCATTCTTTTAAAGTTTTTTATTTGAAGGGTAGTTCACTCCTAAAAACTCTTAAAAAAACGTGAAAAATCAAAGTTTCTCAAAAATGGCTCTAACGATTTAGATTCAAATATTTGGTGCGGAAGTTTTCATAGAATGTAGGAAAAAATAAATCAGAAATGATAATAATTATTGGTATCAATTTATTGTCTAGTATAATTTAAATATAAATTACTCTTACGTTATATTTGTTTGGGTTTTTTTCATAGTATAACACACTCATTTTCCAAATTTCAAATTTCATCTAAATACCAAATTTCATCTAAATCGGTCTAAATCGGACCAACGGGGTAGGCTGTGGCTCTGTAGACATCCAGACACACGCACACACACGGATGGACAGACATCACGTCGAAACCCACTTTTTTGGATTCAGCGGGCTCCAAAACGGGACCCCAACTCAAATTCGAAAAATTTTACTAAAACAATACTTTCTCCATATACCACTATATAAGGGTAGAAAGTAAAAGTGAACATTTGGAACCTCTTATAAATTAATACTAATTCAACCAGTTTAGTTAATAAATGTGCTTGATAGATTTTTTATTTTTGAGCGACGTGAGTCTTGGTACTCCTTTGGGTGAAAGGATCTACGAATACTTTTTATTTTTAAACTATGAATACCATATAAGAGAAGACGAAAGACAAAATGTCTTTTTTACATTGGAAATTAAACCACTGTATATATGTGTCTTTCTGCCCTTTCACTTGTCCTGTAAATTAGATAAGACAAACAATTCTATTTATTTATTTAAAATAAGTTTCGGACAATAGGCACATGGTCTGATTTAATTTTAAAACACGTATATACATTTCCTTTGGCAAAAGAGATAAAGTTTAAAATGATTTACTTCTAATTTATTTAAAATTTATTAAAATAATTAACAACTGTAAAACTATTTGAATATTTAACGTCATTGTGTATACTTATAGTGCGTTATTTTGATCCCTTGATAAATAGGCAGTATCAGTGAACTTACAAGTTTAACGATGAGAGAAAATAGCTGAACAAAAGGGAAGGACAACCTTCTTGATTTTGTTTATTTGGCGATGAATCCTTAAGCTGATTACCAATTTGTATGCAAAGTGGTTGATAAATAGGGGACATTTTCTAACATTCCCAATACAAACTTTGTTCGCACGGACATTGAATTTAACATTTATCTGCAACCGTTTGTCACGTAATGTTTAAACCAATTGTAAAACCCATTTTTAAAATTTATATGTCCAGTTTTAATGGTAGAATTCAAATTGAATTATTAATTCTGGAAAATAGTTTATTAAATGTAAAAATCTATAGCTTTTGAACCATAATTTTGACTGAAATGAGCGTTGTTATGGAAAATATTTAAGGATTAATTTCAATCTCTGTCATCTACACATAAAACGTTTGAATGGAAACCCATCCATTTGCTTTAACAGTGCAAACTAAATTTCAGACGAAGTGCACAAGATCATAAAGACTCGACAAATGGATGAGATGATTCGACAGTTGATAAAAAAATACGGCTCGGAATAAAAAGAACACATCAGTTCATTACCGAAATTGAAACGAGTCGATGAAACCAACAATAAGCGACCAATGCTGTTTCACTCGGTTAAGTGGAACGAATTTATGAGTGTTTGCACTGGCCATCAAAGTGTATTGTCAACACAATGGCGCCGCACCGCGGTGAATACGTCACTCGGATGCATACAGACTGTCACAGTACACCAGCTAGAACACAATGGCGCCGCACCGCGGTGAAACGTAAATGACATATAAAATAAGATTATTTATTTCAAATGAAAACTGAGAATGTGCATTCTCTTATACGTCGCGGAATACGTCACTCGGATGCATACAGACTGTCGCAGTACACGCTAGAACACAATGGCGCCGCACCGCGGTGAATACGTCACTCGGATGCATACAGACTGTCGCAGTACACCAGCTAGAACACAATGGCGCCGCACCGCGGTGAATACGTCACTCGGATGCATACAGACTGTCGCAATACACCAGCTAGAACACAATGGCGCCGCACCGCGGTGAATACGTCACTCGGATGCATACAGACTGTCGCAGTACACCAGCTAGAACACAATGGCGCCGCACCGCGGTGAATACGTCACTCGGATGCATACAGACTGTCGCAATACACCAGCTAGAACACAATGGCGCCGCACCGCGGTGAATACGTCACTCGGATGCATACAGACTGTCGCAATACACCAGCTAGAACACAATGGCGCCGCACCGCGGTGAATACGTCACTCGGATGCATACAGACTGTCGCAGTACACCAGCTAGAACACAATGGCGCCGCACCGCGGTGAATACGTCACTCGGATGCATACAGACTGTCGCAATACACCAGCTAGAACACAATGGCGCCGCACCGCGGTGAATACGTCACTCGGATGCATACAGACTGTCGCAGTACACCAGCTAGAACAAGTGGTAGCAAGAAACCATGGAATAGCTTATATATACAAGGTCTATCTAACGTAAAACTTGAAATATCTTAAATAACTCTAACACTATCTAATTACTCTAAAAATTGATTAGATATTTTAACAAATATAATTTTACAGTCATCTATTTAATTTATTTGTTATATTCTTAAGCACGGGAGTACAAAGTGATTACCGAACTCCCATTACGCTGCATGAAGTCATAATGGTGGGAGTGGGGCAGCCGGACTGACAGAGACAGTATGCATACAGTTCGAACCCGCCAATCCACATTAGGATGTCTGTATACTCTGCTCCACCAGCGAAGGAGTGTCGCATGGTCGTCATTGTGTGCCTCCCTACCCATAACATGGCTGGATCCAGACGGGAGGATTATAGTTTTGTGTATATTGAGCTTTTGTTTTACGGGTTTTCGTGGTAATGCGAAGTACCAATCAAATTTGTAGTTATAGTAAAACATGACTTGAGGCTGGTATAATATTTCAACTCGTGTTTTTTTTTATTTTGTGTTATTTGCGAAATCATCTGAGATATATTCATTATACCCTATACTGATATATATATATCCTATACCCATCCGCAATGAATGTTCTTCTTCTATTCCCCTTCACTGTGCAAAAAACATTTATCTCTAAGAGCCAAATATTTTGTGGCTTTACTATCGCATGTTTCAAACTCAACAGGTAACTTATGGAACACTGTGTTAAAGGTCTATGATCGGTTGTGGGGAGATGAAAGCGATCAGTGCGCAGTTTGATTGTACAGCAAGAGAGTTTTACACAACATTTTTCATTACCACGTCCTCACGTTCTGGCTTCCTAGAATACAACACGAGGGCATGGGATTCGTAATGCTACCTTGAGGCATGTTACGAGTCTTCAACGTTCAATTATCTTGTTAAATTTTAAGAGCTTAAGAGTTTTCATGTTTTAAATCTGTTAATGACGATAAAGAGAGCTCACTCAATATTTCAAGTCTGACAGGCTGTGAGGGGATAACATCTCGATTCCTCGAACCATAAAATCTCCACTCAAAAAATCCTCTAAGGGATATTAAATAATTTTATATAATATTAACTTATAAAATATATAATATTAAATATCATATACATTTATTTAAGTGTATATGTATCTCGTAAATAACAATATTTCATTTGCTAAGCAAATTTGAGTTGTTTTAATTGATAACAACTTATGGTTATTATTGATTTTTAAACACAACGATAGTATCTCAAGTAAAGCATTCATGTGATTTTAAATAATTTTGTAATACGCTATAATGGTTAATAAGTAAATTGTTCGACGTGCATATTCTCCAGGATGTTGAACGTCGATGTCGATCATAATAGATGTCTGTTTAACAGTTCATTTTGTGTCGTTGTGAACGTCGCGGCGATGTCGATCTGTATTTAATTTAAGAATTTTATAATAGTGTGCCAATCATCAGTTGTTCTAGATTAAACGACCTCTTACATTCAAACTATTGACTATTTCCACCCAATGTTAAGTTAATCAGGATTACAATAGTAGATCTAATGAGTTTCGGTGAACCCAATCACTCAATAACATGGTAAGATGTCTAATGTTTTATAAACCAGTGGGTCAGGCACGCCAGGTGTGTCGACGTGCATCAGGAATCCTCTCCAGGATGTTGAACGTCGCGGCGATGTCGATCTGTCGGTAGAGAAGTGGCGTAATAAACGTAAGATGTCTAATGTTTTATAAACCAGTGGGTCAGGCACGCCAGGTGTGTCGGTGTGTCGACGTGCATCAGGAATCCTCTCCAGGATGTTGAACGTCGCGGCGATGTCGATCTGTCGGGAGAGAAGTGGCGTAATAAACGTTATCGAATCCGCACCAGACTGATCACATCGTCGCTAAACTTTATTTTCTCGCTTAGGTTAAATTATAACTGAACCAGTTTATTTGCTTCGTTTTATACTACTGGTTTAATACCCCCATTTTGAGAATAGATTTAAAACACTTTTAAGTAGTTTTGACGAGTCTTCATGACGAAGGTTTGACATTCGCGAATGACCTGATGATGAAGTTTTAACTTCGAAATGCGTATAGTCGCACGAACAAAAACGAGCTGTTTGGACGGATAAGGTTAGTAACCTAGTTAATTCTCTAACAACAGTTCAGGAGGTAATAATATACAATGAATAAAATTCAAAGCTTCAACATAAGTCAGGTCCTAAATACATGTTAAAACTAACGGCAACATTACACGATTGTTACTTGTTTCAAGTGTCGACAAAGTCGTCACTATTTGTGGGTTTTCCATAAAGTTTCCGATTTACATAATTTTTTTCTCCTGGAACTTTCTCAAAGTTATTAGTTTTTCCTTGTTTACCAGAAGCAGGCTTAGCAGAAGCTATGAAGATTCGTAGTTCAATAGTAAACTTATTTTTCTTCACTGGTCTTAGTTAAGATTTTTAAATGTCTGCATATTTCTTCCCGATACCTCATTATATTATCAAATGTTTTACGTACACACTTTTTATGGATGATTTTGTGTTCATTCCTCATCGATTTATCATTGGGAAAGTGTTCATTTATGAATAACAAGTGAACAAGAGTAAAACCCACAACCAGCAAAGTCCACATATTTAAGTATAATGAATATATTTGTTTGGTATTAATGTTAATTTAGCATGGATATGATTGAGCTATTGAAAGTAGCAATTTGCGGGACTCAAACGTAATACATATAACAGTGGCGTCATATAACAGCTGTTTGGAAAAACTTAAAACATTCCCTTCAGACATATCCGTGATCGAACCTATTTCCCAAGGATGATGGTTGTACAATATTCCCAAATATTTTACATTTTTGTGTCATCATTAAAAGGTCATGTTTTATTCGAGTGAAATGATAAAAGTTTCACTATTTGTTAAAGGAACTATACAGGGTGGGTTATAAATTTATGGACACATTTTAAGATTGAATAAATAAATAGCCAATAAACTTAAAAAAATGATAGTAGCCTTACTAAAAAGTAAATTTAAAACAGTTTTATTAATAACGAGCGGAAAAAATTACTATTACAAGGAAAAAATTATTATACCTTTTTGACAAGGAAGCTAAACCACACTAAACACACTTAACAAGGAAGTCTAAATTAAACCTCACACCATGTTTTAAAACAGTTTTATTAATAATAAGGGGGGAAAATTACTATTACAAGGAAAAAATTATTATCCTTTTCAAGGAAGCTAAACCACACCAAATACACTTAACAAGTGTAGGAATATACAATCAGCTGTTTTTATAAATTACAGCCATCTGCTCTTGTTTTTGTTTACTTGTTGTTGCTCTAGTAAATAAATGTTTTGTTTTAATGTACTTCAAATGTTATAATTAATTATTCTATACTGGCGACGAGGATGGGATAGTATAGAATAATTAATTATAACATTTGAAGTACATTAAAACAAAACATTTATTTACTAGAACAAAAACAAGTAAACAAAAACAAAAGCAGATGATTGTAATTTATAAATACCCCCGTCGCAGCAGACCTGCGTACTCAGCGAATTTCCAAATCAATAATATAATAATAATAATATATGACAAGTTTTATAAAAATCTGTCCATAAACATGAAAATTATTTGCCTATTCTTCATAAGATTAAAATGGGAAAGAGTGAGTAGGTTTGCTGCTGTGAGGAACACTGAAAGTAGCCATTTATACCATCAAAAATTTTATTTTTAACATTTATACCAACTTTCATCAACATCTGTCCATAAATAAAGGAGTTTGCCTAATCTCCATATGATTAACATGGGAAAAGAGTATGCAGGTTTGCTGCCATGATAAACACATAAACTATGATTTTTTAGCACAAATGTTTGGATCTCAACCATATGAAGCTAAATATCAAGTTTCATCCAAAAATATTAGATAATAAGTGAAAAATTAATTTTTCCTAATCCTCCATAAGATTAACATTGGAGCCTCAAAATACAACGTACTGTGTTTAGATTTTTTTATATCTCGGTAACCGTTGAAGATAGAGAAAAACTTTAAGGAACTTAATTGTGTAGTTTTTAAGCTGATTCCAATGGTGAAATATAAAATTAGAAATTTTTAAAAATTACATGTGAAAAACGCAAAAAAACCCCATTTTGGGGTACAAAACCCCCCCAAACTACCCGTTCCCATTGACCGATATGTCTGGTTTACGAACTCGTCCGAGCATTTGTAGGAATACACGTCTCTACCAAATTTGGTCTCGATCGGACCATTTTTACGAGAGTTATCGTGTTCACAGACACATATATATATATATATATATATATATATACATATATATATATATATATATATATATATATATATATATATATATATATAAAAATTTTAACGACTATTGTTTTTGGTCTCTGGGCACCTAAAGAAGAAAAAATAACATGGTCTCGGGCTTAACTCTTGCCATGAGACCTACGGTAATAGCTTCTTCCCTATGGGAAATTCGCTAAAACAGCTGATTGTATATTCCTACATTTCTCCCCGTTCAATTTAGGCTGAGTTTTCGAAATTGGGTCCATTATCATTTTCAAGGTCGTCTTCAGGCTCCGGTTGTATTTTCCATTGAGGTGGATCAGTCGCACCTTCTCTTGCTCTTAACTGATCAGAATGTTTCCTCTTGATTTCTCCCCCAACTAAAACTGTGTACGATAACTCTCCCGTCCTTTCTTTTACTAATTAAAACTTACACTATGTTTTTGCATTTGCATTGAGCATTGCTGGAGTTATGCTTTGAATAACCTCTTGAACTCTTCTCTTGAGTTCCTCAATGTCTTGAACCTTTTTACATACACTCTATCCTTGATAACCCTAGAATTCTAAGGATGGAATGTCTGAGGAACGTGGAGGCCAAGGAATCGGACCATCTCGTCCAGGAAACGTGTCATTAAGGTAGGCACTTACCATCTTACCCTGCAACATCTTGCTGCCAGTAAATATTTGATTGCCTATGCTCAATTTGTGGTATTGCATAAAGCTGAAGCATGTCAAGGTATAGCTCTTTGGTTATTGTCCATTCTGCGGAGAAAAAAGGTCCTATCACTTCATCTATAGCCAATGCACACCAAACGTTTATTTTGGGGTTGTCTCTTTCATGTTCTAGAACAATATGAGGATTTTCAGTACCCCAAATCTGACAGTTGTGTCTAAATCCTTATCGGAAACATGAAAGGTTGCCGCATCAGAAAAATTACTATTTTGAAGAAATTGCTTTCTTCATTGTTTCTGATTTGTTCTTCATTGTCAAGTAATCTGCAAAATCGTTGCGTCGAGATGGTCGTTCGGCTTTAGCCAATGTATTAATTGAATTTTGTATGCATGGAACTTAAGTTTTTATGTAAAATTTTGAATATAGTTGATCGTGGTAGTTCTAATTCCAAACTTGCACGCGGCGAGTAGACTTATCAGCAGGGCTCCTCGTAAACATTTCCCTTACTTTAACAATAACAACTTCTTAAACTGGAGGTCTACCAGCACCTCTTCTATGTTGGACACTTCCAGTCTGCTCAAACTGACGACACCATCGTTTTATAGGTATTTTATTTGGAGGATTTCGGCCATACTTTAAACAAAATCTTCTTCGAACAGTTATTAAAGATCTGGTTTCGTGAAACCAAAGAACACACTTTGCTTTTCTTAATCACTAGCTATTTTGATAACGAGATTAGTTTGGTGTTTGTTTATTCAACTGTAATTAACAGCTGGTGTGGAAGGATCCACAGTTGATCAGCTGACCATGTCACAACACAACTAAAGTCATTGTGATACTTTACACTCAAAGTTTAAGTAACATTTTACTGAATCGTTACAACTACTTTTTACAGTTATTAAAATGTTTAAAATTATTGTTTTTATTTAGTCTACTAGCTAATCCGGTGAACATCGTAGTGCCTAATACTAAATATATGTTAACCTTAAGATTGACCATGTTCTAAAGTCAAATAGCATTACGGCTTCGTTTTGTAGATATTCGTGAATAACAATACTGAAACGATAAGACATATTAATAACATTCCCACAAAACAAACCTAACTGTAATCCAATACTATAATACGAGCAAGGTTTGTATATATATATATATATATTTGCACACGGATCTCGAAAACGGCACCGAGGAATTTCTTTAAATTTTGGAAATAACCAATTTCCGAGTAGAAAATAAGTTCTAGATATGTCTAATGTCCAGGAAAATTCGTGTTTTCTTGTAATATTAAGTTTAAAATCTAAAAATTTAACATTACACTTATGGAGAATAAAATGTAAACAATACAAACCAAAACAGCTGTTTATAACCGTTTGACAGTTCTTGATTGAAGACGGCAAAGAACAATATGTGAATAGAGGTTTTTCATAAATATTTATTTTATGTATGTAATAAATGTAAAATTATCAGGTTACTAAACAGTTTGTAAAAACTTAAAGGTGACATAACTGTGCGAAATAAAAGCAGGAAAGAGTATTTCCAAAATCTTCCGTGTTTGGTAGAACACGTATTTGTTGTATTGCTTGAAGCCACTGTAACAAACCGATTAATATGTGTAACTTAAATTTCTCTTTTGCTTTTCAATCCTCATTCCGTTTATATCAAAATCAGTTGGTCACAGGCTAATAATAAATGTATGGATTGTTAAACAGTAAATGATCGGCTAAAACAATTGAGGTTGGCTAAAACACCTTAACCGGCGTCATTCATTTGGCAGACGCCGTGGTCCAGCGGTATCATTATGGCCTCGTAATACGAAGGTCGCGTGTTCAAACCCCACCATGGGCAATACTTGTTGTTCAGTGCTATATTAATTATGGTGTATTAAATCGGTTTTATTTAAACCACATAAATGTTTTCATTGAGTAATAGATGTGCTTTAATTTTCTAATTAATTTTTATAATACATGTATTATTCTAAACGAGCAAAGCTCGGTCACCAGGTACTAGTGCTTTATAGGAAATATATACAACAGCTGATTATTATAATAAACTTAATATCTATAAACATTGTAATTATTTTTTAATTAGCCAACATATAAACACTTGACTTTTTATCAGACATAAAATAAAAGATATAAATACATGAATCCCCAAAACTGTAAAGTATCAATTGGCAAATAAAACTGTTCATTTTGTACAGTATTTATTTTCTTTATAGTTTTAAATTGATGAGTGATACAGAAGGCATTGAATAGAAAATCACATTGCTAATGAAAAGAAACGCAACAGCTATAATTCAAATATTTTGATTGTAGAAAATTTGTAAAAAAACTTACTCCCCATATCAGAATCAGAATCAGACAATCTTTATTCATTATATCACAATTACAGGATCAGAATGGCGTCACACTTAATATCACATATAAATTAATATAAAATAAAGCTAAGTTCATACCAAAGTCAAGCAATTAAATATTCATCAAACGAATAAAATGATTTACTAATTATGTAATTTTTCAATTTTCTTTTGAAAGTATTTATTTCATTGATCTGTTTTATGACCCTGGGTAATTTGTTTAAAAATTTCACTCCAGCGGCAGTTGGTTTTTTATTCTAAAACTCCAGGTTATGTATATTTATGGCTGGGTAATTTTTGTGTCGCGTATTATAGTCATCCATACAAATTTAATTTAATTTATAGTCATCCATGTTAACATTACAAATTTAAAACGCCATAAAATGGAAACCTATGGAGTTTTCGAAAAAAAATCACTAAAACCTTCCCGGACGCATTTAGAGCAAGTTCCTAAAATTTCATGGCTATTGGATAAGTAGTTTGGCAACGTATAAAGGGCATACATACATTCATTTTTATACATAGACCAGCTAACTCGGCGAACTTCGTAACGCCTGACAGTAAATACATGTTAACTTTAATATTGGCCATGTTGAAAAGCATTACGGCTTCATTGTGAAAGGTTATATATTCTGGGTCGCGGCATAGTGAATAACAATACTGAAACGATAAGACATATTAGTAACATTCCCATAAAACAGATAAATCTGAGTGGATTAATTCACAATGTTCAAATCCAATCCAAACCAAAACCAACCCTAACTGTAATACGACTTTTATAGGAAAGATATACAACAGCTGATTATTATAATAAACGTATTATATATAAACATTGTATTTATTTTTTATTTGGCCAACATACAAACACGTGACTTTTAATCAGACAGAAAATACAAATATAAATATATAATCCCCCAAAACCATAAACTATTAACGTGGCGAATAAAGCTGTTCATTTTGTACAGCACATATTTACTTCATCGTTTCATATTAATGAATGATTCAGGTGGCATTGGATAGTAAAGCATATTGCTAATGGAAAGTAAACCAATCAGCTGTAGCTAAGAAATCAATGTTTTCATTGTAGAAAATTTGTAAACAAACTTACTCTCCATAAGGTTAACATTAGAAATTTAAAACGCCATAAAATGGAAACTTATGAAGTTTTCGAAAATATTTTTTCACTAAAACCTTCCCGGACACATATAGAGCGAATTTCTAAAATTTCATGACGATCGGATAAGTAGTTTGGCAACGCATAAAGGACATACATACATACATTTAATTTTATATATAGAGATAAAACTGTTTTAGATTTCCTATTACCGATAGATAAAACGATTCCCATGTTTTAAGTTTATTGGTTATTTATATTTATATTAAATCTTGCAATATGTCCAATAAGTTATAACCATCCTGTATTTACTTGCACAATGCCGTGCCTTTTGCGGCACAGGGGGCCGCGCGAGTGTTCTGAAATGCTAATGTAATACAGTAATTATGTTTTTAGCGATGAATGCTTCTACATTTGGTTTAAACTAGAGTGTCAAGATTGATGTTTAGCTATTACAATATGAAGAGCGGGACACATTTTCAAAGAGGTTAAATAAAAGGATAAGAGAAGAGCAAATGGAAAGTTATAACAACATACTGAAAATGCATCAAAGTTCCACTCGGTCAAGACTCTGGGGAGCAACCTCAAGTCGCCGCTGCCGCCGCGGAGGGCTGTGGCCCTAATATTGCTTTAACGTCGAGTCCACCAACTGGGGGAATTGTTGTCCCCAGCACAGCTTACAACTACTGACTTTGTAATTTGTATTATGCGATTATTTTGTACCGTTTAGACTGAATTAAATCTAATCGAATGTATGTGTAAATGCAAGTTTCCTGCAGGCTGCAACACGAGTAGTCAATCATAACGTTTACTGGCTTGCGTTCGAACAAGTTTCTTACAATAGATTAATTAAGATTGATGTTTCAAGAACTGACCATTTAATTAGTCCTCTCAAAACTATGAGAGCCTAGTTAAAATGTCAAACTAAAAAAATGTAATACTTATTCCCTTATAAACACGGGACGAGGAACAAATTATTCAAGTTTATACATCAGATTCGCTAAATTACACACTTGACATTCCCTAATTGCCAAAGAAACGAGGTCGTTAAAATACTGTCGTGCATCGTTCAAATATCTAATGACGCCATCGAACTCCACATTTATGAAATTGACGGTCCCATCTCTACGTTAGAGTTTTATAATATTAATAAACTCGTTATTAATTCATCAAATCAAACTTATTTTTTAAGATTTCTCAACAAATGATTATTTGTTACTCTAAGATGAATGAGATCAATTATTTATTGTGCCTATGAACACACTAATGATTTTTGTTTTCTCCTGTTAAATAAAGCACAATTAACTATTCTCGTTCAATATGGACCTTGAGTATAAGTTTGTAAATGTCAGTTATTTGTTGCTATTTCAAATTAGTAAAATTGAACATCTAATGAGGTATAACATCTAGATATTTTGATTGGAGAGGAATGCTCAGTTCTGGCGTGGATGGAAACCACGGATGTTTCCATTGGCCCTGCCTTAGCTAAACTAACAGAGACGAGAGTCTGCTACATCGTAACTATAACTGGAAATGTTATGTCTGATACCCAGGCCAGCTTTAGTTTTCAGAATATTCTTGTGGGGGCAGGGGTCAGCCATGTTGTTGCGAGTGGGTGTACCTTCTACATACACACTACACCAGTCAGCTCTGATATGATATAATTAAGTACCGCATGTACAATGTTAACGAGACCATCGTCCATCAGTAGCGACGTCTGATGGATACGAGCTGCTAATGGTATGGCACTCCAAACCGGAAATAATCATTAGTTTTAAAGGCCGTGAATTTAAATCAAACATTACCATGAACACGAGACTAGTTTATTACCTTGGGGCTGCACTTAACGCAGTGCATCTGAAATGGTTGCATATAAAACAGCGGTAAATTGAACTATAGGCTACAGGTTTATGGTTTAGCTTCTAAATCATACAACGGAAACATTCGTCACTCAGTTGAGTGTGCATTTCAAGTCTCATTCTGCTCATAGTTAGGCCTACCACCTGGGAAACGTATTAAATACAAACCATCTTTAATTTCTATTAATAAGGAGTAAATACTAATTCGTATTGAAAGATATTGTTCACATACAGTTAAGGTATAGTAAAATTTGTTACAACATCCTAAAATGAAGTGTTACAGAGTAAGTTTGAAAGTCTAAACTAATTATCCTAATTGGCTTCTCAACAAAGCTCTAATAATAACAACGTTTTCTAATAATGATTGCGCAATGCCAATTAAACGAAATTTAAAAGAGCAAAACCCCTGAAGGTTTATAATATTATTTATACGATTTCTTATGTTAAAACTACTGTATTTTAAATATTTACGGTTTTAGTTGTGTTTAATAATATTTTTTTTATTCAGGATGGTAGAGTTATTTCCAATTTACTGTATATAATTCGTAATACGATAATTTTAGGAGAATACAAAATCATTGTTTTAGTTTAAAATGTGTTAAAATATATTACAATATAACTAAAAAGTATATGTGTTCATTTCTAAAATGTAACTCATCCTCCAAATTAAGTTATTGGTATTACTGTATTAATGTAGGCAACACAGGACAGACGGTTGGTCTCATACACACCCGGGCTAAGGGGCGAGGGCACTCTGTTGATGTAGAGGTTACTACTGGCTGAAGAGGATATAGTCATTAGTCATATACCGTAACAGCCGCAGTGGCTCTGGGCTCCCAGCCCTCTGAAACCAGGTTACGACATAGAAATGTGCTTGTACCGCTACATCTACATCGCTGCATGTTAATGGCAGTTTCTCTGAGTGTAATTGGAGGTATTTGGTAGATGAGACCTTAAAAAGGTTAAGAGGACTTGAAAAGTTAATAATAGATAATCTTGTAGTACATGCTTAAACATCATACTTACTTAAAAATATGGTTAAATTATACAAAAACTTCAAAAATGAATGATTTAATGAACATGAACCATGATCACAAGTTCTTTAATTTTATGATTCAATCCATTCTTAAAACTAAGGGAACTGGAAAGTTTTGATTTCAAACATAAACTTTTGGAAGTCTACTTCATGTGTGTAAGGCCTACACTTTGAAAGTTCTGTGCCTTGTTAAGCTTGGTTTTCTGTATCCCTATTTCGTTTCTTAATGTATCACATTTAACAACCAAATGTGACTTTTAAAAATAACGTTACTAAAATTGAAACTTCTATGATAATGATAAATTACATAAAATGATGACTAAATAATGTTCATACTTATTCTCAAGCATCATTAAATTTATATGATATCTGGATGATTGGTAAAATAAGGCAATAAAATGTGCAAATTGAGTTATGTATTTCTTTACTTATTTTACAACAAAATATCTCCCTGAAACAAGCACTACTTAAAGTATACCTAAGTTTAATATGTTTTTATTTCGTCAACAGGTTTTCATGAAACCTAATACACAGCTTAAGGTCAAATGTACATGTTCATCACTCAGTAATACATACACAAAAGACTGTAGTTACTTTATAGGGTTGATTTGGGGATCTTTCTACAGATCTATAAACTTGTAAAGGGCTATGATAAATAAATTTGTAGGATATTTTTAAATAATAAATTTTAATGCTCTTGTAATGAGCATTTTTTAAAGAATACGAATTTCTTTCAATTTATGTCATATGATTAATTTTTCTTAAGGAGAAAGTGTGTGTCAGTTCACTGGTACAGTACTGGCCGTTAATAGCTGCATGCGGTGATAAGAAATCAAAGACATAATATTATAATGGGAACATGGTTTGGAAATCAACATAGGCTTATTGGCAGGTAGGTAATTTAATAACTCAACTACAAAGCAACTGGGTCTATAATCGAACGGAGAAACTTTGATTCATGATGAGCTGAGCATACTACCACTAGGCTACCTAGTCAATTTGTTAGTGTGATGATGGTTGTTATAGTTCATTTAGTTGAATTAAGATTATTTTAATTAAACAATCATACTTAATTTGATCAATATTTTCGCAAATCATTGATCTATTCTGGTAGGCATACGTAGTTTAATAGTTTAATGTTTTAGCGGTGAATCTCACACATTGTTAAGTTTTTTTATTTAATAATCACTTTTCATACTCACTAACACTTAATACTTCAAAGTAAGTAATATTATAACAGTATTTAAAATTTTAACTAATTCACAGGAGTAGTTTGATAAAGAGATTACTCAAAAATCAGTATAAAAATCTAATTCCTCCTTAATGGCTCCAACATAAGTTTTTATTGTGACTAAATCTTGGAGTGCATGACTCAAGAGTCCTATAAAAGTAAATTACCCCTTCACTCCAGATGCAATTATCCTACTTCACCGTTGGATACTCGTAGTCAACTCTTGAGTGATTTTACCTGGCTTTTAACGAATTACACAAACAATATATGTACAACGTATTCTGTATGACTATCAAAATGAATCAGGAATCAAATGGACAATTTCATTTAATTTTCCTTCAGGAACATAAAAAATGTTTACGGCATTTTTAACACAACAAAAATTAAAAGAAACCGGAACAGGATATATTTTGTAACGTTATACATGGTGAAGACTACGAACTAGTAACACAGGATACCAGCCTAGCTTTGTGACTGGCTGGTGTCCAGTTATGCCTTTTATAACTCATACTGTAACTTATCAGTGTATGCAAGGATATTGCATGCATTGCAACTAAAACAATAATTTATTTATCAAATTGAAGAACTAACTGACTAACTAAACTTACTTACTAACTAACTAAACTAACAAACATAAACTAACTGATGAAACTAACTTTTGTACACCCATATACAAACAAACACAAAGACAACTTTCATTTCAGGTATAAACCATATATAAATCCTTAACACGGGAAGGATTGAAAGAAACAAGGTTTGCACCCCGAGTTGATTAGCAGATACAGTTTAAGAAGTTAAAGAGTTAGGACGTGAACAGAAAGTTATACTGGAGTTGATTAGGGGGCTTAACTTGTGCCACAAAACTGATATCATGCCAGCAAATTTATTCTTAGAAACAACTCACATTTTCCTACAAATTTTGTTTTACACAAATCAAATGATGAACAATAACAGTGAATAATTTACAAATATTAGATCCATTAAAAATATCTTATAATTAATAAAACACTAAAACAGTTTTAAATATCCGTTACTTTTTTAAGATTATGGAAAGAAAACTTTACTTACTTGGTGGTTTCTCGTTCTTCAGCGGTTCCTTTTTATGCCTTTAATATTTAGAATTTCTCCTTGCAGGCCCCATCATTGAATAGCATCAGTGATAAAATGTTGACCGGATTTTATTTGGTAATGTGAACAAAACATAATTAAAATTCAAAAATCATTTATTAAAAAAACATGAAATCATATGTACAAAATTGTAATTTAAAGATAAGTCCCCACATAGGCTATACCAATACCCCTCCCCTGGAGCATATCCTTTTAGAAAAGGTTTTAGGTTAAAAACGTACTGTACATGTAATATATCTCTGAATATGGCTAATAGCTGAGTGATCAATGATCATTTTTGCGATAGGCCTACCTTTAAATGAAAACTGAAGGCAAAAGGCTTTCAACAAGAAATAAAGGAGTTCACAGTGGTTTAAAATAGAAGGAAACTAATAATAAAGACATTCCAAAGTAGAAAAGATCAATATGTTAGTTTACTTTCTTTTTTATTCAAGAATTTAAATTTGTTTAAAATTTCCAAAAAATATATATCTTTTAAAATTTAATAAAAATAAAATCAAATTCATAGATCTATAGTCTAAAATAGAGAGTCGTGATTTTATCTGTTTACAAACTAATTAACAGATGCAGTTTTTATTTACACAATGAATTTTGCACATATGTGGTATCACACTACTAATTGAACCACCAACTCATTTAAAAATTTCACTGCTTAAAAACTAAAATAGACATTGGTGAATAACTTGGATTAGCTGTTATTATTTCAAATAACATATTTATCAAAGATGCATCCAGGATAGAATACATTGGATCAACTTATGAGAAGTTTCAAGCATAAAAGCAGGTTCAGCCAGTCAATCCAAACAAGTCAGCTAAGTTTGTAAGCTTCATCAACTCGACTTCCGGTAAAACTTGCAATCCCTGCTCCTCTATCCCTTAACACAAGTTTACCGTCATTCTTAACACAAAATACCTATTTTGTTATTTTTAAGGAATAATTCACCTTGGATTTATAAAAATACAAAAATTAATTGTTTTCACATATTTCAAAATTTGAACAAAATAAATTAACATATGTACAGAGAGTGGTAATCATTAACTGCTTAGGATCAAAACACTTTCCTCCATCTGACAACGACTACCGGAAAATAGTAAAAGGACTCATGGACTTGAACATTAGTTTACACGCTTACCATATGAAACAGGATCGAGCATTCGGTGTTGTTCTAAAGAGTGTGCATCTCACCACATGCATGGAGGAGATTGAAGCTATGTGATCAAAGAAAACTATGTAAAATCTAAAAATAGTTTTACTTTTGAACCCCTCCAACAAAGGGAAAGAAGTTGTATAATGTGAACGTTGTCAACAGTACAGGCACACCAGATTTTACTGCAATAACCATCCTCACAATAATGACTAAAGACTAATCGAAACCATTAACAGCTTTGCGAACGTTACCAAAATAAGACACACCAGATCTTACTGCCACAGCAGTATTTGTTGTGTAAAATGTGCTCACAATCACTTCACCAAAGACTAACCGAAACCATTAACAGCTTTGCAAACGTTACCAAAATAATACACACCAGATCTTACTGCCACAGCAGTATTTGTTGTGTAAAATGTGCTCACAATCACTTCACCAAAGACTAACCGAAACCATTAACAGCTTTGCAAACGTTACCAAAATAATACACACCAGATCTTACTGCCACAGCAGTATTTGTTGTGTAAAATGTGCTCATAATCACTTCACCAAAGATTATCCAAAACCATTAACACTCACTTGTGCTCTGGTAAAACTCCAATTATACATTATTGCTCATTATTATTATTGGTTGTCCACGGTATAAGGAATTTTAATCAAAACAATAACCACTACTTGGGCTGAAAATTCTTGACAGCAAAGAAGGGGGCGATATCACCGGTTAAAGTGGGGAGAAATCAACCACCCCAGGTAGGCGTGACAGTTTGTCAACTGAGGGATTTATTTTGCACAGGTTGCACATGATAAGGAAGCAGTCAACTCAATAAAACAACATATTAACATGAACAATTACAAATACAAAATATAACCATAAACAAAAATGTATATCTATTGACATTGCTACTTTTGTGGACTACTTTTGGGTCTTGAGCATTCATCAAGACCCAGAACAATCTTCAAACAGTCTGCAACAACGTATCGATACAATCACAAATTGGTTCTGCCAGATCTTATTGCATTAGTTAATGCTTCGTGAATTACGACTTTATCTTTCTAGGGTTAAGGGAGGAAACTCTTCTTCTTCTTCTTCTTGCTGAGAAAGACAGTTATTTTCCAATTATTTTTTCAAACCTCAACTACCCTTCACCATGGGTCTGTGGGGTGAATTAAATATATCGAGCTATCGTAGCGGTGTGAGTCACATAGGCTAGCTGGAGGTGTCAGATCATGATCTGACAGGATTCTCAGGTTACTGCTTTTGATCAGCAACATTACACGTTACTGGACGTTACACCAGAGCTACTATATTTCAGTATTTAAAATATTAGTATGATTGCAGCAATCTAATCTAATAAAAATGTGTTTTTTTCATAAACATTATATTGAACATGGGAACTCTACTAGGCAAAACTTTCCACATCAACAAATCAGAAAGTACCAGGCAAGCCTTGTTTCCAATTCGCCATGAAACAGATCCTAAGGGTTAAAAGGACTAGAGGAGCCTCCATTAACAAGAACTGTTTACTGGATTTCTGTTAATACAGAACTACAGTCAAAAGTTGGTTTTTTCATACTCTTCAACATATATACTTGAATAACTAGTTTAAATTCTTATTTCACATTACTTAACTACATTTATATTACAACTTTGCATAAAACTGGAGCAGACACACTTTTGAGGAGTAGCTCTGCAGATATAATGTGCATAGATTTTGGTTGTGGATTGAAGTTCAAATTGCTACATTTTATAAATTAATCAGCAGAGGATTCATACATTTCTCAGTATTACTATGTTTAGGAATTCTCCTACAGTTTTTCACATTTTATTTATCAACATTATTGGTATTATCGTTGGATTTCAGCTTAATTACTGGCCTGTCATGATTTTTGCTTGTAAACATTGTCTAACAAGTTCCAAACCTTTAATCAGTGTATTAATTTTAACCTTTCGTTCTTTAAATGCAACCTATTGTAAGTGATGATATTTTAACAATTATTTCAAGTCTTAAAAATAACAAATCACCAGGATTTGACAGAGTCAACTCAACAATAATTAAAAATACTGCACCCTAAATTATTTATACTAACACATAAACTATGATTTTAAAGCATAAATGGATGGACCTCAACCTCATGGAGCAAAATATAAAGTTTCATTCAAAAGTTTTGGTTAATAAGTGAAACATTAATTTTTCCTTATCCTCGATAAGACTAGCATTGGAGCCCCTAATTACAACGTACTGTGTTAAGATTTTTTAATATCACGGTAAACGTTGGAGCAAAACTTTAAGGAATTAATTGTATAGGTTTTTGAGCTGATTCTAATGGTGAAAGAGAAATTTTAAACACTTTAAATTACATATGAAAAACATAAAAAACCCAATTTTTTATACAAAACCCCCCAAAACTACCCGTTCCCATTGACTGATACGTCTAATGTATGTACTAGTCCGAGCAAATGTAGGAATACACGTCTATACCAAATTTTGTATCGATCGGACCATTTTTACAGGGGGTTATCGTGTTCACAGACATAAACACATAAAGGTTGTTCATCAAAGTCAGGGAAAAAAATTATTCTTTGAGAATATTTTTATCTTTGGCCAACAAATATGTGTGCAAAGTTTGGTTTCTGTTTCTTAAATAGTTCTCGATATGTTAAGTTTGTTGTATAAAATACAAAATAGCGGCTAAACGAAGGATTTTTCGACATATGTTTATAGGCAATTTTTTTGTTTATTTTGATGAATCCTATCACCCCTCAAAGTTTGTCCCCAACTTTGATGAACACCAGGTGTAAAATGACTTATTGTTTTTGGCCTCTGAAAACGAAAAAATAACTGGTCCCGGGCTTAAGACTTGCCATGAGACCTACGGTAATAGCTTCTTCCCTCTGGGAAATTAACTAAAAGTATTATAGTTCAAAATAAATGAATAAATATATATATATATTATATATATATATTATACATATATATATATTTATAATATATATACATTGTATTTTGAGGTTCCAATGCTACGCTTATAGAGGATAAGGAAAAAATAATATTTTCCTTATTAACAAATATTTTTGGGGTTGAATTTTGGTATCTAGCTTCATTTGGTTGGGAACCATAGATTTATACTGAACAATCAATGTTAATGTGTTCTTCACAGCAGCAGACCTGCATACTCTTTCCCATGTTAATCTAGGAGAATAGGAAAACTCACTTATTTATTACAGATATTAATGAAACCTGTTATATGTTATTTTGCTTAGTACGCAGGCCTGATGCGACGGGAGTATTTATATACATATACAGGGTGTTCATTAAATTCAGGGACAAACTTCGAGGGTGGCAGTACTCATTAAAATAACAACAAAAAATTCCTATAAACATATGTCGAAAAATCCTTCATTTGGCCGCTAGCCGCCATTTTGTATATTATACAAAACTCATTATATCTCAAGTATCTTGTTTTATTTTGATGACTACTATCATTCCTCAAAGTCTGTCCCCAACTTTAATGAACATCCTGTATATACACTATTGTTTTTGGCCTCTAGACATCTCAAAACAAAAAAGTAACATGGTCCTGGGCTTAAGTCTTGCTATGAGACCTACGGTAAAAGCTTCTTTCCTATGGGAAGTTTACTAAAACGAGGCAGCAACAAAATAGCACTAGCAAAAACAGTCACTACAGACGAACAGAACGTGCTAGGTCAAGTACCCACGTGGCACTAAACTGGCAAAGGGTTGCACTAGACAGGCGCTAGAGTCAAAAATCAGTACTACAAAAGCTCTGCCCACGGCAATGCTGTTCCAGTTACTTTTGGTATCCCCTCGTTCGTATACATTAGAGTCCTGATTAACCGAATCTTGGTTAACCGGGGTTCCATATGAACTGAGCCTACCTTGAGTGCTTAAAACATATAATATTTACCATGAATCAGAAGTTAATAAACTTTCAATTAAATCATTACTAAGCTGCCTTAATAGAATATTTTTTATCGGCCATTTTACATTAAATCATCATCAAACATTACTTATACAGTTTTTATTTGATTTATTTTATTCTAATCGGTCGTTCTGTAAAAACTGAGGTTGTTACAATCCACATCAACTCGGTTTAAAGAGACTCAACTGTAATGTAATACAAAAATGCATATGTTATTTTCTGATATAAATCTTTAAAAATTTCATAAAAACTAAGTTTACATTTAATTTTTTATACAAATTTGTTTTGATAAAAACAGGCTTGGGCTAAGATTTGACCTTGCTTGGAACAGTGTTGCTACAATAGGTTTAAAAAAATGGTTTTTTTACACTGCACATCCATAATTGTGCTTAACCCCCTGGAACAATTAATTGACTTGTCACACAGTATAATACTGTGGTGTCCATAAGTAGTATAAGTCAGTAATCACAACCTTGACCAGGACCACATCATAAGATTCAGTATCTCATTCTGTTTTATCGCAGCACATAATTATTATTATATCGTATAATATCCATTATCATATAATAATGGTTATGGTTTTTCAGGTGTTTTAATGGAAATAAAAACACTTTCTTGTTTGTGTTCAAGTGATGGAATCACAATTTCAAGTCGTATTACACAATTTATTTTGTAGATTTATACTATAATTACAAAGAGGCAACAGAAAACTATTCCAAAATAAATAATTATGAGCTCACATAGAAATTATATTTTCAGAATTTTTATTAAAATTAAACCTAAAAATGGGTTTTGGTAATAAACAATTTGATGCAAATATGTATACACTTTTAACATTTACACCGAAACCCCCGGTCTCAAAGGCCCCATGGGATTTTTGTTTTTTTCTATTGGCAAAACTGTTTGAGCAGTACCTTTCGTCGTGCTAATACCTTTTTACCAGCTAAGCCATAATTAGCCTACCCTAATTAGCACCAAAACCATTTGTTTTTTACTTTTGGGGCATCCCTTGACTTTGACAGTCCATCTTTGTGCTAATAGGCGGTCTCCCATGCCTAGGGTTTTGGTAGGCCAACATAAAATTACGTACATACAAACTTTATGTATTGTTTTCTTGTTATATATTATTATAATCACTATTTTTTATGGTTTTTGGTGTTTGAAAAGATATCTTTGCTTCCTATGACAATTTTAGATATAAAAATTAGTTCCACAAGTTAAATGATTGTATTGTTATTTTATATTACTATTTTCACTATAAATTGTTTAACCTGTAGAGGAGTGTGCCCGTCATTTGACGTGGCTAATATCAGGGCTACATAGAGTAGGTGTATCGCAATAAACAGTACCCCCAGGAAAAGAAAATAATTATGGAATTCTTTAAATATATTTTATTACTACAATTAATGGATAAAAAAGCATACTACACACATTTTGACATTTTTCGTATTATTTGACTCTCTTAGAACGTGTTTTGGGTGTGATATATTTCAAAACAATGATGCGAGTATAGTGGTAATCACCCATTATTGGCCATTACAAAGGAGTCAATAACTAAACGGCAACAAAAATCACTAGGATAACTTTACAGATAGAAGATCAGTTGAACACTAAGTTGTGCACGCACCATCACATTGGCGCTAAGCCAATTTTCAAGAAACATTGACGATACAAACCTGATAAACATAATTTACTGTGCCTAGTAAATTACGCATCAGTTCTAAATTATTCGTTTTGAAATAAAATTATTTTACTAAAATGTTTTTAGGGTAAAAAAACACTATAAATTTTTAATTTATTAGTAATATTTTAAGAAGTATCAAATATCCGTCATCCTGTCATATGTTGTGGATCCTCAGCGGGGAACAAACGTCACATGACGGGCGTACTCAAATGGGCTCATTTGTCGTTACTCCTCAACAAGTTAATAAAAAGCTTATTTAGTTCTTCAACACCAGTTATATATTTTTTTACCTTTAAATACTTATTTTAAGTCATTTCACAATTTATTAGTGCATAATTGTTACCATATGCGTTAAAAACTGGTAAAGGGGTGACTCAGACCGAGGGTTATGGTTGTTTGTCACCATTAATAGGGTTTCGGTAAAGGGACTTAAAACCAACACATTACTTTCACATGGAAGCTGAGCTTCTACCTATTTGTGAAAAACATTGAACTGAATTATTATTGGGTTCTGTAAATGAAGAAACATTATCAACCCTTAGTTTTTAGTTGAGTACATCTTAAAAAGACAAAAAATTAATTATTTGTCATTGATATCTTCTTACTAATAAAATACATCCAGCTCTTTCAGTCCACTTGTTTATAATTATTCAAAGATCTAAAAAGAATACTACACTCAAATACAAATCATTATCAAATACTTAAATGTCTAAATGCTTAAAAGTACAAGATGACATTATAAAATAGTTGAATATGTACAAAGTCAATGTTTATACTAAAGTATTGTTTAAAGGCTGTTTATACCTATGAAAAAACATTTATCACAAATATATCTTTAAGCTTCTTCTTTTAAAATATTCAGCAACTGAAAATACTTAAAACTTTGCAGTATCACAAAAAAATAAGTTTATTAAATAATTTAATAACTATTAAACTAAAAATTAATGTTCTAAATTATTAAAACCAAAATTTGCAACACATCTAGTCATATATGATTTAGAATTTTAACATCTCAGTACTTAATTTCAGAAGCCAATTTGAATGCAAGGTACAGATCAGCCTAGAAACAACATGGTAGCTCTAACTTATATACCGTAGAGCTTAAGTGTTCTATCCATGCTAGTCGAGGCAATGTACTGAGCATTGCGACCGAATCTCACTCCGGTAGCCATGGCTGTGTGGTCATTGAATACCTTTAGCTCCTGCCATTGCTTGCACAAGTAGACCCTGAAACCAACAACCAATTATGACACGAATGTTGCTCTGCATTTATTACATACATAAAATAAATATTTATGAAAAACCTCTATTCCCATATTGTTCCCCACTATCTTCAATCAAGTACTGTCAAACTGTTATAAACAGATGTTTTGGTTTGTATTGTTTACATTTAATTCTCCATAAGCCTAATATTTATTTTTTAGATTTTTAACTTAATATTACAAGAAAACCAGAATTTTCCTGGACATTAGACCTATCTATAACTTATTTTCTGGACAGAAATTAGTTATTTCCAAAACTAGATGACCCGGCGAACTTTATAAGGCCTAACAGAAAATACATGTTAAATTATTAAGATTGGTCATGTTCTGAAGTCAAATAGCATTGCGACTTCGTTGTGAAAGCTTCAAATATTCAACAGCTGATTATTATAATAAACCTAATATGTATAAACATTGTAATTATTTTATTTGGCAAACATATAAACACCTGACTTTTAATCATACAGAAAAAAAATTAATACAGTACATAATTACCAAAAGCCGTAACCTATTATCGTGGTGAATAATGCTGTTCATTTAATACAGCACATATTTACTTCATAGTTTTACATTAATGAATGATTCATATGGCATTGGATAGTAAAGCATATTGCTAACGGAGAGTAAACTAACAGCTGTTTTAAGAAATCAAATGTTTTGATTTTAACAAATTTGTAAACAAACTTATTCCCCATAAGGTAAACATTAGAAATTTAAAACGCTATATAATGGAAACTAATTGAATTTATGGAAACTGAATATGCCTAAAGCATGACCAGAGCAGATACGAATCCAAAAATTCAAAGATCATTAAAATCGGTCCAGCCGTTCTCGAGTTATAATGTGTGTAACTAACACGACTTTGTTTTATATATTTAGATTTAAAGAAAATCCTTAGTGCCGTTTTCCAGATCCGTGTGTAAATATATATATACCGTATATATTAAATAACTATTACCCTTAGTACCCTTTTTTGTAAAAAAAGGGTACTAAGTTATGAATAATTATTTAATATTAATAGTAGCCCTCATTTACCAACTCAAATATATATATATATATATATATATATATATACAAACCTTTCTCGAATTATAGTATTGGATTAATATGTTTAATGTGATATGTTTTTTAAAGAATGGATTAAAAAAATTCATATTACAGTTTGAAAATTAGCACAGTAAAATTCTGACATTATATATCTTTTTTTAAATTCCTTTCTCTATGTTTCCACTAATTAAGTTCTGAAAAATACTTGTGAATAAAAGGATGAGCTCAGTCAATGTTACTAGCGGCATTATTCTCGTTTACCGTGCCATACTGATCTCATAATTTCCTGTACCGCAGACCCCTGTAATTTTTATGATGATTTTAATCTAATAAAAAATACGCACAGAATGTGTTGGACTACTAATATAATAATATCTTGAACAACCAAGAATTTTCCACAAGATAATATCAGACAGAAACTCTTATACTGAATATGACATACCAAGTTGAGTATCACTACATTATATCTAGCTTGTACTATACCTGACATCAGTTCCAGCAACTGCCAGATAAGTTCCGCTCTGGTCAAAACATAAGTCTTTAATCTCATAACCATCATCCAACTGCAATGTTTTAAAGTTTTTCAGTTTACGCAAATCCCAGAGTTTTACACAAGCATCGTCCGCAGCTGTAGCCAAGTAGTAACCGTTCTCCGAAAATGAAATTGCTGTTATTGGACCTGAGTGGCCTGGAAATCATAAAAATATTGATTGTTATAGCTGGAATAATGGAACTGACTAAATTACAGCTCATTAAGATTTTAAAAATACATTAAGTTTAACTCACTACTTTAAAATAATATGGTTAAATACCTTTCGGTCAACAGTTCTAAAAAATTGAAGGTTTTTATTTTTTTACAATTTTTTATAACTGTTGACTGAAAGGTACGTAGCCTTATTGTTATTGACCGATGTCAATAGCGGTTCTGTAGGCACCAGAATGAGTTCACCACTTCACTTTCTTGTTTACTACCCAACTACCAAGCTAAATTTATTGTGTGTAGTCAGTCTATGCACAATCATAGCCTACAGTAATAAACGTTTCACTATCTTGAAGCCTGATTGCATCAAACTTACTACTCTACTTCCTTTACTAAAAATACAAAAAATTATATAAATATAAAAATATATAAAACTCACTCTTTTTTACAAAATTAAATAAAAGCTTAGTTGGTACGCATGCAACCACAATTCATGCTTTACAACCAAAACATAGAACATTGTTTTTAACTATCATTTTTTTTAAATAGTGATTCTGATAATGCTCACCAGGAAAGTTGGCAACATTGGATTGTTCTTTGAGATCCCAAATTTTGACCTGGGAGTCAGATGTCCCGGTCCCAAAAATGAGTCCATCAGGGTGGAACTGAGCCGTAGTCAGAGCAACTCCACCAGTTGATCCCTCATCTGCTACCTATAGCAAGAAGTAGGTAATGTTGAGTACAAGATCAGTTTACACAAGCCAACTCTGTAAAGATTCCCATTTGGTTCACAAATGAGTTTTTAAAAATTATAATAAATGTTTACACCATTCTTCAATTGACAGCAACACGCTATTAATACCCAATATATTACTAACTTGTGGTGTTACTGGACAGTTGAAGGCCTAATTTAACGTATATGAATAATAAAAACTATGTTAGAAGATGTTATGTATTTTACATAAAAACTATTTTATGTTTGCTTAAATAGAACGGAAAGAATAAGTCTGAACTGTTTTGATCAGTCAGATAAGGCATATAGCATATTCTGTATACACTATAAATTAGGTTTGAATGTTTGCATAAAAATCTCAAAAGCTGATCCAAAGCAATACTTTATATTAAGAAATACTAATTGCATAATTTACTTTACAATCGAGTGAAGAATTGTATACAATTCTCCATTCTGTAATTTGGAAATTTTGTTGTGTCAATAAAGATGTAGCCTATTTCATGTAATTTACAATGTATTCTTGTAAGATTAAAATAAATGGTTCAGGTATCAATTGAAAGGAAAAAACTAAAGGTCTGTTGGAACCTGAAAATTTGGTAACCTCGTATAATTGAGTGAACCCGATTGGTTGGGCCGGTTTGTTAATTTAAAAATTTCATTTGGAGTTAAGAAAGTTTTTCTTTTTATTAATTATTTACTACATAATATAATAAATAAATGGAATAAAACAATTACTTTTCACTATACCAAATTGGAAATATATATTTATTTAATAACTTTATATATATACAGAATAAATAAGTTGGCAAATGTTAGTTTAGGTTTTGCCTTTTTAGTGCTTAGTAGGTCCATCAAAACCTAAATAAATTAACAATTTGGCAATACTTATTTCTGAAGCCAACCTGAATTTCAACTTGTGATAACCAAACCAGACCCGAATAATTTATAATACCCGAACCCAACTCAACCCAATAATTAATGGTAATCCACTACCCAACCTGAACCCGACCCGACCCGACAAAAAAATCCCTATTTGCAAAAACCCCATAAAATTAGAAGTTCCTGCTCGTTAGGATGGTCGGTGATGGTTTCTGTATAACCGAAACCAGATAACATATGTGTATCATTTTTTTAAAAGGCATAATTATTATTCTTTGTCTTTGGGATTTAAACTATTTGAGGACGAGGCATAAATAATTAATTTTGAACATTTTTGTACAATTTTTTTCACAGAGGTTGCACTAAAATACTGCGAGGAAAAAAGGCTATTTTGCAAGGTTATGAGCCAGAAATTCTTAAAAAATCTTAAATGTTGTTATAGATTGATGTTCAATATATCAAATTGTAGGTAATTAAATTGCCTTTTCAGTAAAAATATATAAAATGAAGTCTACATTTATAATTTGTAAAAAAATGTTAAATTTAAAATCAAAAACTTTTCTGTATTCCTAGTTTATATTGAAAAAAACATTTATACGGTTGGAAGCATAGTATTCTATTTGAAATATTGTTCAGAAAGTATAAACAAAAATTTACTTAACTGAATCAACATTTTCATAAGTTACTAGCCAAAGTACCCGTTCTTCGCACGGGTAAAAAAGGCTGAGAGGTGTAGGCTCTACAGATACATTTAAGTTATTGATAATTAATTCTTTATTGTTTACAAAATGACAAAACACGTGTCTAAGTATATATCTAAACATGACAAAGTAACATATGTCATATATTGGGAGAGGATAAGCACTAACGTAATAGAGGCAGGCATCGGGAGAAAATTAAAAATCTACCATTCCACTATTTCGAACTAATAATTCACTAATTTCGATCCAGCAGTTTATGTGTGAAAATTAACTTTATTTCTTTTTCTTACCGAACTGTCAAAATGTAAAGTAAACGGATGTTGACATTAAAAACTGTAAACATTGAATCCCAGGGTATTTACAGCAACCATGTCTTCTGCTTCTCGAACTGTCAAATTATAGTGTTCACAGCTGTTGATATTCAAGTAATTTTATATTTTCATTTTCTAAAAATGTAAACATTGAAACTTAGGACGTTCACAGGGCGTAGCCCGAAAGGATTTTAAGGAAAGAGTATGCCTATGTGTTGCATGAGTTTAAGATCTGTCTTTGTGTAAAATTTCAAACTGTTTGGTTCAGTATTTTTTGCGTTCACTTGCCACAACAAACCCACAAACAAACATACAGAAACCACCTCTTCTTTATAATATTATAGATAAGCCAATGAGAAGCTACTAGTAGTGTTAGTTTCTTACTAGGCCTATACAATACAAATCAACTAGCCTACTTATAGTAAGGGAGTATCTAAACTATTATGCAGAGCTATTACAGTAGAAATCTTACCCTATTGTTCAATGGATGAAATTGTGTAAAATAAATCTTCTTATAAAAATAATTATTTTCTATTTACACAATACATACTCTTGCCGGCTTGCCGCTGTAAAATTTCTACTTGCAAATATGTTTCGCCATGCAAGTTCCATGGCAACCTTCATTGCATCTTGAACAAACAAGACTTGATCTCTTCCTTGATGCATAATATTTTTTGCTTTTGGAGTACACACCCAGCAGTTTTTAGTTTGGGTAACCGGAAGAGCACCAAGGCCTATTGGCCGACTACCTGCCTGAACTGAATTTGTAAGCTGTTCTCCAAGCAAGTCATATGTCACATTATCAATGATGCTTACAATGAAAGAATACCTATTAGATGGTTTTGTGATGTTGATCTTACAATTTCCACTATACAATACATAACAGTTCAGGATCATGCAAGCGACCAGGTTGAATGTAACCTTCCTCCAATATTTCATCGATCTCCTCTCATCCAGTAGCTATACAACATTATATCAAAGGTATCAATTCCTCCCATGCATTTAAAATAGTTCTGTAAAATTTATAGTTTTTAGGGAATTTCCCATAGGGAAGAAGCTATTACCGTAGGTCTCATGGCGAGACTTAAGCCCGGGACCATGTTATTTTTTCTTCTTTAGGTGCCCAGAGTCCAAAAACAATAGTCGTTAAAATTTTTATATATATATATATATATATGTGTGTGTGTGTGTGTGTCTGTGAACACGATAACTCTCGTAAAAATGGTCCGATCAAGACCAAATTTGGTAGAGACGTGTATTCCTACAAATGCTCGGACGAGTTCGTAAACCAGACATATCGGTCAATTGTAACGGGTAGTTTGGGGGGGTTTTGTACCCCAAAATAGGGTTTTTTGAGTTTTTCACATGTAATTTTTAATAGTTTATAATTTTATATTTCACCATTGGAATCAGCTTAAAAAACTACACAGTTAAGTTCCTTAAAGTTTTTCTCTATCTCCAACGGTTACTGAGATATTAAAAAATCTAAACACAGTACGTTGTATTGTGGCGCTCCAATGTTAATCTTATGGAGGATAGGGAAAAATTAATATTTCCCATATTAATCAATATTTTTGGATAAAACTTGATATTTAGCTTCATGTGGTTGAGATCTATCCATTTATGCTTAAAAATCATAGTTTATGTGTTAATCATGGCAGCAAACCTGCATACTCTTTTCCCATATTAATCATATAGGGAATAGGCAAACTCCTTTATTTATGGACAGATGTTGATGAAAGTTGATATAAATGTTAAAAAAATTAATTTTTTATGCTAGAAACACCTACTTTCAGCGTTCCTCACAGCAGCAAACCTGCATACTCTTTCCCATGTTAATCTATGTAGAGTAGGCAAATAATACGCATATTTATTGACAGATAATGATCAAACTAGTCATATATAATTATTATTATTATTATGTTATTGATTTGGAAATTCGCTGAGTACGCAGGTCTGCTGCGACGGGGGTATTTTGTTATCAACCCACAATGACAACTTTTTATTACTTCTTCATCTTGTACTTTCGGTTTGGATGAAAATAATATTACAGGCTGCTTTTGTGATTTTTGACAGTACCCAGCAACAAATGGTTTGTCTTGAAGCTTACAATATATTTTCTGGCCCACTTTTAGCTTCCCCTTTACTTTGTTAGGTAGATGTTTTCTATTTTTGACATGGATATGTCTTAGCTCTGGGGGGGGGGTGTTGGTGATTTTTAAGATGGAAAATATGTAACAGGTTTCCATAGAAACTACCAATTGTATTGAATTTTTAATACAAAGAATAAGAACTGATGAACAAGTTTAGATGAACTGAATAAATTCCCATTAAGACAAATCCATGATCTAACCTATTTCCCACAGGGAAGTAAATACAAACATTGTTTTTTAACAGTTCCTGTCATAAAAGTTTGCTTACTGTAGAGGTAATCTATCAAGGGAAGGTTAATATAAAAATTATCTGTGAAGACATGGTATCCTTTTCCCAGATATCTACAAAATGCCAGCAACTTTGTTACAATGACATAGGCCAACCCTTTTAACATTTTCCCCTGCCAAACATTTTAGGAAACCAAGGTGATGATTGGGAATGTGTCCCAGCCCAAAGATTTTATTGTAGGTTTCCTAATAAGGCCCATATTTACAATAACAATTATGAAAGCCTTAATTTCTGATAAAGTAGTTTGGAGCCACAATTTCAGCCTAATTCTAGGGGTCAAGGGGTTGGTCCTTTACCAGCCAATGTTTGTTCTTCATAGTGATTTGTTTTGGATATAAACATATTCAATAATGACTGGGTGAAGAAATAATAAAGTAATCAATGGGCTTTGCCGTGGCAGGTGGGCAATGTTTGGGACTGGGAGATTCGGTATAAGAAAAGTCATGCGAAAAATCACTACTTTCATCCTGTATTTTCCCTCATTTATACTCAACTTCTTCTCTTACATCTTCACTACTAGTACTCAGTACTGACCGACTGATAGATGTTTGATTATGACTTGAAGTCCTAGCCCTCCTTTGGTTCTGTTTTCTTAGGTTAGGCCTACCTCTTACAGAAGTTAACGTTAACACTGATGTGCTGGGACCACTTTCAACTTCGGGGAAATAAGTTGGGTCCTCATCTGTGTTTCCACTAAAGAGTGGAGATAATTCACCCTCACTATCATAATTTGCATCCAAATCTTGGCCTACCTCTACAAGTTCATTGTCAGCCTCAAGTATTTTACTGTCCTCTGACAGCTCCTGGTTCAGTTCTCTATCACTACTTCTAATAAGCCTATCTCCATCCATTTCTGACCACACTTTCTAAAAGAACTGTATAATAAATTTAAAAAAATATCCTCAGTACTTTGTAAACAAAGGACACCCACAAACACGAAGCACAAATGCAATCAACATAATACAGACTGGCACAGCTGACAAAAATTAACATTTTTGCTAAGTCAATTATTTATTTATATAAATAAAATAATAAAACAATTCTGCGTTGTTCTGAAGGTATTTGGCATTGCAAAAAACCACGTCATAAATTATTTCGAGCGTTTATATAGTTAATTAAAGTACACACCGCCAATATACTGCCGGCTCGGCGTTCTCCTGTACGACCGCCGCCGGCACTACATTGCCGGCTCGTCCTCAAAGGGTTAATACTAATGAGTTTTTCATACATTTTTTACCTCCTCTCATTTGACATTATAGCATATGGAGAAAGTATTATATTCGTCAACATGTAGGATATGGTGTATGTGACGGCTCCACGAATCCATAAATTTTTTTTTGCCTGACATACTTCATAGACCACCAAACATAATATAATTGAGAGGTATTGAAAAACATTTAACCATAAAAATACTTAACATTCTTTTAAAAAAATTGAGGATGAGTTGCGTTCATCCTTAGTCATGATTTATGTGTTCAACATGGAAGAAACATATCTACCTTTGGTTGCCAACGGGTTAAGTTGGGTTGAATTAATTTTTTTCATATTTTGACCTGATGAAATAAACTAAACTGAAGATCTTTCAACTTAAAAATTTGGAGAACTTGATAATCATATTTTGTAAGTTTATTTCTTATTTTTAAGTGTTTAATCATATTACGAGTTCAGATAGTAGACTGAACACTTCAAATAGATTTCCAAAATGTAAATGACTGTTTCATATTTGAAATACAGTATAAAACATTCGTGAATACATAGTTCACGATCAGCTACTGTAAGTTTGGTCTTGTTGGTCCACTGACCTTGGTGAGCACGCGGCCCGTGTGAATGTCACTGAAGGCCCAATGTTGGTCGCTGGAGGTTGACATAACGTAATCACCCGTCGGGTGGAGGGAGAGACCTGTCACAGGAGCATCGTGAGCTCGGATCATCTGCATCGGCTGGTTGTTAGGCACATTCCAGACCCTTATGGTTGTGTCGGGTGAGGCAGTTATCACTATGTCCTATTAATGAAAAATTAAGTTGAGACATTTTATAACAACTATTTTTCTAATTTTGTTGATAATATAATTAGATATTTTCTATTGCAGAATTAGGTGTCCTTTAAAGACTTTAAAACGTATTCTTATCCAGCGTAGGCCTAATGGACACTCTTATACATTACGCAGCATAAGAGTCATTACACAATAGTGCTTAACGATAAGGAAGTAAATATATTATTCTAGTGACCAACAGGACACTTCTGGATCAGAGTTGAGAAAAATTATTTCATTTATATATCAACATTTGAAGATCAAGTAATTACTTTATTCAATACAATTAATTTGGTTTTGAATTAATTTTCAAATTCAGTTCATTTTGTAAATTCTTAACCTATTTTTCTTTTAATATAAAAATAACTACAAAGCTATCATTAATCCTGCAGTAAACGTGCAGTCTACAGTTGTACCCAGTTGTTTTTGTTGCTTCTATCATTTTGTTACGGATTATGCTAGGAGTGGTAGCACACAGGTAGTTCGGTAGCTACCATTTGTCATCCTGTCTGCATACTCAGTGTGTATGCACTGTCACTTGAAACGTCCGCGTTGTTTGCTGTTGAAGTTGTTTGGGCTACAACTGTAGCTTGTGGGGCCAAAAAAGTATTGGCTGATGCTAATATTTAGTAATACAGTTAATTGAGTTGAGGTAATAATTTTTACTTTCTCTCTTTATATGAAGAAAGTATTGTTTTCATCAATATTTTTGGATATATCCATTTTAGGGTCCCCTGAATCTAAAAAAGCGGGTTTCGGCGTGATGTCCTTCCCTCTGTATGTGTTTGTGTCTGGATGTGTTCAGAGCCACAGCCTACCCTGTTGGTCTGATTTGGATGAAATTTAGTATGTATGTATATATTCACTGTATCTCCAAGCATTTTTTTTTAATTTTTTGTTTTTAAGGGTGAACTACCGTTAAAACCCTTTAAAAATGTGAAAATCTAAATTTCTCAAAATGGCTCTAATGATTTTGATTAAAATTTTATAGTTTATAAGTGCATAAAGAACTAAATTATATGACACTACCCACATGTCTGTAAAAAGGACGGTTCAAAAGTGATGGGATTTAAAGTAAAAAAATCATTTTTTTAATTTCCATGTAAAAAGGCAAGTATTACCACCTTTGAAATCAGCTTTAAAAACTTAACAAACTAGTCTTTTGAATTATTTTCTACAACTAAAGGTTCCAGAGAAAAGTTAAATTTACTGACTATAATAAACACAGTAAGTTTTCTGGGAGTGCCTAATATTAAAATAGAGAATATTAAAAATCAATTACTTCCTTATTTCCCAACCGTTTTTAATGAATCTTGATATACAGCGTAAGGTCAACTCACCCAACAAAACCCACTTAAAAAAGCTTGGCATTACCGGGAGGGGGAATTTGTCACACCCATGACATTCTAACAATTCATTTAACTTTAGTTCTATTGTTCTTATTTTCAGGTATTGGATGATTTTTTTAACAATAAACTATTAGAGTATGGCTGTTTTATTATAGATTTTTGTTTTTAAATTTACTTAAAGGGAAAAAGTATGTGTCACCCCACTGATACCTTTTATTAGCTTACTTAAGATAAATAAAATTATTAAAATAATGACAGAACGACAGGCAATTTGAGATAACCTGACATCATCACCTTCTACAACCACCCAAAAATAAGAGTTGACATCTTCAAGATGTATTTAAAATATGATACATCAAGAAATAGGAGGCCATGGCCAATGATCATGTTTTTTACTTAACATTGGCACCATCAATGCTCTAAAGGTGTTCAATGGTAACCAATGTGAAGGGTCACAAATGTCACCTAGAAACTTATTGTCCTAAAAACTTTCAACTTTTTGTTTCACAAAGAAAGAGAGAAAGAGTCAAGAATTCTTGTTTGCCAGATGAGCTGAAACGAAGGGCACAAAACATCTTAAAAATTAAAGATCCCGAGCTAAAACATGTTGCTATAGACAATGAAGTTGGTCCCTGCCACTGGTGCGGAAAGGAGAGGGAGAAGTCAACGAGGAAATGCTGACACAAATGTGGACTTAAGATTTACCCTGACCATTCTCTACAAGTGTGTGACTTCATTCTTCATTCACAAAGCTGTGTAATAATACATTTGTATAAGTGCAGTAGCAATAACTTTGATATTATGCAAAAAGTGTACTTTTTCTTACAAACATTTATTGAACTGTAGAACCTAATGTATAAAAAGTAATAACTTTGATTTATAGGTAAATTTAAAGTTTTTATATTTTTGAGCTATGAAAGTTTGTAGTTTTTCATTGTATAAAAACAGAAATACCCCATATTTTTTGTAATAACAAAATTATTATGTAACATCTAACTATTTATTTTCATACAAACAATCAGCTACACAATTTTGTACTAAAAGTAAGATTTGTAAATAGTTCTAAATATGACATTTACCAAATAAAATGTACACCGGCAACACACTCTAAATGTAGGAGCCCACACACTCTAATGTTCTATTGACTGCAGGGTTAAAAAAACATAGTTATACAGAGATAACAATTTAAATTATCATTCAAATAGGCCTAATATTTTAATTTAACAACTGACCTCTTCAGGATGGTAAACAACTCTAGTGACCTTCTTAGTGTGGCCTTTCAGAATTGCAACAACTTGTTCAGTGTCCTTGTTGAAGACTGTGGCGTTACGATCATTTCCTCCGGTCAGAATCTTGCTTGTATCAGCAGCATGAATGTCAAGCGACAAGATGCCAGGAATACTTGCACTATGAAGACCCTAAAATTTGTTAATAAATATAGCCAGTAATACTAAGTATAATGTTTAGTGAGGTTACTAAATAGTACCACAGAGAATAAAAAATTATAGGTTTAATGTAACACAGATTGTGTGTCAAGTGATGCCATGACGTGGCAACTCCATAAACTTTCTGGCTTGATCCCTGTCATCAAGCCAGATTCCTACTTTATATTTTATAATTTTTTAGATCCAACATTCATGAAATAAGCGGTTTAGTTATGGGCCAGCACCATAAAACCTCTGGATATTTTCTTAGCAACTCTGTGATCATACTCAATTATTTTCTTCTTCTGTAATGGACTAGGAGCACTTATAGAACCTAAAACTCCTGATTTTATAAAAATCATGCTCATGAAACGTGTTATATTAAATTTACTTCATCAACGATACAATAATACCCCTGTCGCAGCAGACCTGTGTACTCAGCGAAGTTCCAAATCGGTAAGATAATAATATATGAGAAGTTTTATCAAAAACTGTTAATAAACATGAAAATTATTTGTTTTTCTCCATAAGATTAACATGGGAAAGAGTGTGCAGGTTTGCTGCTGTGAGGAACACTGAAAGTAAGCATTTCTACCATAAACTATTTTTATTTTTAACATTAATACCAACTTTCATGAACATCTGTCCATAAATAAAGGAGTTTGCCTATTCCCTATTTAATCATACAACGTACTGTGTTTAGATTTTTTAACATCTCGGTAACTGTTGGAGATGGAGAAAAACTTTAAGGAACTAAATTGTGTAGTTTTTTCAGCTAATTCTAATGAGGAAAGATAAAATTTAAAAACTTTTTGAATTACATATGAAGAACGCAAAAACCCAATTTTTGCGTCCCCCCCCCAAACTACCCGTTCCCATTGACAGACACATCTGGGTTACGAACTCTTCTGAGCAAATGTCCACGTCTCTACCAAATTTGGTCTCGAACGGACCATTTTTACAAAAGTTATCGTGTTCATAGACACACACACACATATACAGGGGTATTGATATAAATGTGTCAGCTATTTTATTCGAAAATTATAAGAGATATCAACAAATTATAAATTATAACTACCATGGATTTTTTATTTTAAAAATTTTTGTTGAAATGAAAAAATTTTTCCTGCCATTTTTTCAATATGGCTGAAAACTTTATATTTCTTATGGAACACTCTATATTTTACAATTTATTCCAGTATAACATTTAATTTTAAGACAGTTTTATTCTTGTGTATTTTTCAATAAACCTAACCGTGGCAAGACTTAAGCCCAAGACCATGTTATTTCAGTACAGTATTCCACATTTTCTTCTCTTCTGTTATCAGTTTCCATTTCAGAATCTTGCTATGTCACTTGTCTAGGTTATAATCAAGTTTGTTTGAGTTAAGTTTGCATCAATGCAGCCTAGAGCAGTTTAGATATGGCTGAATACATTTAGGTTTGGTTATGATATGTTATTACCAGAAGATAAGAAGACTGGAGAGCCTTAGTTCTCATATCACACGATCCTCTGGGCCTGATCGTTTAAATTGTGTATAAGATACTTAGCGCATGTGGGAGTAGTCACCATTTGACATTTCATTTCTGAACTGTCAATGCATAGCTACTTGATTTTGAGGTTAGATGTACAAACACGTGACGCATGCACGAGCGGTCACTATTTAACATTTTCAACACTGAACTATTCATGTGTAGGTGTTTAAGGTTAGATGTAGTGGTTGTTAGTTTAGGAATTATTTTTATGGCCAAAGTGCAAACTGAATCTGTGGTCATGAAAGGTTGTGAAAAAAGAAGGTTTTCTTGGTTGTGGCCACGTAGGTAAGGTATTACTTACAAATGGTTACATGCTTACATGATTGAAAATGGTCAGGTTTACTCTAAATATTTATTGCATAGTCGAAAAAATGAAAATGAATTTATGAGGAATTACAAATATTTAGCATTTACCGGGTGAGATGCTAGAGTGTGGAAGTTTCGGACAGTCTCGTGAGTGACCAAATCTTCAGGAACAGTTCTGCCCCTCTTCTTCCGCTCTTGGGTTAGGACTGTGGCTTTGTCCTGAAGCTTCTGAATTATTTCTGGTGTCATGCCTGCCTGCTCTGTCGGCTGAGCAGCTACTCCTGCAGCCTCCACAGCAATAGCCTGAAAAAGACAGTTTATCGACTAAAATAATCTACATTCAAATACCTAATAACGCATGTAAATTATGCATAAAGCGCATGTAAACGCATGATGCATACGAACTTTAAAGAACTTTAAAGATAGCTCATCTGAAGGTTTTGAATTACCCTACTTTATGGACTTTTCTAACCTTTATTAATAGTCTTTTTCAGACTTGTAAGAATCAAACCAAAGGACTTTCCTGTTATTCAAACTAAAAATTGTATATAATTATATATATATATAATTGTGTAACTAAAGATTGAGACTAATATAATTGTCTTATTTCTGTATTATTCATCATGGGACATTTGAAATACTGCAAAAACAATTGTTAGGACCATTAAAGTACAACCTATACCTCAACCAGAGAAAAATCTTTAAACACATTAAGTTACAAAATGTCTCAATAAAGCACCAATATTCAAAAGTTAAACTAAAAATACTTACTTCCCATATTCCTATCTCTGAATAGTGAATATTGAGTGAGTACAAAATTGCTTGAATCAGACCATATAAAATAAAGTAGACAAATGGATATTAAATCTTGATTTTTTCTGTGATTATCAATGATCCTACTTTATGACAATAGGCCTACTTTATTTACCGGTTGTGGTATTCCTGTGGTGGGCTGAGCAATGCCAGCTTGAGGTTTAAGTGTTGCAAGAGCCTCACGCGCTGCTGTAACTTCTTTGGTGAGTCTCCCTATCACTCGACAAGCTGCGTCATGTTGATACAAAGCGTGACTAAGCTCCTGCCGGGCTGTCTGTAGCTGCTGCCGCTGTGTGAAGCTGTGTAGCATCACAGCATCCCACTCATCCTGCAAAGTCTTGAGGATTGCAGGGATTGATGTTGCCGATGGAGGCTTCGGTTTGACAACTGGGGTTGCTGTATAACACACATTCATGTTTCATTCAGTATAATGGAACTTAAATTTTCATACCGGCAATTTTCTTTTCAGAGAATTGGCAAATATTTGTTGGCTTCAATTATAGCTCATAATCCCTAATAATCTGTTCAATATTCTTACAAACTAAAAAATATATAATATTCCCAAGAAACAATTTATTTCTGCAAATAAAAGTTAGGCCTACATAGTTATTGTTACCTGCTGCAAGAGAAGATGTGGCTTTCAGCATAAGATTATGTTTACATAAACCTCAGAATTAAGTCTAATTACAATTACTTGATTCTTCTAACAGATGGTAAACAACAGAACCTTTTCTGTTGAAGACATTGTGCCAGACACATATGGTATACATAAGGATCTAGGGGGATAGCTATTCTAATTTTTTTGACATGGATGTGTCTTAGCTTGGGGGGGTTGGTGTATTGGCAATCAGTCTGACCAAAATCTGTAACAGTGACTGTCATATGGTTATATGGACAGCTGTTCAGAGAAACTGAAAACATTCCCTTTATACATATCCATGATCTAACCTATTTCCCACAGGAAAATAAATATAATCATCTTTTATAATTGTTCTGTCACAGAATTATCATTACTAATTAGCAATTTAATTTTTTATCTATAATTCATTATTTTACAGTGAAGCCTACTCACTTCTGATCTCGATGAGCTGTTCCACAGATAGTTCTTTTCCAGATATGGGATCCACTCCATTTTCAATTATATACTTTTCAATCAACCGCTTTTCGAAAATGGCTCCTGAGACTGGCGATACCACTGGGTGTTCAGGCACTTCATTTGAAACTAGAATGTAAAATAGGAGTCATGAAAATAGCCTATTGTCTAACAAATTATTCACTATTTTGTGCAATTTTAACACGTTTAGTGCAGCAACACTGGCGCAGGGGCAGAAAATATCGTCCTAGAACAATGTCAACAATCCTACTTCAGTCTGAACTCAGCCTCATACTGGGAATATTGGACTGATTGCTATGTTTTATTTGTTCTTTTATGTGTTTATGGTCTGTCACAACCTTTGGCGAGCTTTGTATTTGTGGCGCCCATTCCCTGCTTTGATGATGCTTTTGCTCCGTGCTCAATGTCACACTTTAGCAACACAATGTTAACTAAAAGTTGGAGAGTAGGCTAATTGTTTTAAAGCAGCCAGTTTTTAGATAGTCAGATATTTTTAAAAGGCACTAAACAGACAGCACAATGACTTTGCAAAAATAAAAAAATCTGATACAGAGAATCATTTAGTCTGTCTAAAGAGAGCACCAGCTGAAAGCCACTAACTTATTTCATTTTATTTGAATATAGAATCATTTAGACACGGGTGTCTTTCTCAAGAGAGCACCAGCTGAAAGCCATTAACTTACGTCATTTTATTTCAAGATAATTAGGGCCTATTTATATTGGTGGCTGGAAACTACCTATCTTTTTGAAATTGTTTATTTATTAAATTTGTATATTAAGCTTCACAGGTACAGTACATTTTTCATATTAAGGGTAATAATACACCAAATGTACTAAGAACAGATATTTTAGCTTAAGAGTTTACTTTTAAAATGGTGTTTAAATTATCTTACTTTGTCACTTAGTTGCATTATGCATTGACTAAAATTTGACTCTTTAGGTGCCTGTGCACCTTTCAGTATCAGCAAACATCCGGGCATCATCTTACTAAATATTAAAGATCTCAAGCAACTAACTTAATTTAATATTAACATTTATATAGGTCCTAAATTATATATGTTTTATTTTATTTTTGTTTATATAAATTGACTTTTACATATTGATATTTAATTTAGGCCCTATTATTGGACCACTTAGTCATGCATTGACCCTTCACAACCACACATCACCCTTAAGCCTAGTTGGATAAACAATATGATTCCAAACTAAAGTAATTCATTTTATTGCTAAAAATTACTTAATCATGACTGTGTTAAAAGGCAATGTACGGTAAGCCTAAGGCGGCTTGTTTTGATGTTTAGGCCTACTTATTTAATTACATCAAGTTATTCCATTCAGAATATTAGTCCTATTTAGAAAAATATGTTTAGACCGAAAGAATTAAGCCCAAGATGAACAACAGGATCGATAGAAAAGTGTTAACTACTAAATCTGTAAGGTAGCTTAATTTGCATTTTAAAGTTAAGAGAATGTAGGTAGGGTACATTGAGACCTCAGTACACGAGTAACTTGCAGACATCAAAGAAGGCAAGGAAAACAAATTGAGTCCATACAAGATAAAGAGAATGAATTATTTTTAGTCCACTTCCAATTTATTATTTGAAAATAATAAGGCCTATGTAGAAGCCCCAATGAAGGTACACACCAGCACTAATGTAGTCTTCAATTTAGTTCCTAAAATCAAACTATAACATGGAATATTACAGAAATAACACTATTACAGGATTCAATACAAAAGTATTGTATTGTATCATGTATTGGTATTCTCTAGGATAAAAGCTCATACTAACATGACAATTGACAAATGTTTAGGAGTAAGTGAGAAAGACTAAGCAGAACAATTAGTGGTTTTGTATAACTATGGATATGCATTAAAACTTACTAGCACACGTCAAAGACATTGTTCCAAGGTAATTATAAAATGTCACTAGATTAAAACCCGCAATTTAGACGACACCGGCACTTGAACTAACCAACCAAGCCGATAAATACCACAACTTCCATAAATTTTAAGGTTATATATGTGTAAAGTGAATTTAGGGTAAAAAAAATGTTTAAGTTGGTGACAGGGAAGCTGTGAAAACAATTATGTCGACTAGTGGAAATTAAAACTTTCAGTACATGTATTAAAGTACTGTACTACATTAAATCAAGGTATAGAACTTAAATATCACTTTAATGTGTGTTTTAAAACTTACTTACTAAGCTATACTACAAAAGCTATACTATACGGGTAAAAGAGAAACTTATTATTTTATGCGACATAAATCACTTAATATTTAATTACAAACAGCCCAAATTAGTTCGAAAGAGAGTTTTTTTATAAAAGTTAGGATTTAAAAAGAAGATTTAATAAAATTTCATTAAAATTATAACTTATAACCAAAACTATAAAAGGAATGTCAGGACTATGACATACATATACACTATACATATATGTATTTCATCAGAGAGGAACGGATTCGTTCATCTATAATTTCATTTCAGGTATTTCATATATGTATTTATTGAATATCATATTCATGAATCTTTTAATATATTTTACAGATTAATATACAGTATTTCATTTTCTCCACGACCATGTTCCATATACTGACCATAAATAAGTGGCACATCAGTGAAGTATGATACAAACTTCTTTCCTTTGAAAGCGCACTTAATAAAAATGAACTCTACAAGAAATTTATAAATTATAAAATGTCACTAGATTAAAACCCGCAATTTAGACGACACCGGCACTTGAACTAACCAACCAAGCCGATAAATACCACAACTTCCATAAATTTTAAGGTTATATATGTGTAAAGTGAATTTAGGGTAAAAAAAATGTTTAAGTTGGTGACAGGGAAGCTGTGAAAACAATTATGTCGACTAGTGGAAATTAAAACTTTCAGTACATGTATTAAAGTACTGTACTACATTAAATCAAGGTATAGAACTTAAATATCACTTTAATGTGTGTTTTAAAACTTACTTACTAAGCTATACTACAAAAGCTATACTATACGGGTAAAAGAGAAACTTATTATTTTATGCGACATAAATCACTTAATATTTAATTACAAACAGCCCAAATTAGTTCGAAAGAGAGTTTTTTTATAAAAGTTAGGATTTAAAAAGAAGATTTAATAAAATTTCATTAAAATTATAACTTATAACCAAAACTATAAAAGGAATGTCAGGACTATGACATACATATACACTATACATATATGTATTTCATCAGAGAGGAACGGATTCGTTCATCTATAATTTCATTTCAGGTATTTCATATATGTATTTATTGAATATCATATTCATGAATCTTTTAATATATTTTACAGATTAATATACAGTATTTCATTTTCTCCACGACCATGTTCCATATACTGACCATAAATAAGTGGCACATCAGTGAACTATGATACAAACTTCTTTCCTTTGAAAGCGCACTTAATAAAAATGAACTCTACAAGAAATTTATAAAAACGATTACTTTATTTAAATGCTTTTTAAATAACATGAAAATTCTAGCGCTTCAAAATTTTATCTTATTTTGCCTGTAGATCTAAAAATATTCTTTATTCTCCCAATGTACATTTCGCTACTTAGTGTAGGTAGCATCAACACAGGGTAAAATCTTGAGTGTAAATAAATATTATTAAAATAATTTCTTGTTTAAAATTTCATATGTTTAATATTTTCATGAAAACGTGGTTATTGACCTAAATGATGTGGAAATATTCAAAGATTAACCCTTTTAGTGCTACTGGTGTTTTCTACTAGGTGTTTGTTTACCTATCATAGATGAACGGATAGTAAAGTAAAATTATAAAGTAATAAAACTTATAATCCGTTCCTCTCTCTCTGTTAATATGCAACATATCCTTTCTGGCAAATACAGAGGAGTTGTTTTCTTTTTTACTTCTGTTTTATCCAATACTATAATACGTGCAATGTTTGTATATATGCACACGGATCTCGAAAACGGCTCTAACGATTTTCTTTAAATTTTAAAAATAACTAATTTCCGAGTATAAAATAAGATCTATAGATGTCAAATGTCCAGGAAAATTCTGGTTTTCTTGTAATATTAAGTTTAAAGTCTAAAAATTAACATTACGCTTACGGAGAATCAAAAAATGTAAACAATAAAAATCAAAACATCTGTTTTTATTTAACCGTTTGACAGTTGTTGGTTGAAGATGGTGGTGAACAATTTGTGTATAGAGAGGTTGCATAAATATTTATACTACGTATGTAATAAATGAAAAATTATCAAATTAATAAACAATTTGTAAAAACTAAAGGGTAAAATAACTATGCGAAATAAAAGCAGAAAAAAGTATTTCCAAAATGTTCCGTGTTTTGATAGAAAACATATTCATTGGATTGCTTGAAGCCACTGTAACAAACCAATTAATTTATGTAAATTAAATTTCTCTTTTGCTTTTCAATCCTCATTCCTTTTCTAACAAAATCAGTTCATCGCAGGCTAATAATAACTGTATGGATAAATAAATACAGTATAAGATCAGCTAAAACGATTGAGGTTGGCTAAAAACCCCTAAACGACTGCCCCTTGACCGACGCCGAAGCACAGTGGCTAGCGGTCAGGTTTCACTTGCCAGAGGTTGTGAGATCGATCCATAACCGGTGACTATATTTTTGTTCAGTGTTTATGCTATATTAATTAAGGTGTATAAAAATCGTTTTTATTTAAACCACATAAATGTTTTCATTGAGTAATAAAGTTGTTTTAATTTTGTTAATTAACTTGTATAATACATATTTTATTCTATCCGACCAAAGCTCGGTCACCAGGTACTGAAATTCTATATAAAAACGTGTTCTGTGATTGTATCTTATTGATGTAAATATGGTCATCATTAGTTTTTTTACTACATTGTTGAATGTATATCACTGTTTACCTTTAAGGGGTTGGATTGAATGGCGTCTTAAAAAACCTTTTAAAATATTGTAGTTTTTGATGTTAATGAAGTAGTTACGGTTTTGGCTTAAATTAATTCTTTGTTTACTAGTGTGTTAATTATTTTGTTATTATTCAAGTAGGGAGTTACTTGGCAGGCTGATTTCATACAACTGTACTTTGTAAAAAACTTTATGAAAAACTCTACACGCAGAACTGCTAAAGAGGTTATCCATTATGTACTGGAAATGCTTTTATTTATAGATTGTATAATACATTTTCTTTTGTAAATATGTTTGTACATTCTAGGAAAAAATTTTTTTGCCATCCGTTCAACGCTGACCTAGCACTTTATGGAGCTATCTCCAACATCGGTTTCTAACAGTTTGCCATCGGTTTCTTCTCCTTCAGAAGGTGCCAATAGAACAATCTCATCCAGTGGTTTCCGTTGCTTTTTTCTGCCAGTTGGGATTTTCTTAGGCTGACCGCACACTGATTTCACCTGAAGCAAGTATTGCGAGGCAAAATGTTTCGCTGGGTACTAACACCCCCTGTATTACAATGTGAGGCGCCCCGCAACGTTTGCTTGATGAGTATGCGATCCTCTAATTGAAATACACGGGGCGCTAATGAATGTGACTTCAGGTGAAATGCTGCATCAGTGTGTGGCCGGCATTACTGTCCCTGCACAATACATCTCGGTTTCTTTAACGTTTGTGAAAACCAACGAGATCTCTTCTATTGCTAGAAAACCTCCTACACAACCATAATATAAGGAGCAAGTTCAACCTTGATATCCCGAGACGAAGGTTGATGTTTACCTCCAAACAGTTTCCTGACAGGTGTTAAGGATGTTTAACACAATTCATGATAAAGTGAAGAAGGTATTGGAGAAGACCTGTTTTCAGCGTGTTTTGACTCTGTGGCTGAAGGATATGGCTTTTTATTTTGTTAATGAGTTTCTCTCTGGAACACTCACCTCCCTGCTGAACGCCTTTGCTAACTAAGTTCTAGTTAGGTTGATAATTTCTAACATTATGTATTTTCTTCTTTATATACAAATTGACATAAACAATCCAGGATTACTTGGTAAAAGTTCAGTATGGAAGGTAAAGGTAAAGATTAACAGATAGCAAGTCGAATGAAACGTCACATAAGGCAGCCATCCTCAGTTTTTCAACATTCTTTGGAAAAAAAATTTTTCTTATGGAGAATACTTAAAAGTTAATTTTCTTGTTATTTCTCAACCGTTTTGCATGCAATTTGGTATGTAGTGTAAGGTGCCATAATTCAATAAATCTACATAAATAAGTTTTTATTTTCCCTCTGGGGCCTGTTTCATAATCATGCCCTAAATACTAATAAAAATTTACAAGTTACAAATCCACAAATTAAAAGCTTGTATGCGTATATCAAACCAAGTTTTATCATAAATAGAAGAGTTTGCCTATTCTCCATAAGATTAACATGGGAAATAGTATGCAGGTTTGCTGCTGTGAGGAACACTTAAACTATGATTTTTTATCATAAACGTATGGATCCCAACCACATGAAGCTAAATACAAAGTTTCATCCAAAACTATTGATTGGTATGATTAGTATTGGAGCCCCTAAATACAGTGTACTGTGTTTAGATTTTTTAATATCTTGGTAACTGTTAGAGATCATGTATATAAAAAAATTTTAACGACTATTGTTTTTGGACTATTGGCACCTAAAGACAAAAAATAACATGGTCCCGGGCTTAATCTTACCATGAGACCTAGGGTAATAGCTTCTTCCCTATGGGAAATTCGCTACCCTAATATATAAAAATTTTAACGACTATTGATTTTGGTCTCTGGGCACCTAAAGACAAAAAATAACGTGGTCCCGGGCTTAAGTCTTGCCATGAGACCTACGGTGATAGTTTCTTCCCTATGGGAAATTCGCCAAAAGAACAAAAACTTAGCATCTTGTCATGTATTTATAACATACATAATTAGGTGTTGTGACATTGCACTCTATAAATGAATGTTGATTTCTCTCCAGCCACTGGTTACAGATTCATTTGAACTGATTCAGAAAATACCATGTGTATTTTATATCCTCTAAAGATTTTATTGATTATTTATTAAATAAATACACAAATGTCTCATTCTTTCAAATTTACGACAGAAGATATCTCCTGTTTTTTAAATGATTTCTAGATGGTTTAGAAATCTTGATACTGTTCAATAAATCAATTTTGATTTGATATGAAACCAAAATGAATAAAGATATAATTGTTAAATAACTATTTTAAGGTATGTGGAATGCACTTTTTGTGTAATTTCCTTGAGGAAGACAGCTTACTGTAAGACGTAAGTTACTCTCTACTCCTATAGCAATGAAAATATGCTTCTTTTTTCTCAGTGTTGGTATTAAATTGAAATACTTGGAACCATTTGAAAATGTTTGAACTAAGTTCTCTAAAACATTTTTAGAACTATCTGTTATCTTTAGACCAACAGAGAAAACCACTTTCTTATCAACCAAAAGGTAGTAAAACTGCCTATTGGATTCACTCACAACCACAAAATTGTTTTTCAGGTTTTTAGAATCAAAATGATAAAAAACAGAAAACAGTAACCTATAAACATATTTTTCTTTAAACCTTGTCCAACGAAACTTAATCAACTTTTCAAAAGTAGTATAAAACCAATACAAAGCTCTTTTAAATTGAATGGGATTTGCTGACAAAGAAGAGGAAATCGACTTGAAGAAATTTACACATTTAGTTAGTAGGGCTTTGTCTGGAAGATATATTTCATCATAGTATTTCTTGAGCTTTTGGCCAACCATATATTTGACTTCTAAATTAGGCAGTTCATAGAACAACAGTGATGAATTGTTGAAACTGGTGTTTTGTGAAATGGTGAGGTAGCCTTGTTCTAAAAAGAAATAAAATAAAATATTTTCTGGAACTTGATCTTCTGACTTATCTTTTACCACAATGTCTCTCAAGTTAATCATGTCATTTATAGTAAACACTTCATTATGGTCCATGTCTATAACATTGCCCACTGCTAACTCTTCAATTTTTTTTCTCATAAAATTTATCTTACAAAATAATTTGAGATACCGCATTAAATCAAACTTTTGATGAGCACTAATTTTAAAAGTCTTTTTATCTAAAAAATTTAAAACTGAGTTGAGGCTGAATACATTAGTTCCGCCAAGAGTGACGAAACCTCCATAAAAGGCATAGAATAAATCAATATCATTCCTTGTTAGCTTTGGAATAGCATTCATAAACAAGTTATTAATTTCATTTTTTGACAATCCAAAATATTTTTGCAGAGTATGGTTTCCTAAGAAGCTATGAAACTGAGTTTGGTCAAATTTGTATATCCCTGCTGCTGTAATGTACGATTTTCCCATTATAACTGCTTTACACTTGTATTTGTTGGCAGTATTCAAAACTGTTGCTATAATGTTTAAATTAAATTTTAGAACTCGGTTTAGCTCTTTGCCGTCTTTGACCCGAAACATTGCTTCTGAGGAGGGGTCTTCATAGTTGTCTATTAGTAAAATGATACGCCTTCCTAAGAACTGTTTGTTCAGTATTATTGCTAGTTTGTGAAGTGCTTTGGTTACATCCTGTCCGTAAAATTCTTCATATTTCCCATTAATATCACTCCACTTATCAACAAAACGTTTTTCTTTCATTGTCAACGTTTCACTTTTACATAAATATTTATGCTGTCTTATTGCATTATGGATTATCTCCCTAAAACATATAACTGAAAATTCAGAGTCTTTTATCTTGTGTTTACACTTAAAATTAACTTCAATAACTGGGTATTTTCCAAAATGTCTATCCATTATTTTCTTATTTTTAGTTATTTTCAGTGAGTTCTCTATGAATAGATGGTAATTACTTGTATCATTTACAATATTTCTTTTTCTGGATGCTTTTGTTATAGTTTGACAGTCTTCATTGACTTGAAGTTCTATGAATGTTTTCAACATTTTAAGGTTTGCAGATTTTCCCCAACCAGATGGGACTGTTATTAACATGTTTCCAGGGGATTTAAAAATTTCTTGTATTAATAAAGATTTGTCCACAAAATATTTACTCTTCACAATGGCTTCAAATTCATGTTCAGCTTCATTAGTACATTTTTCTAAGTTCGCCTGAAAAATTAAATGTAATTGTTCATTTTATATAGAACACCGACATTACTGGTCTCTGGTGATGTTATCTTCATTATTAAGTTGTTATGGATTACCAAATCAGTGATTACTCAAACAGTATATAATTGAATGGGTCCCTTGGAAAACAAAACTAGGGCTACCAACTCAAATATCGTCAAAACCAAATATACCACGGTGTAGCTTGTGGTGTCTAGAACCTTTTCCTCTAAATATCTAGATTTTTTGAAATTTCGTCGCTTGGAACATTTTCCGGGGGACCCATTCAATTCAAAAAAAGATCTTTACAAAACTAATGATTTATTATTCTATTATAAAACAGCCCAACGTTGGGATATTCTCACATTTAGATTTTAGTAATAAAAGTATGCCTATAATAACCTCATAATATTTCAGAATTATCCATTATAGTTTATAGTAATTTAATTATTGTAGATATTTAAATTCCAGCTACCAGTTATATTCAAAGGTATTGATTACTTATTATTGTTTTTTTAGGACAAAAGCCATGTCACATTATCGTTTAAACTTAAAGTTCTCTCCTGCTCATAGTATAAGCTGTTACACGTCAAGTTGAATCAAGTAATACTTTAATGAATTTACCACAATAAATGCTCTGTTTTCTTCCCTCAACGTAACCAAGATCCCTTATGCCTGGAGATGAAGTCAGCTAATATTTTATGCTTTATTTAACTTACACTGTTTGATCCAGGTTGAACAAACGAGAAAAGTACCATGAACAGAATTCCAGATGTCATTTTCCAAGCAGATGTTCATGTTATGAAGTACAAACTCAACTCTAATTGTTTTCTCATTGTTTACTGATATAATCTTATCAGCCCAATCAAAATTTTACGGTGCTAACATTAAAAAAATACATAGTAACTACTATGGTAATTTCAACTAAATCCATCTGAGAAGGGCCAATTATTTTTAATAAATCTTATAATCCCCTTTCCAAAATTAAATTCTCAACACTGTATACCCTTTAATGAAGCACTATAAAAGTTTAAATGAAATATGTCAATTTATATGTACAGTATATGAATATAGTGTACAGAAGTATACATAGTATAAATGGAACCAGAATTATAGTTTTATATTTTTATTTTACAACATAACACCTTGTATTAAATTACAATAAAATCCCTATTCTAAATACAGAATAATACTGACAAATTTGTGAATCTTATTCGTCTATATTTTAAAGTTAGTTAATAATCATTATGACAACAAATAGAACTTAAAATTATTAAATCTTATAAGGAAGTGTCCTTTGGTATAATTTGAACTTATAAGACCTATAAATGTCTTTTTTATTTTCTATGACTAATTTTCTTTGAAATCATATAACAACAGGAAAAGTTATTTTTAAATATTGTATTACTTCAGTTGAAGTGTCAAAAATAGAAGCTTGTTTTTACTATTCTAATTTTAACATAATGCAGTAAGTTATTTGTTAAACTTTTACCACAAGACTTTGGCCTTAACACAATCAATTACTAATTGAATATTTTTTAGTACACTATGTGTTAGTGGGACCAATCTTTGATCACTAAGTCTGAAAATGGATTTTTTCCATAAAATCTCAGGTTTATAGTTACTCAGCTTGCCCTCAATCAGTTAACTATAAAAATACACTTAAATATATAAGACTGATTCATATCACTGTAAAGAAAAAATTAAAAGATAGTAAATTTTGTCATAATTCATCAAAAATTCAATGAAAACAGCTTTGTATTCAATCGTTTTTATGAAAGATCATAACCCTACCTCAACCTCAACAGGCTTTTAAAAATCAAGTTTAAAAGCAATTCCTTGTAAAATTAAAATTTTATTAAAAAATTTAAATTCAATTAAAAAATAAAAATTCCAATTAAAAAACTATTCCTGTTATTAGACAATCTTACATACTCTCCTTTTTAGCAGCTGTCCATATTACTGTATACATTAATGTATGACATACTCTTCTTATAATTATCTTAACAACAACATAAGACATTGAACTATTGCTTTTCCTTTAGGAGTATTATAGAAATGTATAATTTGAACTTATAAATACAGTGAATACCTGTGTCCTTAAAATTTGATAATTTTCTAGAAAACATTTATAAAACTGAAAACTAATTGAATTAATCCTCTATCCATATAGGCCCCTATTATTTTATGTAAAGCGCTGTTCTAAAAATTTTTTACTAATGAGGATATAATACTATACAGCTCAATGATAATACTCAACAAAACTTATTCTCCAAAAAAGTCAACTGTGTTTCTAACTAGCAAATCAAATCAAGGTCTACTATTATAATAGTTTCTGCCAAAGTATACAATTAACCAATTTTTACTAAAGTAAACACCTCCTATTAGTTCCACGAGTATCATAAAATAAAAATAAAATGTTGGTTACAACATTTTTATTAGGGTAGGCATAGATCATCTTGCTTCCTAAGTCCTTAATAACTTCTGAAAAAACTAATAAACTTTAGAAGCTGACCGAGCCATTGCAGTGTTCCGATACAGGTACAAAATTTCCTATGACAGTACTGCCGACCCTATATTTATCAACCAAATAGGTTTGCAGATTATTGGCTTACAGAAACTGACGTCAATAAAATTGAACAATTAATCATGAAAGTGAGAGATCCTAAAACCAAGTCAAACCTTCTCAGTTTTTATAGTTTATTTTCTTTAGCCACCCAGTTAAGTACAGTACAAGTAAATTACTACTAGTTTATTTAAGTTATTTATTTTTAAACATGGCTTAAGCATTATTGCCACATTTTGTACTCATAAAGTTAAAATTATTTAGTTTAATTATTACATGAAAAGCCAAATAGCTTTGTCTTTGGTTTAAGATAGCTATTAAGTTCTCAAAATATGTGATATATCTGATGATAAACATTTTGAATTGCTGTGAAATGTTTGCAAACTATTATTATATTATTAATATTTTTTATTAATAATAATAATAATATAATAATTTATAAACAATTATTATTTATTGTACTATCTAAAAAACATCATCTAGAACCTCATTATAAATAGAATGAGTCATTTGGGATTAAATTTTAAGAAGCCTAAAAATATCTAGGTTCCTAAAAATGGACAAATTAAAATAACTTTCAGTAAGGAACCTTCTCTATCCATACATACGGTATCAATATATTTTACAATTGGAGGCATCCCTAAGAATAAACAGGAGAGAATATTAAAATTGTTAAAAATTAAATTTCAGTAGGTAAAAATAAAAAAATATGAAATGTAAAAAAAAAATGTACAACATATAAAGCCCCTTTTATGCACGGCATCGGGCGTCACAAAAAGGTGTAAGCAAAAAATAACATTTGCAGCATTATTACATTCAATGGAGTTTAGAAAAGCACTTTTTCATATGTTTCAGAGTTCTCTGATGGAAACAAAAAAAATAATCGAGGTAAAGTTTTTGTCTATACAAAAATTTTGTTAATTATTTATGTTTAGTTTGGTATTTTATTAAGGTTAATAGTTTTTTTAGATTTTATGAATTAAGCTTTTAATTTTTACATCACACTTTCTTCATTAAATTACAATCATAAAGAGTAGTAGTGTCCCACAGTTGAGTACTGGTATGTAATATACTGTAGTTTCATACTAAAGATCTTTAAAAAGAGAATGGTGTTCTAGATCACAAACAGTTAGACTACCACAACCTATGAGAATGAATGTGAATAAAATTAAGTAATAGTTTTTTTGTGCATTGTCACAACTTTTCATGTTAAATACCATAATTGATACCATAAAATATGATCAAATAAATTGTACTACTGAATATTTCAATAATATACTCGTATATTGGTTATATACATCCATTCAATCATGGCTTAAGTTTAGTGTAGTTTCATTTGTCAACATTTGCTTTTATTTTATTGATAATGAATAACCAATAAAAATGTTTTTATGAATTCATATAAAAGTTAGACCTTTTTGAGTATGGTACACTAAACTTCAAAAATGTATCCCTGAGATTTTTAACTTCCATCTACTATGTTCATTAAATTTAAAATTTTCCTTGAGTGAGTAAAAAATATTTTGGTTAGGGAAAGCAAATCTAATAATGGAATCTAACGTAAAGTTAAAAATATTTTATAGTGACCAAAGTAGATGTACACTTTAAATAAAAAGACACTACTTAAAATTCAAAGGGTAAATAAAGGATTGTGTATGATTAAAAAGGTTAAACTAAATTACTGAATTACATATATAAAATGATTCAAAGTAAGAGTCAAATGTTTTGAATGTTAATAGTATTCAGGTCGATGAAACTTTGGTCAACAGTATAAGATAATATAGTTAAACATATACAATAATTAAACATTCACAATGCTGTCTCTCGAGGCAGTCTGTTTGAGTTTCTCTTGCATTTGAGTTAACATATCCTGCATTCGTCGAATCTGGAAAAAAAATTAAATTGATTTACAATCTTGCATTTAGATTGTTGCACGTAGAATGTTAGATTTTCTGTGATTATAATGCACATTATAATGTGATTATAATGCAATAATGTTTGGTAGATATTCTAAAATGGGAAAATTTTAAATGGGAAAGTGGGATGAGATAGAATGGATATAGATGAGATAGACAGTAATTTTAGAACATACTTTCTTAATTATAATAAAATGTGATTTTACTTCATCACACAGTGTTTTATTCAATACAGTACCTCAGTTAATAATATACTGGAGAATAAATATAAATATAATTATTCTCTCTTGTTTCAATCAATATGTATCCAATGATTGGTAAATCTATATAAATAAAATTAGAGTTTTGTCTGTACATTGCTCAGAGTTATTCCTTTTTTAGTTATTTTTACGTTTCGAGGGTTAGAGAATCGAAACAAGTCTTATATCAATTTGTGTCTGTGAGACTCAAAATGCATTTTACGCAGTCTTCTCTAAAAAACTGGAAAATTGATAACAATGAAACTTATTTCATGGATTCTCTACATTCCTGAGAAGGTTTTTCAATGCATGAAATTGTTCGCCGCCCCTTAAAAAGTAAATCATTAGTCGCATCTTCTTTTCAATAATCAATGAACCATCTACTGGTAATAATCAGCTGTCGTTGTAGTTTAAAGATTTAATAGAAAGAAAAGCCAACAGCTGTCAAATCAATATTAGTTAGTTAATATTGGTCATTGATTTTAAACCCATTTTGAAATAATACTATATTAAAAAGTTATTTTAACGTATAACTAATTATATAACATATAGCTAATTATGGTTTGATTGTCAAGTAATGCTAAATAATAAAGCTGGGTATTGATTTATTTTCTTTGTTTAGGATTTCAGGTTTACATTTTGTTATGATAATCTTTTTTCTTTAAACTGAATCCTACAACCCGTACAAAGGATGGGTTTACTGCTAGTCTTTAATAATTATATTTTATAAAAATAACAGGGCAAAAACTATAACAACTATGACTGGGACGCTCAGTCACTAGCTAATTGGTCTCCAGGATTGTGGCATCAATGTCACTTCAGTGCTATCATGAACCAGTAGGCCCACTGTTCAGTGTTCACCTGTCCCGTGTCATGCCATTTCCTTAATCTGATTCATGCATTCAATACACTGATTTGTAGTATTTTTTGGACAAAGAATAGTATAAATAAATTGCCACTCAACACTATTTAAAGAATAATAAAATAAAAATAATAATATGTATTCCATAAATAATTTCAGGGAGGACATTAATCCAAAAACTAACTAAAGATTATCTGAGGCAGGCATAAATATGATGTCAGACCCTAAAGGGTAAGAGGATGACAATTACCAACAATTGGATCCAGATTTTAACCGTAGAAAATATTAGAATTAAACATAATACAAAAACTATGTTATTTATACCTCTTCATCCTTCTGCAGAAGTAGCCTGTCAGTTTCAGTGATGACTCCTTCAATTTGGGGTCCAGAGTCTCGTTTCAGTTTTCTGTAGAATTAAAACAGTAATGAAATAACAATTTACCTTAACATGTTCTAGATGTAGTGCGCCCGATCGGTTAAATGGGTGATTCTTTTAAAAGCGGCAGTGTACCTGATGGGTTACAATAAGTACATTAATAAAGCACCCGGTCCCGACTGGGTACACTCACCTTGTTTTATAATGCGGTTAATAACCAATACGGTCACACTAAATATAGCTGAAATGTGTTTCCGCCTCTAGCAGAAGACCTTTAGTTAGTGTGTACCCGATCAGGTACACGTTCGCATTCATTTGAGGCATAAAAAAATTAAATACCCTGTTGCAGCAGACCTTCGTACTCAGTGAATTTCTAAATCAATAACATAATAATAATATATATGACAAGTTTTATCAATATCTGTCGATAAATATGAGAGTTATTTGCCTATTCTCCATAGATTAAAATGGGAAAGAGTATGCAGGTTAGCTGCTGTGAGGAACACTGAAAGTATCTAGGAATTTCTAGTATAAAAATTTTTTAATTTGACCCATAGATTAAAATGGGAAAGAGTATGCAGGTTAGCTGCCATGATAAATACATACACTATGATTTTTAAGCATAAATGGATGGATCTCAACCACATGATGCTAAATATCAAGTTTCATCCAAAAATATTGGTTAATAAGTGAAACATTAGTTTTTCCTTATCCTCCATAAGATTAACATGGATCCCCAAAATACAACGTACTGTGTTTAGTTTTTTAATATCTCGGTAACCGTTGGAGATAGAGAAAAACTTTAAGGAACTTAATTGTGTAGTTTTTTAAGCTAATAGATTAGAATAGATTTTAGAGATTAGTTAGATTTTAGAAATACCTTTCCCTGCTTTTATTTCACACAATTATTTCACCCTTTAGTTTTTACCAATTGTTTACTAATTTGATAATTTTTCATTTATACATAAAATAAATATTTAATGCACCTCTATTCACATATTGTTCACCACCATCTTCAATCATTCAACCAACAACTGTCAAACAGTTATAAACAGTTTTTTTGATTTGTATTTTTTACATTTGATTCTCCATAAGCTTAAAGTTAGTTTTTTAGATTTCAAACTTAATAGTACAAGAAAACCTTAATTTTTCCTGGACATTAGACCTATCTAGAACTTATTTTCTACTCAGAAATTAGTTATTTCCAATATCTAAGAAAATCCTCAGTGCCGTTTTCGAGATCCGTGTGCAAATATATATATATACAAACCTTGCTCGTATTATAGTATTGGATAATCCATATATATTGAAGATTTTCCATCTATTTTATGCTGTTTTTCATTTATAAGAGTATTATTATGTGCTGAATTGTAGGACTCCATTGGATTTATTATCTTCAATTGATATACAGTAAACCTTCTCATATCCCAATCTCTCATATCCGGATCCTCCGATATCAGGACGTGATTTTGAAAGAATACAAAAGTTTGAAAACATTCTAGGAGGCCAAAGTTTGTTAACCCAGTAGTCACGTACGATGTTTGTAGGCCGGTTAGTAGCATGCCAGTTACCGAACGTGGGGTTGAAGTGATGATTCCGTGCTAAAATCACCAAAATCAAAATCACCAAATCCTTAATTCTTGGAAAAACAGTTCAAAATCACCAACAGAAGTTACGGATGATTGCACACGATAATGAGGTGTTTGAAGAGGGTTCAGGGTTGTGGAGCAGGTAGTCGGGATGTGCCTAACTTGTGATGGTACAGCCGGACCGGGCGCATGCGGGATTATCTACCCCTCCTTGCTTACGAGGTCTATAAAATATTTCCAAATATTATTTATTTTATCGAATTTTCCATTGGGAATAAGTTATATAATTACCGTGGGCAGCATGGTTAGAGTTAATATTCTGGTTATATTCTGGTTTTGCTTCTCTTTCAGCGAATTTCCCATAGGGAAGAAGCTATTGTAACAATGTATAGTCAAAACTATTACCGTAGGTCTCATGGCAAGACTTAAGACCGGGACCATGTTACTTTTCCGTTTTGAGGTTCCTAGGGACCAAAAACAATAGCCATTAACATTTTATTTTTACATATTTTTATTTTATATTTAACTACATCTGATTGAGATCCGTCAATGTATGCTTCAAAATATAATTTAATTTCCCATGCTTTATTACTTAATTTATGCTGTTATTGGCAGGACAAATTACATAGTTTGTGGTTTACATGACCCATTCCAGATTTATTCATTTCTCGTGAAATGATACGTATATATTCACATATTATTTCAGATATGCGATGAAGAATTCGCTCCTATTCTGCAATCTGGGTTTGAACTTTTGACTAAAGCTCCTGACTACACAGGCTGTAAGACAACAAACATTACGTGGCCGCCGTGGGTTCAGTCGAGGGGATGTATACCTGTCAAGCGGGCGCTGCAGATGGCCAATTATCGATTCACAGTGGTTTTAGCACTTGGTGGTTTTAGCACTTGGTGATTTTGGCACGACACGGAAGCGATGTTGACGGCGGTAATGTTCAAAAGCAGAGTAGAGGGAACGATGAGTCACCCTTGTCCCGGGCGCCTCAGTCTTGAGCACTACTCTCTGCATTCTGTACTATCTGGTGCAAGGTCACTGACTCACAAAATAATAAACCTCCCCATCCCATTAGCCAACGCATCACATGTACTGTAGTGACGACACCCGCATCAGTGGTCAGTGTCGCCTTTGTTTTGCTTGAGAGCTACTCTTTTTTGCAACGGTTCGTTTTATTTTCTATTACTATGCATAGTGTACCGCTTTATATTGTATTACATATTTTTTTTAGTTTTGATGTCATTAAAGTATTACAACAAAAATTATGTTTTTTTAATTTAATATCCGGATGCTTTATTCCCTTCTCATATCCGGATTTTTTCCTATCCGGATCGGCTGTCGCCACATTAGTCCAGATATGAGAGAGTTTACTGTATATATATTATAATATATATTATTCATTATCTGTTTTTTTTCTGACTTCCCATTAAACAGAATAGGTTTAACAAGTCTATTAGCATAGAACAGAATGGCGTACAGCATATAGTTTTGGCCAACTCTGCAGTTGGTTCATAAGGAAATGCGGAAGGCCTTACGATTTTAATCATGTAAATATGTATATACAGTATATAGGAATAAGGATATCAGCTTAGTATATTCATTGTTGATCCAATTAATTAATCAGTCATCATTAACCCTAGAAGTGGCAAGCTTTTTACTCTTAACTGTAACATAAAAATAATTACTAATATCTTCTTGAAATATCAAAGTTTGAACAAAAAAAGCATAAAACATGCCCCCCCATTAAAACCACTAACCACAAAAACAAAACAGGTGTCCACTGCAATCCAAACTAAGCCTACTCACCTTCAAATCAATAATATAATCTAATTTATTGACAGTTTGGTCATCTGTCGAATAAACATGAAATTATTTGCTATTCTTCATAAGACAAAAATAGTAATTTGCTGCTAAACACTAAACAATTAGCCATTATACCATCAAAAATTCTATTTTTAACATTTATACCATCTTTCATCAACATCTGTCCATAAATAAAGGAGTTTGCCTAATCTCCATATGATTAACATGGGAAAAGAGTATGCAGGTTTGCTGCCATGATAAACACATAAACTATGATTTTTAGCACAAATGTTTGAATCTCAACCATATGAAGCTAAATATCAAGTTTCATCCAAAAATATTAGATAATAAGTGAAAAATTAATTTTTCCTAATCCTCCATAAGATTAACATTGGAGCCTCAAAATACAACGTACTGTGTTTAGATTTTTTAATATCTCGGTAACCGTTTGAGATAGAGAAAAACTTTAAGGAACTTAATTGTGTAGTTTTTTAAGCTGATTCCAATGGTTAAATAAAAAATTATTACATGTGAAAAACACAAAAAACCCATTTTGGGGTACAAAACCCCCCCAAACTACCCGTTCCCTTTGACCGATATGTCTGGTTTACGAACTCGTCCGAGCATTTGTAGGAACACACGTCTCTACCAAATTTGGTCTCGATCGGACCATTTTTACGAGTTATCGTGTTCACAGACACATATATATATATATAAAAAAATTTTAACGACTGTTGTTTTTGGTCTCTGGGCACCTAAAGAAGAAAAAATAACATGGTCTCGGACTTAACTCTTGCCATGAGACCTACGGTAATAGCTTATTTCCTATGGGAAATTCGTAACAGTGTCCACTGCAATCCAAACAAAGATACAAATGCTGTTCTCCCACCCAAGCCGGCCACCGTTTTTTAAGGTGTTCTGTATACCACACATTTGCAAGCCAAAATTGGGATTACATAGTCGGGATTCAAAACCCTAGCATTTCCGAATGGCTTGAACGTTCGATCTGAGTAGCGCGTTAGCCGTTCAGCACTCAGTGCATAGGAGTAGAAGCCTTACTTGGTTTTCAGAATGTGAAGTCTAGTGCACTACAAGTCACTGTTCGGTTGTTTGAGAAAAAATAATTGTCTAACAAGTTTTACTAAACTATACGACAGATTCAACTGCCACTTTTATTGATTTTATGAAATTACGACTTTTATGGCAGTTTATTTAAACATAAAAATAGTAAATTTTTAACCATTAACAATAGTAATCAAAATAATCTTACTGTTTGAGTCCTTATATTCACAAACTTGTAACTTAAGTGATTTTAACCAACTATGAAATAAATATCCAATTCTGTTGGATGCATCTTAGACAGTGTTGCGATAAATAAAATTTAAGAGAGACAAGATCTATGTGTTTGTTTTTTTAAATATAATAGTGTAGTTGTAAAAACTGATGACAAACAGATGATTAGAAAACTTTTTCCCTTCCGGTACTCAATAAATGAAAGGCCCACTATCATCTCTATTACATAAAGCACCATCATGATACTTACTTTATACTTTTAACTGAAATGGCGACCTACCCAGGTAGGTATTTTAAGCCAAGTATGAATGAGGAATGAGAGTAGAATGATTGTGGCGCGATCTTGTAGTCTTGTTACTGACTAAGGCTGACATGTTCCTTAGACAGGACTGTTAATTAATATCCCAACAGCCAATGGCAACTAAGGGACCTACAGTTTAACGTGGAATCCGAACCTCGACCTCTGAATTACGAACTGGTCTAATTGTGAGGATGGCCTTTGCGGATTAACGTAGTAGTCAATAGTGCAGACGTTAATCCACACAAGGGAACACCACACCCACCAACCATCGCTCACAACTATCCACAATTCGTGACCTCCAAGTAGCTGGATTACAGGATGACACCACCATCCCAGTCTTTGTTTATGTCGATAGTTTCAAGTTTATTCTCCGAGGCCAGTTCCAGTATTTTTATGTTTGCAAAAGTATATCATATCAATAGTTTTAAGTAAAACTTTATACTTTGGTGTTCTATGTGATGTGGGGCCTCAATGTAAATATTAACTAGAGTGTGACTGTTTATTAGATGGAATATCATACCCTCTCTCTCGATTGGCTTGCGAGATCTGAGAGATGCACTGAGCTCTGAAGTTTTCATAATGAACGTCCTCTGTCACATCTTTCAGGTCCTGCATGTGAGTGGTTATCAGAAAATTCCTGAGTTTGCTAAAGTCACTGTGCTTCGGATTTTCCACTGAAAAAATAATTGTATATGATTATTATTAGATTTGAAACTTTTTTTGCAAGAGTAGCATACCATTTTTTACTTAATTTAAAGTTTCGATGAAGCATTCACACATATATGTACTATTTCTGTACTATATAAAAAAGGGAAAATTATCTCTAAAATGATCGATAAACTCATATGATTAATATACTAAAACATGAGTGATATCAACTTCAAATCATTTAACTTAGCTAATTGAATGTTTGTTGTGCATGCACTGACAAATAAAAATCATATAAATCCATTGCTTAAAGAATACATGTTGTAATGCCAATCCATTATTTTTTTTAGTAGGGGTACAAATTTCATTCCTGTAACAAAGGAGTAAGGTCACAGACTTTTCCAGATGGAATACAAAATAAGTCTATTATGATTGACCTTGTGAGTAATCATCACAATAGCAGATACAGGTGGAATGGTGATGAGCCACCCACTCTGAGGGTTTACCTGTGGAGAAGTAATTTTGGATTGTACCAAGTTGAAAGTTTACTGTTTACAGTACAACTGTCATTTGTGCATCATTCATGTAAAAATTTAAGTGATCATATTGGATAATTTATATACATTCATCATAAGTAAAATTAAAAAACCACAAGAAAATGATTTGTCTATAAATCTATGTATGAATGCAGGAAAATAGAAACCTAGTAAGTAATTTACAGTACCAGTAAAATAATATATTTTTAAAATTGAGAAGCCCTGAAAAACTCACAAATAAACTTGTGTATAGCTGCTATATTGTCATAGGCTTCCCTGAAAACCAGATACATTCAAATCTATATCTTTTCAAGCATTTCATACATAAAATACCCCTAACGCAGCAGACCTGTGTACTCAGCAAATTCCCAAATCAATAATAATACATAACAGGTTTGATAATATGTGTAATAAATAAGAGAGTTTGCCTATTCTCCGTAAGATTAACATGGGAAAGAGTATGCAGGTTACCTGTCATGATAAACACATAAACTATTATTTCAAAGCATAAATGGACAGATCTCAAGCTCATGAAGCTAAATACCAAGTTTCATCCAAAAATATTGGTTAATAAGTGAAATATTAATTTTTCCTTATACTCCATAAGATTAACATGGGAGCCCCAAAATCCAATGTACTGTGTTTAGATTTTTCATATCTCAGTAACCGTTGTAGCAAAATTTTAAGGAACTAAATTGTTTAGTTTTTTAAGCCAATTCTAATAATAGAAGGAAAAATTTAAATTTTTTTAAAATTACATATGAAAAACTCTAAAACCCCAATTTTGAAATACAACCCCTACCCCCAAACTACCAATTCATATTTACCGATATGTCTGGTAAAAAAACAAAATAAAACAAACTCGTCCGAGTAAATGTAGGAATACAAATCCCAACCAAATTTAGTCTCGATCAGACCATTTTTACGTTATTGTGTTAACAGACACACAGGTACCGGTATACATATTTTGAATGACTATTGTTTTTGGCCTCTGAACATCTTAAAACGAAAAATAACATGGTCCCCGGCTTAAGTCTTGTCATGAGACCTATGTTAATAGCTTCTTCCCTATGGGAAATTCGCTAAAAACAGAATAAAATTTTGTCATGTTGTTACTAGTTATAATATTGATTACTCAATATTTAAATTATAATACTGCACAACTTTTTGATACCTAGTGTTTGTAAAAACATAAACGTGAAACACCAATAACTGTATTTTTAGCTGTGAGTTTAAACCCCCAAACTGTGTAGGCCTACCTTCCACAACGCCCCACGGGTACTGCCGTCCACGCACCTTGCAGCCACCCACCTCAATGACGGTGTTGCTGCCTATGACAGCGAAGGGAATACAAGCCTTCAGCTCTTTATCTTGCTGTTTAAAATCTTCATCTTCATCACTGTCACACTCGGGAAACTGGTACATCTGAACAAAATATTCAAACTAATATGGTTAAGGTACTTTAACAAATTCAGAATTTAAATATTTATTTTAAGAGAATTTCTTAATCGATTCAAATACAAATACTATTCAATAGGATTCTTAGAAAGAATAAATATTTTATTGTATGACTTTTCATGTCTACCAACACATATAATGAACACATTATTGTTGGTAGGTACTTGACAGGTATGTTATACAGTATTAGTTTTAGGTAGTGGGTAAAGTTTTATAATTCAAGAGAACCTTCCCTTCCAAGATCAATAGTCTTTATCTCTTTGGATCCTGGAGCCACTAACACTGGTTTAATAGTGAGGCCTGGGGGTTTTAGGGTAATAAAACATAAATTATAATAGTTAGAACAAATTGAATATCACCTATACATGTTATATATTTTTGGAAATAGTAAAAACCCTCGAAAGAAACATAAAATACTTGTCAATTGTAAAAATTGTAATTTTGATAGTTATAAATTGTATAATATGAAACAAAAATTGTTTCATATACAGTATGAACCTATTTTTTATCTTAACATTCAACACATTGTGCAACAGAAAGAATAAATGTCAAATCTATTTAGAAATTAATTATTTCCAAAATTAAAAAAAATCGTTTGAGCCGTTTTCGAGATCAGTGTGCAAATATACATATATACAAACCTTGCTCGAATTATAGTATTTGATAACAATACAGCTCGCACATATCGTAAACAAAAACAACTCAGAAACAACACGGCTAGTAGCAACAGCTGTCTACTCTGAGCGAGCGAGTGAAACATTATTCAAAAAATATTTATTTTTTTTTTTAATATTTGGCAGACTAACGGAAAACCAAAACATGTAGAGATTAATGACTAAAAAATATGTTATAAGTACCAAAACCCAAATATACGGCGAAAATTTGTTGCTATGGTATTAAATAAGGCCTTGATTTAGGGTCGGCTGTTGGCCAACAGGACAAACAAACTAGCCCGACCTAAGGTCGGGCGCCAGGTCCAAAGTGTTATAAATATGATGGCTGGTAATGGTTGCAAATGTTTTGAAAAATTAGAGCTACAGCTATTAGAATTTGAATATTAGACCAGTAATCTTTATCCTTATTTTTCAAAATAATTTATATAACATTTAATCCTTTAATTTTTTTACTTTATATTTTACAATTTATTAAATTTTTTACATGTTAAGACTGTAATTTACGGTTTGGTTTGTTGATTGTACAGTACCGTACTATGGAATCAATTCCAAATAATTTTTAAAATCAAACAAAAACAGTACAATGCAATATAAAACAGTATACCCGTATATTATATCAATTTTTAAAATTATGGTAAAGACTTACAAATCAGTGATGTTTTATCATAAGTATCATTTACTTATTCACGTACAGTAAATATATTTTAAATAAAATATCTATCTCTCAGATTTAGGTAAACATTCTCTTATTTCCCCCAGTTAATAAAAATACCTACTGTACATAACTGATTTTAAAATGTAATAATTTATTTCAAATAAAGCTTGTGCTTATTAATTTTTTATAATTCCCCTAGCTGACCCGTATTTGGTTCTCCTCGATATCTTGTAGTATACGCTGCTTCAGCTTCTTCACTTCAGGGGCAGTAAGGGTGTCGGCTTTGGCGATCACAGGAACTATGTTGACTTTGCCATGGAGACGGCGCATTAGTTCTAAATCTATTTGTCTGAGCCTAAAATCAGAAAATCAGCACATTATATTTCTTTTTACACATGCAATCCTAGACAAAAAATCGTAAGATAGCATATTCAAATCGTCTTGTACAATTATAAGTAGGTATGTGTGGTACAGGTGTATAGGACTCAAAGGAAACTTGAATTTGCTAATCTCAAACAAAGTGAATGTGTATATGATATATTGATTTTATAGAATTTTATTTAATGTTTGTTTTACATTTCTTTTTAAATAATTAAGGAATAAAAATAAAGAAAACATACCCATGGCCATATGGAGGGATAAAGTAAAGGCAACAATGAACACGGTTATCTTGTATGTTTTTTCTGTTCAGACCACTCTCATCGTTGAAGTATTGGCGGAACTGGTCATCAATGTAGTTACAACAAGCCCGCCAGCTGTCTTCACAATTCACTGCATCTCCAAAACCTGTAAATGACACAAAATAACATTTTGTGATAACTAATTCAGCAAAATTATGCATATAGGATATTAAAATTTGTATGAATGTATTCTCTTGGTACTGTATAATAGTAGCTAAAGTTATTCTGTTGAGTTTCCCATGATTAGGAGGCCTATTTAGGGAATTTTTTGCTTGTTTATTGGTTCAGGGTTATATGCACCAGCAAGGAATGGTGGCCTAGTATTAGGCAAACGTTCCATGCAGATCTGATTGGTATTCATTTTGAATCAAAATCAAAATGCCATAATAAACACAATAAACTATGATTTTTATAGTTTACAGTAAAAGGATGGATCTCAATTGAATAAGGAACTAAAGCTGTTTTAACCATTTGTGAACCATGATTAATTCTGTTGAGGCTAGGTCTAAGACTATTTGAATGCAAAGAATAATGTTGGAAAAGTAGCATCCAGGGGACCCTATATTGATAGAAGTGAATTTGAAAATTCAAAAAATTAATTTCTTTGGTTCAGTAAGAATAAATATATTATTTTAACTAATTCTGTTTAGAGAAATTTATTGGGAAAATATAGTTATTTTAAACTTAATAATACCCCTGTCATAGCAGACCTTTGTCCTCAGTGAATTCCCAGATGAATATTATATGACAAGTTTGATTAATGTCTGTTGGTAAATAATAGGAGAGTTTGCCTATTCTCCTTAAGATTAACACAAGAAAGAGTATGGAGGTTTGCAGCTGTGAGGAACACTGAAAGTAGGAATTTTTAGCTTAAACAATTTTTATTTTGACCATAAGTACTATCAACATCTGTCCATAAATAAGGGAGTTTGCCTATTCTCTATATGATTAACATGGAAAAAGAGTATGCAAGTTAGCTGCGATGATAAACACAATAAACTATGATTTTTATAGTTAACAGTAAAAGGATGGATCTCAACCACAAAAAGCTAAATATCAAAAGACATCCAAAAATATAAGGTTAACAATTCTCAAAATACAACATACTGTGTTTATACTTTTAGCGAATTTCCCATAGGGAAGAAGCTATTACCGTAGGTCTCATGGCAAGAGTTAAGCCCGAGACCATGTTATTTTTTCTTCTTTAGGTGCCCAGAGACCAAAAACAATAGTCGTTAAAATTTATATATATATATATATATATATATATATATATGTGTGTGTGTGTGTGTGTGTGTGTGTGTCTGTGAACACGATAACTCTCGTAAAAATGGTCCGATCAAGACCAAATTTGGTAGAGACGTGTATTCCTACAAATGCTCGGACGAGTTCGTAAACCAGACATATCGGTCGATGGGAATGGGTAGTTTGGGGGGGTTTTGTACCCCAAAATGGGGTTTTTTGCGTTTTTCACATGTAATTTTTAAAAATTTATAATTTTATATTTCACCATTGGAATCAGCTTAAAAAATACACAATTAAGTTCCTTAAAGTTTTTCTCTATCTTCAACGGTTACCGATATATAAAAAAATCTAAACACAGTACGTTGTATTTTGAGGCTCCAATGTTAATCTTATAGACGATAAGGAAAAAATAAATGTTCACTTATTACCTAATATTTTTGGATGAAACTTGATATTTAGCTTCATGTGGTTGAGATCCATACATTTGTGCTAAAAAAATCATAGTTTTTGTGTTTATCATGGCAGCAAACCTGCATACTCTTTTCCCATGTTAATCATATGGAGATCAGGCAAACTCCTTTATTTATGGACATATGTTGATGAAAGTTGGTATAAATGTTAAAAATAAAATTTTTGATGGTATAAATGGCTACTTTCAGAGTGTTCCTCACAGCAGCAAACCTACTCACTCTTTCCCATTTTAATCTTATGGAGAATAGGCAAATAACTCTCATGTTTATCGACAGATTTTGACCAAACTTGTCATATATTATTATTATTTTATTATTGATTTGGAAATTCGCTGAGTACGCAGGTCTGCTGCGACGGGGGTATTTAATATCTCAATAATGATTGAAGAGTATAACTTGGGAGTACTAACTCTCTTTAGAGTAAAACCACCTGTTCTGATTGACAAAAATATCTGGATTTCAAATTCATCCGAGTAAATGTAGGAATAAACGTCTTTGCCAAAATGTCTCTGTAAATGTCTCGATCACATCATTTTCACAAAAAATGTGCTTACGATAACCTAAAAACACTTTTTCTTTTATTTCTCAAAATCCCCTTCAGCTTCAACAAGGGGATGTAGCATACTAATACATTGACTTATTAACAAATTGTATAAACATAAATAATAATACGCAAAACAAGTAATGTGTGATGTATTATAGGTTAAGCGTTGACAAAGACAAAAACAAAAAGGTAAACAAACATATTATTACAATTAAACATATGGTACACTACACTTCCCCCTTTCTTCAATCATCAGATCTCAACTGATCGGCATGGCATCTCCTGTGGATTCCATCTACATTTACCAGGTAGGAGTAGGGTCCATTTACTTTTACTATATTTCCTTTCCTGTACCCAGCACCCGATTGGTTAAGTACCCAAACATTTGCACTTTCTTCAAAAACTTTCACCTTGGATGGGTATTTGTTTTTCCGTTGTTGCATGCGATCTTCATCCATTTTCCCTTCCACATCGGGGAAAAGAAGATCCAGCTTGGAACGTAATTCTCTTCCAAACATCATGTAGGCCGGAGTTTTGCCAGTTGATCTCTTTGGTGACGTTCTATATGCAAACAGAAATTTGTTTAACTTATCATGGATTGTACCACTATTCTCCCTTGATGCATTCATTCTCTCCTTGAATGTTCGAACACATCGCTCTGCTAGACCGTTGCTTTTCGGGTGATAAGGAGTGATCCGGGCATGTTTGATGTTAAGGTTCTTGCAGAATGACTGAAACTCGTGAGATGTTAGCTGGGAACCATTGTCACTTACAATTATCTTTGGGTAACCATACCTTGAAAATAGCTCTTCAAGGATATTTATGGTGGATCTCGTTGTGGTTGTTGCGGTAGGTATCACCTCAAGCCACTTTGATTTTGTGTCCACAACAATCAACCACATTTTTCCCATGAAAGGTCCTGCAAAATCGATGTGTATCCTGGACCATACTTCAGTTGGAACTGTCCATGAGAAAAGGGGCATCTCCATATCTTTGTTTCTGTTTTCTTGACAGCCCGTACAATGTTTTGTGTATTCCTCTAATTCTCTGTCTATTTTAGCCCACCAAACTTGGAAACGTGCTTTTCCTTTCATCGCTACAATACCCGGATGACCTTCATGTAGAACTTCTATCACCCTTTTCCTCAGCTTAGCTGGTATGACTAAACGACCAGACCACAGAAGAACACCATTTTCGAATGAGAATTCCTCTCGTTTGTTGAAGTAAGGTAGAACATGTTCATTTATATTAGACGTAGGCCAACCACTTTTCAAATAGTTGATAACTTGAGATAGAACTGGGTCGTGCGTTGTTGATTCGCGCGTAAGGTCCGTGTGGATAGTGGTAAGTCTTGGGATCGAAGATGAAATAGATGCCCTGTTATTTTCACCTAGACGTTCCTCTGCAGATATGATTTCAGTTTTTAGAGGAAATCTCGACAGAATATCTGCCGTCGTATTATCTTTTTCTTTTTGGTAGCTGATAGAGTAGTCATAAGCACTCAAGGTTAACGCCCACCTTGCAATCCGGTTTGATACAACTTTTGGAATTTCATCATGTTCACCAAACAGTTTTATTAACGACTTGTGATCGGTTCGAATTTAAAAGTGTCTACCGAAAAGGTATTGTTGAAAACGTGTGACTCCAAAGATTAAACCTAAAGCTTCTTTTTCTATGTATCGATTCTCAGCGTGATTCAGGCGTCTTGATGCAAAAGCAACGGGCCTCTCTTTTCCATCAGCATATCTATGAAAAAGGGCTGCGCCCAGACCGACCTCGCTTGCATCTGTAGCAAGGATTAGAGGTAACGGCTCATCATAGTGTGTCAGAGTATCTGATGAAGTTAGAAGGTGTCGTAGTTGTGTTGCTATTTGTTCATGTTTTTCAGTCCAATTCCATTTTTCTTCTTTCCTTAGTAGTTTGTGTAGTGGCACACACAATGACTGTAGATGAGGTACAAACTTACTGTAATAATTTATTGAACCTAGGAAAGACCTCAACTCCTTGGTATTTTTGGGTGATGGCATGTTTTTCATGGCTTCCAAGTGTTCAGATGTAGGATGTATTCCTAATTTATCGATCCTGTGACCTAGATACTTCACAGACTTTTGGAACCATTTGCATTTTGACTCTTGGACCCGTATTCCGTTGTTTTCGAAACGTTTCAGAATTTCCCTCACACGTTCCATGAGTTCTTCTCTGGTTTGTGCTGTTATGATGACATCATCCAGGAGGCAAGCAACTCCTGATAAGCCTGCTAAGACCTGATCCATTTTGTTCTGGAAGGCGCCTGTCGCTATTTTTACACCAAAAGGAAGGCGTGAATAACGAAAAAACCCTTTGTGTGTAGAAATTGTAAGGAATTGTTGTACTGAAGCATCAACCTCCATCTGTAAGTATGCATCTTTTAGATCTATTACAGTAAATTCAATCCTACCTGTAAGCATTGAGGTGATTTCCTCAAACCTAGGCATAGGGTAGTTGTCTGGGAGCATGTATTTGTTTATAGTGTTTTTGAAATCCGCACAGATACGTATTGCTCCGGAAGGTTTTACTACAATAACTACTGGAGAGGACCAAGTGACAGGTTCTTTCTTAGTGTTCACGGGTGTCAGTACTCCATTGCTCACTAAACGCTGAAGTTCATCTTCCACTGCCTTTCTCAACAAAAAAGGGACAGGCAGTGGCTTTGAAACCTTTGGAACAGCGTCTCGAGACATGTGAAACACAACTTTACAGTTTTTTATTGTGCCCAGCTTTGGATTGAAGACTTCAGGAAATTCTGCAATGATTTTGTTTGTCAATGTGGATGTTTTATCAGTTAAACATGTGTTTTGTTTCCGAGCAACAGAGCATAATTTTGCACCTGGTGGTAAAGGAAGATTGAAGCTCAAAACCCAATCTAATCCAAATAGTGGTACGTCGTCTTTTTTTGCTACAATTAGTTGTAGCTTCTTGGAGCAACCAAAGGCATCGACATTAACAAATGCTTTCCCCAATGTTTCTATACTTACCCCTGTGTAAGCAGTGAGGTTACTTGTAGGCGTAAGAGGTGGTGAGCCCAATGTTTTCCACAGTTTTTCACCAATTATACTGCAAGCAGCCCTTGGGTCATACAGCATTGCCACTGTTTGTTTGTTTAATTTAACATTAATCATGACTTTAGAACCCTTCTCTACAGTCCTCACTTGATCAATGTACGAACAAGAAGACTCATTACCATGTGTAGTAAAATCGTCTTGTAATTGGTTGACCGTATTACGCGTTATTTTTGCGTTGCCAACCTTCAAACAAACCCGGGAGAGATGATTTCTGCCCCCACAGTCGTCACAAACCGCGTCTTTAGCAAAGCACTGAGCTTCATCTGAGTGTTTTCTATATCCACACCGGAGACAGTGTTTATTTCTTTCGAGACGTAATACCTTATCTTTTTTTACATGCTGTTTCTGGGAATAATTTCTCTTGGGGTTCTGTATTTCACGATTAGTGACTTTATTCACGCCTGTACATTGAATTTGTTGTTGTTGAGTGTCCACATTTTCAAGAAGTTTAGCAGACTCAACAACACTTGCAAATGTAGTCTTGGTGGATTCGTGTAACCTCAGGAGTTCTAATTGCCACTTGTCATTTTGTATGCCTTGGATGAACTGGTCTCTTAGGCGTTCGTCCAAACTATCGCCGAACTGGCAGTGTCCAGCCATAGATCTTAGCGCTAGTTCAAAATGTATGACCGACTCACCTTCCTGTCTGTGTCGGCGAGTAAAACTCACTCTGTGTGAGAGTGGAGCACATGGTCTTGTGTATTGGGGAGCGCGCTGGTCTAGGGGTTAGAGCGCGGGGCTTTGGTGCCCAAGGTCCCGGGTTCAAATCCCGCCAATCACCAATGGCTTTTCGCTATGTGATAATGCCGCAACCCACACAGGGGTGCGCAAAAAGCCGCTACGGCTGAAGTGCCTTGGGAGAAATCCGCCCCTTTCAGTAAAAAAAAAAAAAAAAAGTATGGTCTTGTGTAGTATTTGTCCAAGATCTCTATGGCATCATTGTAACTGAGGTTACTGAGTGGTGTTGGTTGAACTGAGTCAAAAACTATCTTGAAAGGTTGTTCTCCAAACAGTCCTAATAAAATGTCGCGCTTTTTGTCCTCGTTCTTGATGTTCTCATTCCGCAAGGCGATCTTTAGTCTTTCGTGCCATTATAGCCAATCTTCGGTCGTCCCGTCAAATGTGCTGCACTTGAAACTATCACTTTTAGACTGCACCATTGTAGCATACTAATACATTGACTTATTAACAAATTGTATAAACATAAATAATAATACGCAAAACAAGTAATGTGTGATGTATTATAGGTTAAGCGCTGACAAAGACAAAAACAAAAAGGTAAACACACATATTATTACAATTAAACATATGGTACACCACAGGGGATATTTCAAACTCCCAGACCCCCATCTGGATATTATGCCCCCCAAACAAAATGACCGCACATGCTTCTCCCCAAAGGAAAATTGGCTAAAAGACTAGGATACTTGCAGAACAGAATCATTTTTATAAATATATACTTCTTAATTGTGGCAAGGCTAAAACGTGTATACCTTGTCAGCTAACCTGAGCTAACATGATATCAGTCTGAGATTAAAAAGACAACTACTGACTGACCTGGCGTGTCAACCACTGTCAGTCTCAACTTCACTCCTCGCTCCTCTATGTCCATACTCTTCTTCTCTATGGATGTTGTTTTGTTTATTCGGTCTAAAATAAACAAAGCACAATTATAAATATAATTTATAATAATTTTTATAAATATATTTCTGTTTTTTTACCTAAATTCTGTAGAAATAATAAGTATGAAAACTATTGCATTAGTGTATTCAAAATTATGGAAATTTATCAACTAATGAGGCAAGAAAAAAATAACAAAGCAAAATAAGATCAATGATTATAAATTACAGTGAACAGATTAATACCCCCATCGCAGCAGACCTGCGTACCCAGTGAATTTCCAAATCAATAAAATGAAAATAATAATATATGACAAGTTTGATCTATAACTGTCATTAAATAAGAGAGTTTGCATATTCTCCATAAATTTAGCCTAATATGGGAAAAAGTATGCAGGTTTTCTGCTGTGAGAAGCACTGAAAGTAGGCATTTTCACCATAACAATTTTTTATTTTGACAATTTAATATACCTAGTTTGATCAACATCAGTCCACAAATAAAGAAGTTTGCCTATTCTCTGTATGATCAACATGGAAAAAGAGTATGTAGGTTAGCTGCCATGATAAACATGTAAACCAGGGGTTCTCAAACTTAATCTATGTAATGGATACCACCAAAAATTTTACCCTCCCTATCAAAAACAAGCAAATACAATATTTCCCTGCTCATTGGCATGTGTTGTGTTTGTATGCATTTTGTAATACAAATCAAAACACATATTTTGGAGCCCCAAAATACAACATACTTTAATTTCTTTTAAATAAGGCCAGGATATGGCTACCCTTTGCCACCTTGACCTGTAGATCTTTTGTAGCACCCTTCAAACTATCAAACTATCAGTGTCAAATAACAAATTACAATAGAATTGTTAAAATTGGTAATAAAAATTCACAAACTTGTAAGAGGTCTGAGGGGGCATTACCCCTCCCATGCCTCCTCTAACTCTGCCCATGGATATGAAAAAAACATTTTTGGGGTATTAAACTCCCCCAAACTACCTGTTCCGATTGACCGATAAATCTGGATTATAAACTCATCTGAATAAATGTATGCCAGCACATATAACAAGTTGTCAAGAGTAATAATTCTGCTATGTAATCTGAATTAGAACACTTACATCTACATCAAGGTATCACTAATTATAGGACATAAGAAGGACATGTTTACAAGATATATACATCATCAATGATACTCTAGAATAGTAGATGACGAAAATCCTATCATCTTGTCATCTCAATGTCTTTGATCTCAATACACAACCCTACCAAATTTGGTCTCGATCAGACCATTTTCACAAGAGTCATCGTGGTTCATAGACACATGCAAACATACTTATATACATATGTATAATTTTAACAATTACAGGAAATTCGCTAAAAACTAGCATATAAAAAATGTTATGTAATATTGAAGTGAATGTTTTAAATTTTATTTTTAATGTTTTTTATGTATGTAATATGCGTTTATGTAAAGAAAACATGTACTTTATATTATGTTGACTAATAAATAAAGTATATTATTATGTAAATAGGAACTAAACCAATATGAATGGCAGGTCAGCAATTTGCACATGTTGGAGTAACAGAAATATTAACTAAGCAAATCTATCTTCATAAAATAAGTTATTCTCTATGATTTAGGTCTGAGTCTGTATTAGTACCATTAATATTTTGTAAGTATAAAGAGTATTAAACATAAGTTTAACACCAACATTATATTTACAGAATTTTTTAGGTGATTGTAAGAGATGTACAAAATATCTTATTATACACTATAGCTTTGTGTGTTTTCTGTTGTTTGTATTTTGTTGTATTAGCTGACATAAACAGGCTTATATATATATATATATATATATATATAAATTTTAACGACTATTGTTTTTGGACTCTGGGCACCTAAAGACGAAAAAATAACATGGTCTCGGGTTTAAGTCTTACCATGAGACCTACGGTAATAGCTTCTTCCCTATGGGAAATTCGCTAAAAATGTCAAATTTGTAATTGTTACATAAGATAGATAGCTATGCACTCCAATTAAAAGTACTGAAGAAACAAATTCATTCTTCATACACTATTCTATGTTTATAATGTGTAAAGCCTTGCCATATACTGACCACTAGCGGAAGGTATTTTCCGATCCTTGTAGAGGTCGCTGAGGAAGAGGCTGTTGATGAGTGTAGACTTGCCCAGTCCCGACTCGCCCACCACCATGAGTGTGAAGTCGAACCCTCGCTTGACCGACTTGCGGTGGACCTGCTCCGGCAGAGTGGCAAACCCTATGTAGTCCCGGTCTCCCTGGACAAGCACCACCCTTACACTCACTGTCAATATATTTTCACATATGCTTCAAGCAGAGCATGAGAAAAAATTACCCAGCTTAAATTTTAAATAAGTCTATAATAAAAGTTATAATATTTGTTGGTCCAGTTTGAGAGGGAAGTATTGTTGTGTAACATAATGTAAATTAATTAAGTTGAAGAGAAAATGTATAAATTAGAACCTGTAGTGCTTAGCTCATGTTAATCTAGATTGTTTTAATGGAAAATTCCCAAATAAAAGTATTCAAGTCTTTGTTCGTTGTATACACTAAATTTATTACTCATTTCAAATTATGACTATGGCATAACTATTGGAATGTAATTTCAACAGATCTGATGAACTTTTTCATCTGTGTTGGTTATCAATTCTCTTGTCTTTGCACAAATCCCTGAATATCAAGCCCCTCTCTGCAAGGCAGCCTTCCTCCTCCACCACTGGCCAGATAAACGTAGTGACAGTGACAGTGACGGGGTATGAGCGACCGCTGATGAGTGGAACATGGAGCGTGGAGCGTGACAGCGGAGGGGTCAGGGGTCAATACACTTGACGTTGGCACTGACGCTGCCTCCCGTACCCTACTGAATAGTGCACTTTTTAAAGACTGATGTTATGTAGTTTTGAAACTTTTACTCAAATTGTAATGCATTGTGGAATTTGAATTGTACGCAAGATCGCAAGATGGCGTGAGTACAGTATAATGATCGTAGTGGTATTGCAGTACCGGTATCGTAGCTGTTGCAGCATGACCCTGTGTAGCATCGTGCCACCGTCACCACCTCGCCGTCACCTTGCTGTCATGTCGCCGGAGGGAGGCGTGTTTACAACTTGACCATCTGTCAGAGGTGATAACAGGCTGCCTGACCTTGGAGCTATCAGTGCCGCTTATTATCAGTGGCCTTGGCGTTTCTTCCAACGTCCCATCGCAGAATTGTCAACTATGCTACTGAGCGAAAGACTTCGTTCATAGAATTTTACATTATGCACTAAAGTCATTAGAGAAACGTAAAATAATTTATAAGACCCTAGAAGGAAAATTATTTTACTTTTTTTCAAAATAAACTCACACATCGGGTCATTTAACACACATTTTCTATTTATTTTAATTAATATAGGCCTTTTAGTTTACGGTAAAGTTTAGATAAATCTTACTTAGATGCTATGTATACAGCCTTAATTTACGTTATTTTAATAGTTATTAATATTACTTATTTAATAATTTATATTAATAACTAGACCTATAATAATAAAAAATCATAAATAATAAAATAATCAATCCAGTTTACAAATTTTACTGATATCTAAATGAAAATCCACACTCTATTCATGGAATGAAAGCTCTGTATTTATAGCCGTAAATGTCGGGTTAAAACATTTTACCCGGTACACATCGTTCATAGACTTTGTTCCTCAATTCGGTACCGGTACACAACGTGTTCATAGTCGTATGTTACTCAATTCTGAACCGGTACACAACGTGATCATAGACGTATGTCCTTCAATTCGGAACCGGTAAACAACGTTCATAGTCGTATGTTCCTCAATTCTGAACCGGTACACAACGTGTTCATAGTCGTGTATGTTCCTCAATTCGGTACCGGTACACAACGTTCATAGTCGTATGTTTCTCAATTCTGAACCGGTACACAACGTGTTCACAGTCGTATGTTCCTCAATTCGGTACCGGTACACAACGTTCTTAGTCGTATGTTTCTCAATTCGGAACCGGTAAACAACGTTCATAGTCGTATACTGTATTTCTTATTCGGAACCGGTACACAACGTTCATAGACTTATGTTCCTCAATTCGGTACCGGTACACAACGTTCTTAGTCGTATGTTTCTCAATTCGGAACCGGTAAACAACGTTCATAGTCGTATACTGTATTTCTTATTCGGAACCGGTACACAACGTGTTCATAGTCGTATGTTACTCAATTCTGAACCGGTACACAACGTGTTCATAGTCGTGTATGTTCCTCAATTCTGAACCGGTACACAACGTGTTCATAGACGTATGTCCTTCAATTCGGAACCGGTAAACAACGTTCATAGTCGTATGTTCCTCAATTCTGAACCGGTACACAACGTGTTCATAGTCGTGTATGTTCCTCAATTCTGAACCGGTACACAACGTGTTCATAGTCGTATGTTCCTCAATTCTGAACCGGTACACAACGTGTTCATAGTCGTATGTTCCTCAATTCTGAACCGGTACACAACGTGTTCATAGTCGTATGTTCCTCAATTCTGAACCGGTACACAACGTGTTCATAGTCGTATGTTTCTCAATTCGGCACCAGTACACAACGTTCACAGTCGTATATTTATCAATTCGGCACCAGTACACAACGTTCACAGTCGTATATTTATCAATTCGGCACCAGTATACAACGTTCACAGTCTTATGTTTCTCAATTCGGCACCAGTACACAACGTTCACAGTCGTATGTTTCTCAATTCGGCACCAGTACACAACGTTCACAGTCGTATATTTATCAATTCGGCACCAGTATACAACGTTCACAGTCTTATGTTTCTCAATTCGGCACCAGTACACAACGTTCACAGTCTTATGTTTCTCAATTCGGCACCAGTACACAACGTTCATAGCCGTATGTTTCTCAATAAGCGGAATCGGGAGATCTTCAAGAGTATGCCTATTCAATAAACACGAACTAAATGTTTCTGAAGCATAAAGTTGTTGTTTGATTTTTATTTGCTTACAAGGCTGAGATTGCTAGGTTGTCAAAGCGCCGACTGAAAGAGGCCTTAAATCAGTCAAAATTTCAAAACTTTCTTGCATAGCACCACAGCGTTGCTTTACAAAGAGGAAGTCTCGATAAACTAAGCCACGTTCCAGCTGTCAATCAAATCAAAAGTTTACAAACAAAGACGTGTTAAACACACAGACACAGACCTCCAAAGCTCGGAGGGATCTATTATTACGTCCAGTGTCCGATTGTTAGGTCTGGGTTATTCATAGTCGTAGTCGTCCTGGAGAGTGGAGTGGACGGCCATCAACTGGAAGACTAATGTACGACACGTGCTCTACTGGCATAGCAGAGAACATGCCAATTATAAAATGGTTGATGGTCACTGGTACAACTTGCTATCTGTTAGTAAGTTAGTGGCACAACTATACGGTACCGATGAAGGAAGTTGAACCTGTGGGTACGCTCAACTACGTCAACCACCTCAAAACTAGTCTAAAGCCCTTACACGCATTTGTTTTGTTTAAAGTGGATAGAAATTTGACACAAACCAAAGAAAGTATTGTCAATAACTTAAGATTCATATGTAAATAAAATATGATATTTTAAGTGTATTTTTATTACAGTTGGTAATCAGAGATTTATGTTTTTCATTAATTTATATGCATTTTTCATTCAAAATTTTGGGCTATGAATCAATAAGGATTTTATTTTCTGAAATTTTTTACCTCTTCTAAAAATAGTTTTCCATAACAAAATCTCAGACATGGTTATTACAAGTTAGAGAACCACTTCATAATTAATTACATTAGTATTTCATTAATAGTACATTAATGTTCTCAAATTCAAATTACTTTTATATAGCAGTATATTTACGCCAACCGGCTGATGTGTAATACAGAATTCAATGGTTGACAAAACCGAAAAACAGCATGGTTTTATAATATACTGTGTCTTCATAAAACACCGAAGAAGACAGTTAAAAAGTAATAATGGATAAATAAAGTAACATGTTTGGTCTAGTGCGTTTTAAAAACAAGTATGCTCGGTTGGTCTGAAGCGTTTTTTCTTAACCTATTTCACGTAGGCCTGCTATCCACGGTTGATGTAATCGTGATTGTGTCGCAGTTATGTGGCAGTTCTCACGGGGCTCCGATTTACAACAATAACTAACGCAATATTACCACGGGAGAGACGAATTGAGTCTGCGAATTGAACAGATACACACATTTATCCAACGTGTAAGATACGTAGGCCTACACGATTTTGCTATGTATTATGTATTTTTTTCAACGTCAGTAGCATTTTCCAATATTTTTATAGATGACGTGCCAATAATCCTAACTTCCTATCTACCCAACGTCGACCTGCTATAGTTAATTAATTAAAATACCAAATTATAAAGGGTTACTGGATCCGGAATCGAATCGGCGACCCTTGGATTACACGTCGCCACTGAGCTCTGAGCTATTCAGCGCGACGCTTTGAGATTAATTAAAATAATGTCGACAGAAGGTTAAACCGCCGTTATGATGTGATGGAATTTTTATACGTGGTTTAAAATTTTAACTTAAATAAGCTATTTGTAATGTATTTATTTAAATTGGTCCACATTTACTAGATATATTTACCAAATTGGTCTGGACTGAGTTAAGATCGAATGTATAGAACAATTTATATTTGTATTATTAATTGTGGACCGTATTAATGAATGTTTATGTGATTAGGTACGGTTCAAGTATTTTTTACAATATTTTACAATTATTTATTCAGCTAATAAATCTATATTTTAGTAAGCCCACCGTATAATACTGAGAACAATAATTATAACATACAAGTACAGGAACAGGTGGCGAGCAACTTACAAGGCTACCCTGCTCCAGCCTACCCAGGCCTGGACGACTCGACATGTTTACTAGACCCGCCAGGGCCTATAACGAGAATGAATGAATAAGAAATGAATGAAATTAATTCACAACTCTAAATAGAGACAGGACCAACCGTTTTTGTATTCCTCATTCTTATTATTATTTATCAAACATTCTAAACTACTTCTAAAATAAATAATACGCTTAAACGATGGTTAAAAAGATACTTTATTTTAAAAAGTCTCTCCCTATTAATCTGTACGAAATATTTGTACTGTATTTACTTCCCTGTGAGAAATTAGGTTGAATCATGATGGATATGTCTGAAGGGATTTGTTTTCAGTTCATTTAAACAGCTGTTCTTATATTTCTGGTAGTTTCAAATTTTCATCATACAGAGCTAAGATATATCCATGTCAAAAACAATTTGTTTTTTTACAATTTTATAATTGTATAAAAACAACTAGTCGCAACAAATTTAACAAAAGTTTATCTAATTTTAATTGGCATACATATGTCTGGGGTACCTACTGGTCGGCCCAGGAGCGGCTTGAGGGCCACGGCCTCCTTGTAGGTGAGGCCTGTGGGGGGACACGACAGGCAGAACATCTCGGCGTCGGAGAGATTCACGTTGCGGACCGGCTGAGGCCCCCGGGGCACGGGGGCGGGACCCAGAGAAAACCCGGTCTGGGGGTTGCGGATCTGGGAAGCCCCTGTGTCCCGCAGGTCCCTGGCTGGACTTGGGGAACGCCGCATGTACAGCGGGAGCGTCATAATTACCGGCAACTGTAATTACCTAAAATTCCTCCGGAAGCGTAAATACGGGAAATATCCGGTCTCTGGTTTTGTCAATATTGCAAATAAAGGAAACTAAAAACTTGACAGATTGTAACATAATATGTTGTAATATAAAATGTTCTACCTTTAACAAAATATTATGTTTTTAAGGTAGAAAGCTTTAGAGAAAGCTATGGTGAGTTATACATCATGAAATTCAAAATTAAAAAAGTGTATTTTTTAAACTCTTTTAAACAAAATATATGGAAATTGTAGAACTGAATTAGTTATGCCTCATTAATATTTTCATGGCTTGAAAATAAGAAAATATTATTGTTGAATATTGCATTTCGTACTGAGTTTTTAAAAAATATTTCACAAACTAAATTGTGTACCTAAATTTAAAAATGATGTCCCATAGGAAAGATTATATATAGCCCCGATACAATAGACTTTACAGAAAACTAATAAAAATAAGACGGACTGTAAGAGATTACAGGTCACAGATCACAGGTGAAGAACCGTCACTGGTAACGCGCGGAACAGAACTGAACTGAGGACGACCCGCGGGCTGCGGCAGCGCCTGCCTCTGACGACTGACATTTGGTAATCTCCACCTGACATTTATGTATCGAACTACCTACTGTGGGGCGCCACAAAATGTAATCAAATGCCGTTGTAATCAGGAAAAGGTCTCGCCCTTAAGCAACCACACCTTCCAACCCTTCCGTCACTCGATTGTCAGTTCCCCCTCCCCCCCACACTTGACCTGGCGCCGCCTACTTGTAGGTTAATGAGGCCGCCGAATCTCAAGATTTCTTTGTTTTTATGATGGCTAGAATATTGCCATTCAACCTCCATCAGATGGCCTTGATCAACTAATTGACAAAATGTGATTTCTGCGCACGTTATTGCATTCTTGACCAGTAGGCGAGACACGTTTGTTTAATGTGTACAATAATAAAAACTCTAGGGATATTATGTTCAATAAACTTCATCAGTAGAACATATGCTGTTAATTAATTCATGTTTTTTATTCAATGATTTTTAGATTTTTGGTTTTTAGTCTGAACTAATTTCATACAGGGTAATCATGATCGAATCTTGGTGTACTATCGTGAATTTATATTTAAGACCAGTCATATTGAACCAATTAGATTTAATCGACCGACATAAATCGGTGCTTACAAAAGTTGCATCGTCAGTTTGACGTCTACTATTACGATGACCAAATACAGCATACTTAAAATAGCTTCCAATGATTAGATGAATTCCAAATACTTTTTTATTTTTTAAATAAATCCTAACCAAGTTTTTTAACAATATTCATGCAAAAAGTAGAATTATAAAAAATTGTCAGCATTTTCATTAGAATCTTATATTATCAATAAATTTAAATCTAAAATTAAGAAGCTATTTTGTAGTATCTTCCAAAAATGAAAATTTCTAAGATTTTTTAAAGTCGGCTTACCGCGTACTATTATATGGCCCCAATCCACAAATACGGGATTTTAGAGAAATTATCTGATGATTATTACAAGTGCACGTAGTTCATGGCATCGATATTATCAAAGACAATTCATATTTTATTGGGCTCATTTAGCTCAAACTAGTTAGGATAAACATATTTTGTCGGATAAACAACATTCTCAAAATGTTTATAAAGTATGTAATTTCAAAGTCAATAAAATGGCTTGTATAGAACATACATGTCTGGCAATGTGCGAACGATTTGCGGAAAAATGAAAATATATTTGCATTAATCACTGTAAACTAAGATTAAGGGAGATGTATCTTCCGATTGACTGAAAGCATTGATTGCATTGATTGAAAAGGAAGCGGAAACGTCAGTCTTGCCAACCGCTCTCGTCAATAGCACTTCAGTTGGCAACGATGACTAGGCCTAATGTTCCTCAACTAACTGTGTGGATAAAAAGAATGGTGGAATGAACCCCTTTGAGTGCCGAGCGTCTCGATCCAAGATGCGCTAAAATTGCCAGTCCTGGGTGCGGTGAATCTGCTAAAAATGCCGGCCTTTTTTTCAAAAAACACAAGCGTTTAGTAAAACAATAATTATAAAGATGTTATTTATTAACATGTCTTTATTCTGTTTTACTTAGGCTAAAATTTTGCACCCCACAGCGTATATAAGTACAATAATTCGAGTAGAAATCAATAAAATTGAGTAGAAATAATGTATAAAACATATTATTATTCAATTTTTAACTAATAACAAAATTTACTAAATAGGAAAAACTGACAAAAATTGTGAAAAGCAACCATATCCATTGTAAACCATAGATTATAATTAGTCTTCACAATAGGCACTATTTTATATGGTGTTAGAAATGACAAAAAATAATAATACATTAAAATGTTAAAAATGGTGTCATACAAATGAGCCGTCTTTTGTTATTGATCGTCCAAACTGTCGCGTGATTGTTTATGACTGATCACGATCTCAAAAAGCATTCCGCCATTGAGTAAGATGCATAAAAAAGCCCATTTATTGCTGAAGCTTTAGGTGTAATTTAAGCCAGTTACAATAACTGCTATAAACTATAAACGGTGATTTTTGAGAGTCTCGGAGCGAGACGCCTGCATTTCTCGCGCGGGCAGACCGTCTCAGGCAAACGACACGCTCGGCACTCAAAGGGTTAACATGAATAAGTTTATGGAAAATATAGTGAATAAGATGCTGATGTATGTCTAAAAAATTATATTTAAGGTATAATTGTTTAAAATATAGAAACATCCCATCCAAGAAGCTCATAATACAAATCTTCGAAATTTAGTTTTTTATTTAAATTTCAAACTTGTAACAAATTTATAGTAAAAACTGTGTGATATGCCTCATATAAATCTTACACAAATTGTTTTATCATTTATTAAAATCTATTAAATCATTAGCTTAACCTGTAGGGTAAATATCCCGGTTTTGGGCAATGTCATAAGACTACATATTTTTATTAGGTGGGTATTGAATGAAAGCTACATTTAATGCACCGTATTTATGGATAAAATTCTGTTATGTATTTTGAACTACGTTACCCTTAGTAGTCCTTAGGCTAAGGGGTCACTCCTAACTTTGCTTGAAACGGTACGTCCACACACACAGAGCTCATGTCTGTGTGCGGGTAAAGGAATAGAGGCTGTCATCCTTAAAAACCATGGAAGAAATATGAGAGATTAGAACAGCTCGAGAGATTGTCTAATGTGTACTAGACAATTGTCTCTTCAGAGGGAAGTTATCAGATAAGAGACGTATAGTCCATCAGAGTCTGACCCGAAACATACGAAGCATCAACACACAATAGGCCCTACGCATGCGGAATGTAGGCCTGCACGGAGCATCGAGACTCGAGAGTCGCCGAAACCCGAGAGAAGCAGTTTCTGACTAGCGTGATGTCATTATTCTATCATTATTGTGTTTTCAGCCACCCCCTTTCCAAGAAGTTCAAAACGCTTCTGTAATTTGAGTTAATGGTAGCATTCAAACCCCGAACCACATACCGACACGCGCTGCGTTTACTGCCCTGGCCGAGGTTTGTTTGACCAGTAAACAAAATTGGTTCCTACGTTTGACAGTTGTGTTTCTTCTCTCCACTAACAAAATACCCCACTGGAAATATACACAAGTCTGGCCTGTAAAAATATTTTTTTTGAATTACGTATTCCCGCTAAACTGACAATGTGCACTACGCTCCATGTTCGCTAACGACAGTTGTCACTGCTAGAGTAAAACAATAATATAGTTTGTCGTTGGACATTTTAGCGAATTTCCCATAGGGAAGAAGCTATTACCGTAGGTCTCATGGTGAGACTTAAGCCTGGGACCATGTTATTTTTTCTTCTTTAGGTGCCCAGTGTCTAAAAACAATAGTCGTTAAAATTTATATATATATATATATACATGCATATATATACACATATATATGTATATATATACGTATATATATATATATATATATATCTGTGTGTGTGTGTGTGTGTGTGTGTGTGTGTGTGTGTGTGTGTGTGTGTGTGTGTGTGTCTGTGAACACGATAACTCTCGTAAAAATAGTCCGATCAAGGCCAAATTTGCTAGAGACGTGTATTCCTACAAATGCTCGGACGAGTTCGTAAACCAGACATATCGGTCAATGGGAACGGGTAGTTGGGGGGGGTTTGTACCCCAAAATGGGGTTTTTGCGTTTTTCACATGTAATTTTAAAAAATATCTAATTTTATATTTCACCATTAGAATCAGCTTAAAAGCTTTTTTGGGGTTTGTACCCCAAAATAGGGTTTTTGCGTTTTTCACATGTAATTTTAAAAAATATCTAATTTTATATTTCACCATTAGAATCAGCTTACAAACTGCACAATTAAGTTCCTTAAAGTTTTTCTCTATCTCCAACGGTTACCGAGATATTAAAAAATCTAAACACAGTACGTTGTATTGTGGGGCTCCAATGTTAATCTTATGCAGGATAGGGAAAAATTAATATTTCCCATATTAATAAATATTTTTGGATAAAACTTGATACTGTATTTAGCTTCATCAGGTTGAGATCTATCCATTTATGCTTAAAAATCATAGTTTATGTGTTTATCATGGCAGCAAACCTGCACACTCTTTCCCATGTTAATCTTATTGAGAATAGGCAAATAATTCTCATGTTTATGGACAGATTTTTATAAAACTTGTCACATATTATTATTATTATTTATGATTGATTTGGAAATTCGCTGAGTACGCAGGTCTGCTGCGACGAGGGTATTTTGTATTACATTTTTAGTCAGAACTAAAAATGTTTTCTATGTCTCGTTTTATTCCTTAGCATTATTACAATTTGTATCAACTTACGCAAAGCGCAACCCGTCCCAAAACATATGTTGCAAGAAGGAACCAATTAACAAAGAAGGGATCGTGTTTGCTTAAATTTCTGTCTCTTCGTCGGTTGGTTAACAGTGGTAACTGTATTTAGTCTAAGGGAGGACTTCACCTGACACACCTAACAAATGAAATACGTAGTTAGTTTATTAACTAACTACATTTTGACGGGGGTGTTAGTAGATTTGTATAACGCAAAAATGCAGCGGAAGTGCTTATATCCCGTTTGAATTTTTTTGTTATAAAAACAGCTCTTTATATGAACTGAAAACATTCCCTTTAGACATATCCATGATCTAAAACCTATTTCCTACTTGGAAGTAAATACAAACATTTTTTATTATAATGTTAACATAACAATCTTATGTTATTTTTATAAAGAGAATCGATCGACTGGCATTATTGTTATGTCTATGTTAAGTTATGTCGTGTTCGGATGATAAAGGAATTATCTAAATAGTTACTGGACTACTAAACCTATATTACTTACAGTGCAAACAGGGAGAATACAGTATTACTATTGGTAATTAACAATTTGTTTGTTTAAACGTTAGTTTTTGTTTAATTTTAACAAACTCTATTCTATTAATTTTGGCAAAGTGATAAATTGGGCTCATGTGTTTTGATGTTATTATTGACAATGTATTTTCTGTTATTAGACCCCTACTGTAAATGACTAGCATTTTTTTTCGCCATATACAAGTCCAACGATGACAAATGGCGAGTCAATATTATTGAAATCTATTGGTATATATAAACCAATGTAACTCTCAGTTTCGTGCAAACTAAATAGATAAATGCAGAATCGTCCATCTCGAACTGGCGATTATTTCCAATACGTATTATGAGTCATAAAGTGAAAATGCGCTTTTGTTTTGATATGTACAAATAAACCCTACGAAATACTGCGGCTGCCTAACTTCCTACTGTTAACAAACTAGGACAGAACACAATTAGCTGACCCACCTGACATTCTCGCAACCTTTTCCGGACGGAGGCCTATATCACACCGCTCGCGCCGCGCCGCTCTGCTCCACTGCCATATCGACCGCGACCCCTCCCCTCCCCTCACCTCCCCTCTCTACTCCCACGCGACATCGGCACGATCAATAGAATCTTATCTACATGACTCACCACGGGATAAGATAACCTTGGCCATCGTATGATAAGATTTATCGTCAAGTTTTTTTATTGCACGATTGCATGGTTTTGGTTTGAGGTATAAGAACTGCGTGTATATCCTCTGATGACACCGGGTCTGGTTGTTGCCATGGCAACGCAGACGCGCTCGGCGACTGCGCGTTATCGCACGCGTTATTCATGTTTACCCGTCAATAAACCGCGCGGAATGGCAGGACGGCCGCGAGCGCTGTACACTGCCACTGCACAGTGTACGGCAACTATTGTCAGTTAATGACTTCATTAACCTTAGTTCTACGAGAGGTTCGTGAACCTTTCATTGAACATTGAAAGTGAGGATGCTAGTGTAGTCAGGAATAAGATTGAATGTTTTAGGATTAATTTATTGTAGATCTTGACAATATTTTCCATAGAAAAAACACAATAATTAAAACAAACAAAAAACTAATCGTAAATTTCAAAAGAACTACTCCAATAGTTCAAGTACTGTACTCTGAAGCTATATTAGACCTAACTGAACATAATTATTATGCGTATTGATCGAGTGTTATGTGTATTGATATATATAACAAATAGTGAATGAAAAAGAGCCTGGTTTGAATTTTCATATTCACTCATGTGTTTTTGAAAATACAGTATAAAAACAAATAAATAAGTATCTAACATAAATAATTTTATTTATTGACATGGTTATGGGGGGTAGTAGCAATTTGCGCCACCAAAATTTGAAATAGTGACGTCATTTGGTTAGTGACGTCATTGTTTGATTTTACGAATAGATGTTGGATGAACTGAAAACATTGCCTTTAGACATATCCATGATCAAACCTTATTTCCTACAGGGAAGTAAATACAAACATTTTTTTCATTTATATATCCTGATTTAATAAATCATGATTAATTTTTTAAACTATTATTAACATAAAAATACACAAAGGATATTCCTCTTGAAAGTCGAATTAAAGGATCATCACATCCATGAAGCAATGTGTTTCGATGAAAAAATCATGAATTTCTTCATAAAAATATTTCGATAAAGACTTGGAGGCTCCGAAGCTAGACTAGGTAGAGTGACAGGGGACGCGAAGCACGAGTAGGCCTAGCACGAGTCACCCTCACGACGACGAGTTGCGCCGAGGCTCGTCAGGGGCGCCAGCTTCCATGCATTGTTGGTAGTCGAGTCGGTAAGGTAGAACAACTAATGGGCCCTTGGTGCACGGCGGATAACTTAACATAGTGGCCGGAATTTTACAATTGAGTCCGGAGTAATTTTAGATATGAAGGTAAAATCAGCTTTAAATATAGCCCCCTCCCATTTACAGATCTAATCGGTCACATTTGGCTCAACTTAGTCTGAAAACATTGTACATTAACCTTAGTTATATTTATCATCTTATATATTTAATACACTAGGCCTATTTTTGTGATAATTGTTTTGGAGCGGTGGTGCTACCAATCACCATGTCGAAGGTGTCGTTATAAAGGTCTTAGCATGTAGTTTTGCCATCAATTAAAAAAATTTTGAAAATTCACCGTGGACATGGAAAATAATGGGGTCAAAGTCGCGATTTTCTCCATAAACTTAATATAGAAGTAAACACCGACGATCGAGAAATCAGCTGTTTATTTAAGGAAGTGGTTAAATAAACAAATTAAATCTGAAAGTTAAACATGGTTCTTTCTTTTTTCGTTTAATGAAGACATCATCGTACAGCTGGCAATAAAACACCAGTTTTATTTACACAAAACCAAAACATAACCAAAATGAAAATCTGTTGGGAAAATCTAAACTTGGTTTCTAAGTATAGTTATTATAATGTAGTTATATATTGTGCAGTTGATGAGTAAATAGACACACTCGAGACAAACATTGCGTGAGTTGATGTTTACAGCTCGACACAACGGAAGTAACAGTTTTTCAAAGAACACACTTTGGTGACCTATGAAAAAAAAGCTAAACGTTCGACATAATGGAGACTGGAAGGCGATACCCTGTTACCGTTCAGTCTCCAGCACACACAGTTCCCGATTATTGTGGCATTTGCTATGACCATTAACGAATCTCAGGGTCAATATTTGGGTAAGGTTGGAGTAGTTCTCCCAGAATCGGTGTTTGGTCACGGCCAACTATATGTCGCAGCAAGTAGAGCCCGATCATTTGATGGACTCAAAGTCTATATAAAAGATGGAGAACACCAAGGCCGACTTCGTCGAGACAACCGTATTTATACTCGGAATATTGTTTATAGAGAAATTTTATAAGGTTTATTAATAAACTAATTTTTATCATAATTAAATTGACTTGATTTTTTTTTAAATAGCAACACTTAGATTGAGTGCCTACACGCATTGGTGGACAGATTTTTTCCTTGACAGCGCACGATTTCGTGCGCCAGGTACGCTAGTAAATTATTAATTAAACACGGCATCTCAAAGATTTCGTTATTTGGGATATGTAGTACTTAAATTTTGTAAACTTCTCAAAATGTTCCCATCTTCTTTGCAGAACGCATTCAAAGTGGAATGAACTAAGATATCGATTTCTTTCATGCAAAAAAATGGTCTCCAAAAATGTCAACTTTGAACATATTTCCCAATCATTTCTGGGGTTTAGGGTATTGTCAGCTGCCTGCTGCCGCCACCAACACTCTGGGCTCCAGCATGACACCTGCCGTGGTCGTGATATGTAAGATCTCAGATGTGGGGTTATTACACGTAAATTTTCTGGAACGAAGGTTTGCTCAAATTCAATAAAAGACTAATATTCAAGTATTTAACAAAGTTTCTATCAACACCCGCTTCAAATAGAATTACTGTAGTAACCAATATTTTTTTGTGTTTCGTATTTATAAAAGTTTAAAACCTCTTATTCAAATAGTTTTCAAAGACAACTCTTATAGCTTATATTTATACTGTATCGCAGAATTTTACAATATAAGTTCTTTATTCATATAATTCCAATAAGTCCTTTTTCAAGATATTCTTTATTTTATTATAGGTTTTATTGTATTATATTTGTTAAGTTAAATAAATTGATACATTCATGATTATATTTTATTGATTGATTGATAGATAATACAATTAATTTTATTATTTTATGACTTAATGATTTATAAAGTAATACATATCTGATAAATTCTATTAATCAGGTATTTATTTGGTATTACTTAATAAATAATTTTTTAGTATCTCATTATTTGATAATTTTTAAAATAATCATTCGTTTAATTATATTACCCAATTAAAAAAAATTTTGGATTTTTTTGGGACGTAACCATTCCCCCAAGGTGATCCAAAACTTTTGATTGAGTTTTGCTAGGTAATGTGACTCTACACTGCATACCAAGGTTCATGGAAAACTGTTGGATTCCTAACTACATACCGAATTTCATGAAAATCGGACCAGTGGTCTCGTTTCTAGGCTTCTGCACATCCATATGCAGCACACGCACACACGCGCGCACACGGACTAACACACAGACAGAAATCTCTCTAATTACCACTTTTTAAAATTCAGTGGGCACTAAAAATCCGAAAATTCTGACGAAAACAGTACTTTCTTCTTATATACTATTGTATTGGGGAAAAGTAAAATATAGAAAAAAATTTTATGCAAGTGCATTTGTTGACTTTATAGTTGAAATAATATATTATCACAATCTAAACTTAATAATTTTAATAAAAATATTAATCAGGTACGTTGTACTGTCAATGGTGGGTTTTTGAGAATCGTAATTTGTTTCGTTAACGGGATATTTTGCGGGAGTGAAGGGCGGGAAGGTTGGCAACGCTGGGGGTGAGAGTCTGAGAGATCAGTATCCAGTATCTGCTGGAGCAGGGACCAGGGAGGTGGCAACATTTACTGGGGGAGACAATAGACATGCCACCACAGTCTGCTGACGAGGTGAGCCTTTCATTATCTTTTATTGCTATTATTCAAACTATTCCTTAGCTTGCAGATTTATAAAACTGCAATATCTAACACATGCTTCATTTGACATTTTTCCCTTTCGATGTATTTATATAGGAGATAAGACATACTTAAACAATGATGTGAGAAAACGTTTTTGTGTGATTTGAGCTACTAATAACAATAGAGTAAAAATGTATGTAACCTTTTGGGGTTTCTTTATTTTATTGCCCTTGTTCGTCAAACTTTGTTGAACATCCTAGGCCTATCATTAAAACCGACTAACGTTAAATTTTTTGCTGTTCTCACTTATTTTATTCCTCCTTTGGTATTAATGACTGTATTGTCCAGAAATTAACATTATATGCCTGTTATTATATATTAACAAATATGCCTGGCAGATTTCTTACATTAGTTTAACGTTCCGGCTCCATAAATGTACCTGCCTCCCTCTGTTGATTTTGAAACTTCAAAAATGATATTATTAATCACACAAACGCCCAATTTCACACAATAGTGACTGAACGAGTGCATTGTTATATCAATAATAGGCATATAATAAGTACATAATGTCACGTTAGATGTTAGACCTATAGATTGATTCCAATGGCACGCTTCAGCCAATAAAATTATTGTATATACTTCCCTGTGGGAAATAGGTTAGATCATAGATATGCTTAAAGAGAATGTTTTCAGTTCCTCTAAACAGTTGTCCTTATAACCATATGACGCCGTCGTTTCAAATTTTTGTCTGACGGATCGCCAATACTCACCCCCACAGAGCTAAGACATATATCCATATCAAAAAAACTATTCTCAATTGGAACAGGTCAATGACAACGGTTATAGCTCATTTGAAGTTTTTATTGAATATCAATATATTTCTTGAATATGTATTTATCCAAACTAACGTAAGTTTTCTTATAGTCGATATAAGCAAGCGCATTTGAATAAGAAATACCATAGCAATAGTGAGTAGTCAGTCTGTGAGGACGCCATGGATTGCAGAGGTCTATCAAACTCCCATTATTTTAATATTTTAACGTAATTCATGTGAGGTAGATGGGGCATTGACAAGAGTGTTGAAATAAGAAGCTTCTAAGACACCTTGAGATTTTAAGATTCGGGGAAGCCTTAAAACTGAGATCTTATTAAAAGTTTATTACATTACGTGGTCTCAGTTCCTTTACACTTGAAGTCATTACTTTACCGACTAAACTTTTTAAATAGGTACAAAATAAGAAACAAGGTCTATACAAAAAATGTTTGTATTTACTTACCTTTGGGAAATAGGTTAGATCATGGATATGTCTAAATGGAATGCTTTAAGTTCATCTAAACAGCTGTTCTTATTCTTTGATATTTAAAATTCATTACAATATTTTTGGTAGTTTCTATGGAAACCTGTTACATGTTTTCTATTTTAAAAATCACTAACACCCACCAGAGCTAAGACATATCCATGTCAAAATTGAATTGTGTTTTTTGTTATTATTGCAACAAAATTATTACACAAACCTGTGAATGCACGTAATATTTTAGCATTTAATTAGCAATAAAACTAACTTTCATTATTTTCTCCAAATATTTAACCTTTGTGTGTACAGTATTGATAATAATAATCAATAAGATAACCTTTTTATTTGTTATTTGGCAATTAATTGTTAGCTTATACTGGTATTTCGTTATAGAAGCTAATACAAATTACTTTTAACATATGAAAAAACAGCGTTAAATGTATTAACAAGCTATTTTATTACCGTCATTTCTCTGGATTTCAACTCATAATCATCAGGGAGATACATAACGCCTTCACTTTACGAGATGCAAACGACTTAGCAATGCCGTTTGAGGCGTGGCGTTTTATTACAGCAGGCGTCTACTCAGCATTATTGTTTTTGTTGCCTCTAGTTGCTGCTGGCTTTCACGATTTTATTGTCAGGGTAAGACACGACATCGAAGTTAACCACACCTAAAGTAACAGGAGTGGAAAATTACTAACTTTATCTCAATATTTAAAATATGTGGTTGAGTCCGAGATGATGTTTAAACGGAAATATATTTAAATAATTGTTTTATACATTACATGATGCAGAAAAAACTTACAAACTAGTATTTATGTTAACAAAATATTAAAAACCAATAGCAAAAATCTAAACTTTTATTTGGAGAAGGAGGGAACTTCACTAAAAATCAATCCATACATAGTCAAAACTATTTTTCAATTTGCCCCTAAAAGGGTTTTGTTTTCCACATTTAGCGTACATCGGGCTTATTTTACGTTTTTACAAGTACCTAGTGATGGTAACGATAAAGTGGGGTTCCAATTTAGTATAAATCTCGTACACTAGACTACGAACAAAGAACAGAACTCGAGTTACGGTACATGACTAATTTGTCAAATTATTGAAAGAATCGTACGATCTTACTGTTACTGAGAGTGAAAAAGTGATCATCAATATGAATCAGTTGGCCCTTGATAAAAAAAACGTTTTGTATTTACTTGCCTGTGGCAAACAGGTTAGATCATGGATATGACTAAAGAGAATGTTTTCAGTTCATTTAAACAGCTGTTTTTATAACCAAGCTATGACGTCACTAATCAAATGACGTCACTGTTTCAAATTTTGGTCGTTCAGATTGCCAACACCCCCCAGAGCTAAGACATATACATGTCAAAAAACCTACTAACGTCGTCAAACTATCTCACTTATCTTTCAAATTAAATCATATTAAACTTAAAATACCCACCAGAATGGGTTGGTGTTTGATATATTAATATACATTGTATCCTGCTGAAATGTTTCATGATTTTAGTTTCAATGTTTAACTTTTCGTTGTTTTACGTAAAAAATTACAAAACAGTAAAAAGATGTAGAAAACCTGAAATATCTTTCAGATGGTAGTTTAATGTATTTTAAAGGTCTTGTTGTATGCAGGAAGCAGAGTGGAGTGACGTCACGAGGTTGAATACGTGTCCGCTACATCTCGTATTTGCCACCGATGACGTAAGCACGACTTGAGCTTGTCCCAGCAGCAGCTCTCAAGGTCACGAAAACAATTGAGGTCATTTAGAGGAATTTCATGAGACAATTGGTTTTAACCCTGCTAACTAAGTAATTTTCCCAAGTTTCCTACATAACTTTCTGTCTGCAGGAGTCCCTTGGAGAAACGATGCCACTAAAGTTTATTTGTGTAACTCTTGATTACCACTAGTATTTTAAATAGAAACGCGTCGTATCCGTTAGTAAAAGCTGCATTTCGTATTGGTATTCTAAAAATTTAAATTTATTTAATGTAGTAAGGATTTAAAAATCGGGAAACGGATTTTTGGCAACCGGCCAGCCCCCACCGAGGGTCGGAACCCTAATTAGCCCTCGACCGCGGCCTTTTGGCAAACTCAGTTTCATCCAAAAAATTCTCCCTTTCCTCCATGAAAATCCCTGCCTCATTGTTTAATCCCACAAATTATCACTCTTATCCCTTAAAGTCCCTCCCTCTCCCCGGAATTACCGAAATCAGGAGATGTAAGAGCGAGACGGCAAGGGGGAGTCGATATACCTCGTATTGTAACAACATAACGTATTGTACAAAATTGTAACAGATGATTTCATATCTCTATTGTATTTATTCTCTCTCCAGAATTTGTATTTAGAATTTTTGAATTTTAAGGTTTTAATAATAATTTGTTATGCACTTGTATAGGACTCTTTTTGCACCTAGCTGAGAATTTAAATTTAACGTATTACAGAGATGTTGTGACCACATTAATAATTTTTTAATAATATATACAGTGAAATTTATATATAAAGCCTAATTTTTAAAATGTCTTATACCAATTGTATTTGAAAAATTTAAACAAAGTGTATGACAGTATATTTTGTTTAATTGATTCTGCACATTATGAATATCTTTATTTTGGTTATAATATTATTACAGTATTTTAAATTGAAAGTTACAAGTCTATCTGATTTCAAAGAAATATCAATCGTGAATTCTTTCCTCAAGAAGTTATTTATGGATTTGAAAATAAGACCGAAACAATTCATAATACATTGTACCTCTAAACATAGTTCAAACTTAACAACAAACAGTTCTTAGACGGTTAGTAATCTCACACTTGAAAGGAATTGGGTATCATGCGTTGTGCTTTGTTATTCTTCGCGTCTTCGCCCGCCGCCTCCTCTCTCGCCCTTCTCTAGCGCACTTTCTCCCTCACCCGCAACCCCGCCCGGCACGAACGAAATCCCTGAAATCCCCACCAGGGAGAACAGCGGTTGCCAAAAATCCGGACCACGGGTTGTGACACTTTTATAACCCTGTGCGATGACGAACGGGATAGGCGAGGTTGCCAAAAGTCCTATACCCTTAAAAATCATAAAACAATTACAGTTATAATACCTGTTTAAGTGACTGCGGAAAGGTGGCCTAATCAAGGTTTCTCAGTCTGGGTCGTAAAACGTCGGCAAAGGTGGGGTAGACCTCAGCACGGCAAAGGTGGGGTAGACCTCAGTACGGCAAAGGTAGGGTAGGCCTCAGTACGGCAAAGGTGGTATAGACCTCAGTAAGGCAAAGGTGGGGTAGGCCTCAGTACGGCAAAGGTGGGGTAGGCCTCAGTATGGCAAAGGTGGGGTAGACCTCAGTATGGCAAAGGTGGGGTAGACCTCAGTACGGCAAAGGTAGGGTAGGCTTCAGTACCGCAAAGGTGGGGTAGACCTCAGTACGGCAAAGGTGGGGTAGGCCTCAGTACGGCAAAGGTGGGGTAGACCTCAGTACGGCAAAGGTGGGGTAGGCTTCAGTATGGCAAAGGTGGGGTAGACCTTAGTACGGCAAAGGTGGGGTAGACCTCAGTACGACAAAGGTGGGGTAGGCCTCAGTATGGCAAAGGTGGGGTAGGCCTCAGTATGGCAAAGGTGGGGTAGGCCTCAGTACGGCAAAGGTGGGGTAGACCTCAGTACGACAAAGGTGGGGTAGGCCTCAGTACGGCAAAGGTGGGGTAGGCCTCAGTACGACAAAGGTGGGGTAGGCCTCAGTACGACAAAGGTGGGGTAGGCCTCAGTACGACAAAGGTGGGGTAGGCCTCAGTACGACAAAGGTGGGGTAGGCCTCAGTACGACAAATGTGGGGTAGGCCTCAGTGCGGCAAAGGTGGTATAGACCTACCTTTGCCGTACAGAACGGCAAAGGCAGGGTAGGTCTCAGTACGGCAAAGGTAGGGTAGGCCTTGGTACGGCAAACCACTTAAAATATTATCATTTAAAGTTACATTAATGAAACATCGAAACCCCTTAACCAATATTACACTTTAACTAACCACCTACGATTTACTAATGGAGGTTGGTAAGGTCCCATCCTGGAGAGAAATTCATTATCAGTGAACCACTTAATCCCCACAATACTCCATGAACCTGTCTTTTCACTCAGGGCTGTGAAAAAATAAACAATACATCAAATTCCTTTAAAAAATTGACACTTCCCGATTTCGGAACACCAAACTGCTTTCGTGTCGGCAGGACAGATAGCGATAGCGATAGTGATAGTGAGGGCCCGATTTCGGAGGGAACCGTTAGAAGTTCACGGCCTCTTTTTGAGTGGGAGGGAGAGCGGGGAACGGGGGAGAGGTGCGAATACGTCCAGTTCGGTCTCAGTCGGTGCTGCGCGTCCGGTCCAACGAGAGGTCTAGAGCCAAGGTAAGGTACGCAGTAGGTCTACGCCACCTCCACTGCTCCACTTACTTCTCTATCGGATAAGTTATTGTTTTAAACGTAAATATATGGCGCTACAATATCAGTATAATATATGTTCAATGTTACAGAACTTTTGAATTTAATAATATAAGCTCATAATAAGCTTTCATAAACTTATAAAAATAATACATTTACATATTTTCATCATTTGTTGTAATTTTAATATGTGATAATAAAATACGTTTATTCTATGGATGTATACAAAACAATATATAGAGTTCTTAATGAATGATTCTTCTTAATGTAAAAGTTTGCGTAGTGTAATGTTAACTCAGAGATACAAAAGGCAGCGAAAACCATTAATAACAAAATCATAATTATTTATTAAAAATGCTAATGATAAATTGCTACAGATAATTATTTTATATTCCCCTATGTTTTGGATACAAATAAAACTCCAGTGATTTGTGTTTTATCTATGATAAAACCCCAAACTAATTCAAATTCAAGACAACATTATTCGTTGAACAAACATGAAATAGAGCTAAGCTTATGTTTATTTTCCTTATATATAATTAATAAAGGAACTACTATAAAACATTTATATCGAATTGTAAACGTACTTACATAAACATAAGCTTGGCCCTATTTCATGTATGTTCAACAATAATGTTATTTTGAATTTGAATTAGTTTGGGGTTTTATCATAGTCGAAACACAAACCGCTGGAGTTATATATATACTTTTATTATTATTTGTTTTTTTAGTTTATATACATATAATCTCCAAAAAATACAAAAATATAAAGGACATGTAAACAAATAAATTAATTTTAGTGTAAAAATTCAAATACCTAAATAGTTTTTTTAATGTGGCACATGATTTGCCAAGTCAGAACAGAAGAAAAAATATATCTATTATGATTTCTTAACAAACAGAAGATATCAAATGAGAATAAGGCTACAGTTAAAGGGTAGTTTTTAAGTATTTTTTATTTGACAAAGTTATTTTTCATACAAATATAGTTTGATAAAGGAATACAACTTTTTCTCCAAGAAACTTATGAAATGTAGGATTGTTTAATGTATGTTCATTGCATTTTTAATACTGAAAGTTTGCACAGCTAATTTAATAATGATTTAATGTAAAATCCATCTTAAAATATGCTTTACTGCAAATTCTGTACTGTAAGCCTATAGTTGTTTGTAGTCACTAAGCACTAAGCGGCTCTAGTGCGGCACCTCCGACCAATGCAGGAGGCTTTGCAAATACAACCTTGAATGAATCTTATCTTCTCTCAACAAGGGAAATGTCTCTTATTTATCGGCGATGCTTGTAACTCATTGCGCTGAACGTTCGTTAAATTTAAGAATGAGTTCTCTTTAAAACCGCTGTCTTACAACTCATCATGTCATAATATTTCAGTCATAAAGTAAAAGTAATTAAAATTCAACATCCTTATTCAACAACATACATATCAAATTCTGGAATCGTCGCCCCCAGACTTACCAAAAGCAATATAACTTCAACACATTGTATATATAACTTATTTTTAACGTTAAAGCCCGATGTGAAGTTTCCTTACGCCTGCTGCAATCGTACTTTAAAAAAATAATTAACGGCTTCTGGAAGACGGACGGGAGAAAATAGAAGAATTTTTATCCTTATCTATAATCTGTTCCCTGAGTGTTGAGTGCGTTGTCTGTGTATGGGTGTGTGCGTAACCTAAGAATATAGCCCATGTACCCTACAATTAATTGAATGAATAGGCCTCATTCATTGCCTAGTTCATATTTTTAGTACTTTTAATCTTAACACCTTCACATTACCAGCAAGTATCATAGCTGCAGTGCGGCTCTTTACCCATATTTGTCATCTTTACAGTGATAAATATAAATATTTCTGTCACGTACATAAGTACGTAGGGATGATTAAATTTCATTTTACAATCCTATAACTATTTGGGACCTAAGGTCAGTCAGTCAGGTTAACCCCTAAACATACATGAATTTATAAAAAATAGTATAAACGAAATGTAAACTAAGAGATTTATAACCTGATTCTATGAACGAATTCTGAGATTTGTGATTCTGCAAAACATTACTTGATCACAGCCGCATGTTTAGTAGTTCCAAGCCAGAGTTGTGTGCAGTTGACGAAATGCATATCAGTATATTTTACGGTTCGTAAATAATTAATAATCTATGCAGTCAGTTAATTTAAATTTCAAACTCTAGTCAAAGAGTCATTATGTTGTGGCAGTTGAACTATTTTTCTTACTGTACCATGTTAATATGATTTATATATGTATGGGTTTAAACCATAGAATCTGAGCATACAGTTCCTGAACTTTTCCAGTCGAACTTTTCCTATTCGGCAAAGGTTGGGAATATTTTGCCATCACTTATTCTAGTGGTAAAGTCTGTTTAATTGTTAAAGTAGTTATGAATCTATAAGATCATAAACAGCGTTTACCCAAACGTTCCACACGTTTATCCAAATACGAAACAAAGTAATCTAATTACATATTAAGATTAAAGTTGAATAATAATTTTTACACATTGTGATTTTGGTTTTAAAACGTATTAGATCGAATCTAGCCAATTCAAGCTTACTGCGCCATTAGTTCCCCGACGGACCACTAGGCGAGGTGTCTGGTTTCTGTCTTTGTAATCACAACTGTGGTAGCACATATGGGAAAATCTGATGATAAAAATAACATCGAGTTCATGTCAATAGCTTATATTATGAAGTTTTACCTGCGTCATCAGAATTGTTGATGAGGATACTGAGAAAGGGGGTTCTTTGAGTAAATAAACGGTATCAGGGGACTGACATATACTTTCTCCCTTAGGTAAATTTAAGAACGACAACCTTTAATAAAACTATCATATTATTTAAAGTTGATCTAAATATCATTTTATTGTTTCGATAATAATAATATCTGAAAATAACACCGTGGTGTCATATTATTTGGGACCTAACTATAAAAATGAAATTTTAATGAAAATCGTTAGAGCCGATTTTGAGAAATATGTATTTTTCATATTTTTAAGGATTTTATGTAAATTACCCTTGAAAACAAAAAAATATGGTTTGGAGATTATCCAAAGTGTACCAAATTTCATAATATCGGACGATCAGTTTGGTATCGAGATTTGTTCTCAGCCAGACAGGCATCGGCTTGAAAACCACTTTTTGGATTCAGGGAGCCTCAAAACGATATATCTTACCTTCTTCTTTACCTTCTTCTTCTTATCACAACTTAAATTTCGAAAATTTTGACGAAAACATTACTTTCTCCGTTTATCTTACTATGTATAAGATGAGGAAGCAAAAATAAACACTAACTAAAAACTCGTCATTAAAATGATGTATATAAAGTGAGAACCACATAATACTGAAAATATCCGTGCATTTCAACTTTTGAAGCATACATCAAACATATTTTCCTTAGAAATGCGCTACCTTTGCTCTTCCCAGCGTATTTCAAAACCCTCCCCTAATGATTGTTTTTGTTAAGTTTCCCTTAAGCTCTCCGCGTTACTTTTATGACGTACTTATGCTCCTTTCAGCTTTTTCTTAAGATAGATGAAGTATGTATTTATAAACGTCCTCAGTTGAAAGTAAGCACACAACGTTATCAAATATCTAATAGTATATCATAAAAAATAGTTTAATTTTTGGCACATTTTATGCATGAGACACCGAGGTAGCTGAAAAATATCCAGCTCATGCCCTATAATTAGTGCTCTGATAGCGAATAGTTGATGGCCGTAAGCCATTCTCGGGTGATGTGCACCCGTGGGTGGAGCTGCCCTCCCGGGCCCAGGGTAGGCTGCGTGTGGGCTGGGTTGTCAAACCGAACTTTCATCTTTAGGTTAGATTAGGTCAGTTTACGTTACGTTAGGAAATCCGTTTCTGGAATCATTGGCGGTGCCAGAAAAAAAATAAAAATCGTACATAACTTTGACGTCAACGATTTGGTAATTCTTTTCTGGCCGCTAACGTCTAGGCTCGATGTAATAAAATGTTACTAAATTATCAACCAGAATAATATTCCCGAAAATTACCCCTTAAAAGTAGCACCAAAAAGTATTCCCTACGACTGTCTTCCGAAATAGAGACCCCGGAACAGTAGGACCCTCCGGTGAGGCACCTCCCATGAGAGAGAAAGGTAAACTGTGATCTGTGATGGTAAAGCCTTTGTAACTACTAGTTAGTGCAAAAGCTTTTAACATAGTGTACAATCCCCTACTATTCCGACCCGCTAAATGTCGTAAAATTGACAAGAGAACGTACTGTTAGGCCTACTAACGTACGCGAGATGGAGCGCCAGCGGAGGCGAGACGTGTACGAGTGTAATGGAGCGCCAGCGGAGGCGAGACGTGTACGAGTGTAATGTAGGCTACTATTTGATGACATGTTCCTTTATAACTGACTAACACATGACTAATTTGTTATTTCAAGTTCTTTTGCAAAAATTAAAGTTTTCATATTGGCTTCTTAATCTATTTTTGTTCTATTAGTTAGGTGAATTAGGCTTTTCTTATTAGTTTTAGTTCTTTCATATTAAAGGTTCTCGGTTCGGAAAATAAGTAAAATCGTAGCAAAACTAAGGACCAGTCTGGTTACAAAAACATTTTTAATACTTTAAGTAGTTAAAATACAAGGTTAAATTTTCAATGGTAATCTTTAAATTAAAAGTGTTGTTTGAAATATTCTCCCATTTTGAGAGGTTTGAAAGTAAACTTTGAATGTTTCGTTTAGGGACCTGTTCTCTGACAGACCTGATTGTCTAATGTAATTTGATGTATGAGACTTCTTAGTTTTTGTGTAGGGCCCAAAACAGTTTGTGTGTCTTAGTTATTTTATGTAACTATATTAATGACAGAACTGGTATAAATATAAATAGAGGCCCATAGATTCCTTCAATTTGTCTGGATGTGGTTGAGTCTCGTTTTTAACATATTCAGTAATTTACAGTGAAATCTATCTAGTGCGATCTGACACACAGAGCGGTGGCTACAAATTTGGCATGTGAGAGAGAAACACAGAATTGAGGATGATGAGAGTGGAGCCGAGCTGTCGAAGCAGGAGGTTGCGACTTTTATTACGGTCCAATCCCATCTGACATGTTTATGATAATTTGCCATTTTGTAGAGGCGCTGTTTTGGCATAAACTCGGTTTACACTCAATGCTACTATGGTCAGAATAACTGAAGTTGACTAAATCTTACAAACACTTTTACGCGTTTCAATTCAAAGAATCTAAGTCGTTTACCCTTAAAATCGTTGTTTTGTATTCTTTTCTCTCATTGATATGTCTACGTTCTGAGGCGCCGTGATGTTAGCAATTTGTGAGACGCAAGTGACATTGTAGCGGAAGTGATTAGGAGAGAACAGCTGTTTAGAGGAGCTGATAACATTACCTTCAGACATACCCATGGCCCATGATATATGCTATTTCCCATAGAGGAGTAAAAACAATTTTTATCAGGAGTTCCATATAGAATATAAATGTCGACAACTGCTGCATACATTCCTAAAGGTTGCGGCATATATAATATTTTTTAAGGTTGCCAAGACTTGTCTAAAAAAGACGTGTTTTCCGTCCTGGGACTAAAAATAAATGAGGTGATGTTTAGTTCAGGATTTGATTGCGTAGTAGCTGTCTTATTAATTGTTGGATTACACCAGAATAATATTTTTTAACAATCTAAGTAAGAATTTTTTTAAAGTCGTAGAGCAGGGTGCACACTTTTGATAGTGGGGTTCAGTGTGATCAGAGTAGCAGTGTGATGACTGGTCTAGTGATTATTGTTTAGTACACCCCGACATGCACAGAAACTCGGCTTTCCCGGATATGACAGGTCGGGAACAAAGCGATATCCGGCTCACAGGTGATGCCATCAGAGCCATCTGACGCTGTACGGTCGCGTCAACCGAGCGTCGCGCGGGTAAGCGACTTTCTCTCCATCTCCATTCACTCAGAACACTCGCTGCAAGCTGTACCGGTAGGGCCTAGGCCTACCATGTGACTCTGACTCACTCGAGAAGCGACTGCGGTCTGGACGTTGAGTTGAGGAAAGACGTTCTTTCACGTCTGTATTCTGCTTCAAGCTTAGTTATAATTAATTATCCAGGACAAATAAGGTAGAGCCCTACATTAATGTATTTTAGTACCCTATTGAAAAACTGTTAATAATAACCAAAAACCATTGAATCATGTGTATGTACTCATATGGCAGAGGGTGAATTTACGTTCCATAAGAGATTCTCTCTCAATACCTGGGGGAATTTGGAAGCGAGAGGGGAAATAAAACAATGTGAAGTGTTTAAATATGTATCAGACGAGGCAAAGCCGCGCCTCGCCGCCGTGCACCTTCCCATGCATCTGCGACACAGAAACATTACTAGTTAAACATGCTAACGTTTCATAGAGGCATCAAACTCTTTTAGACTTTCTTTATAAATACATATAAAAGTAAATAGCTTAAGTAAGAGAACTAAACGCTAATTCGTTTTAAACAACAAATTCCTTTCAATCTATTTCAACATCCTTGAACAGTAAGAACCTTGATTCCTGCACATCCTCATTTAAATTTTATATGATGGTGGGCAACGGACATGTATTTATAGCTTAATTAGTAGTGATGATCAACACTTTAATAGCGTTCATCTCCATTCTGAGTCGTATATTTGTAAGTCTTGGCCAAATGAGTGGCCTATAATTTTAATTCGTAGTTTCAAAACTTTTCAAAGTAAATAGTTCAGTCCACAATATGTTTTTTTACATTTATATGTCTTAGCTCTGATGAGGGGGTGGTGTTGAAAATTTGCGAGAACAAAATTTTAAACAGTGACGTCATATGCTGACGAGAGCTGTTTTAGATAAATTGAAAACATTCCCTTTGTCATATCCATGATGTAATCTATTTCCCACAAGGGAGTAAAGACAACAATTTTTACTTTTACTTTACTAAATTTGACTTAAGTGACTTTTTGTTGATTGCGTATGCAATTTTGGTTCCGTAATATATTTGTCTCTTACTATTGTCAAACTATAAAAAATGTTTTTTGAAATAAATACCTAAGCCCCTATACATCGCCCATACATTGGTACAACGAAATTGGTGAAACGGGGTGTTGTGTACAAATATGTTTTGTACTGTGTATATATATTCATAATAATTGTTCAGTTTTGACACGTACATCATACGTGATGTTTGGTTGTAGTGAGTTCCTCGGAACGGAACAACATGCTGCCCGCCCGACATTTATGTTACAGGCCGCATCCAATAAACGTCATTCTAAATCAAATCAAACTCTGTTCGAATCTGACCGCTGTTCTGGATGCTATTTCCGTGTTGTTCCTGTAGGCCGTCGTCTGATTTTTACCTAACAACTTTGAAATTTTAAAAGATAGTACCATGGTATTTTAAATATTTATAATTAATGTAGTTTCAACGAACCGTATTTCCGGTACAATGTAGGGAGGAAGATCCTTTGGATTGTCTAGTTTACGGGTTCAATAACTTTGCTTCTTTAAGTCAAATAAATAAATGAAAGAGGGCATGTTTTCTTGTGAATGAACCGTGGGTTCGGTCCATTTCCACGAGACCAAAATAATGGTTTGGATCAATTAGGTTAGAATAGGCCTAATTATAAATATAAGGAATCCCGAAATATCGATAGTCTAATTTACAAACTTCAAAAACTATGTGTTAGTTGAAAACTAGCTGAATGGCATACGATATTCAGCAGATTGTGTTGCAACTGGTTGGAAGTGCTAATTTACGGTTAAGTCAGGCTGTATCTTGCATTCCTATCCATTTCCGTTAATAACTAATGATTCTCTCATTACAAGTATTATACGCCGTTAAACTTTCCAATTTCACTTTCCGTCACTGTGGTCGGATGGTCGGTCGCTGGATGTACGGATTTCATTTCAAAGACACAAATTGATTTACTTTCACCGGAGTGGATTGAATTACGGTTATTTTGGTCTTTATATGAAGTTTGGTTGCAGATGATCGTAATCGAATCAAATTGAATAACATTTTTGAAAGTACTAAAGCTTTGTATTTAGTGTCTTTGTCGCCGTTAAAAATATAAAATGTACTGTACCATCACTTAGATGCAAAAAATAAATATGTAAGAAAAAATGCTGACATGAGGATATTATTGTTGTTCGCCTTTTGTTTAGCCTTAGCCGACCAACCAACCAACCTAGGCTATCAAGGCCGCCCACCAACCTCCGCGGTCTCTCAGTACAAATACGCTACAAACTCCAACAATAATCTTGACTGATATATTTCATAACCCATGCACGAACGAAGTGAGAGTATCTATGTATCGTGTCGGTTGTTAATAAAGAGTAAAACGTCCAATGTCCGTCGGAGTGCGTTTTTGACATGGATATGTCTTAGCTCTGGGGGAGGGATGTTGGCAATTTGTAAGATAAAAATTTGAAATAGGTTTACATAGAAACTACTTGAGCTATTGAAATTTACTATTGAAATATTAAAATTTAGAATTGTATTGAATTTACAAAAAAATAAAAATAAAACTTCAGATATATCCATGATCTAACCAATTTCCCACAGGGAAGTAAATACAAACATTTTGTACTTTTGTACTTTTTTGTATTTTTACTACTAAATAGAATAAGTAATAATAATGGAGTAGAAAACCCCTAATTGATAAGTTAGCACTAATCATGGATTAAAATTACATTCGAAAACGTTGTTGCCTTTTGCTATTTCCGCCTAAACGTTATGTTACAAAATCATTTTTTTACTTTGGAGGAGTTATACAGTGGTACTGTAGTTACAAAAATATATATTAATGTTTGCATGGCGTCGTTTTACGTTATCGATCTCCTAAAACCTTTTAGTTGAAAATTTTTATAAGCCAATAATAAAGTATTACATATATTGTATATGTTACATGCTCTTCATACATTTTTCTAATACCAACATCCAGTAACCTAAAAATATATATATTAGGTAATAAATAATTTTAATTTAATATTTAAATGGAGCTTTGATGATACAAGCTCAAAATCCCGCTAGTTATTTTTTAATATTAGTAGGCCTAATCTACTAGTGTAAAACACATACCAAATTTGAAAATAATCCGTTCAAAAATGTTTGAAATAAAAATATTTGGTAGAAAATACAAAATGGCGGATATCTAAGAAAATAAGCGTTTTAGAACATACCTCCATTCATCCTTTTAATGTACCTAATCACACACCGAAGTCCTGAAACGTTTTTCATGGACACCCTGTATATATATTGCAAATGCAGAACTTCCACGATTTGGCAATGATTCTTCAGTACAAAAACACACCAAGTGGTGTGCAAGTACGTCTGGCCGCACATATCTTCTTCTAATCTACAGTGGTTTGTGTTTGCTATACTAATGCAATTCCGAGAAGCGTAGACCAATAACTTGTTTCAGAGCAGTTGTTACACCTGAGCAAGGAGTCGGGATTTTCCGAATTATTATCAACAACGAGATTGGTCCTCAGTGCCAGAGCCAGTCGGCCAGTCCGGTTTGTGGACGGTGTTCCTTGTACAGTACGAGTAGAACGCACTTATTCCTCATGAAGCTTGTCAGGGGCACGACTACGATTAGCTTCATGTCATTTCCAAATGTATATATATATATATATATATTAAAATAAATTACATAAAGGTTAACCAAACAAATAAATTCACTACACTTATGCAAGAAAAACTCCTCGAGATTACTTAGACATAAACAATAATGGTAACAACTAGGTTGCCCCTAGACTATACCCGAGTGGGGTCCGTTCAATAAGTATATTTAAATTCAATAAAAATAACAGAAGTATCAAGCTGTTGTTTTCAGCAATAAAAGCTAAGCAATAATGAATATTAAAAAATACTGCAGAATGTAAAACTACAAACCGTAAAAAATCTACATACGGCAGATGGAATATAGGTAAATTATATTTTGGAGAAGTAAATTTGGAAGTAATTCTAAAAAGTATAGAATTAAATTAATTATTCCCTTAACATTTCTCGTAACAAACTAATATTTGATTTCATAAATATTGGTCATTACAGTATGGGGTTTATTATTTTACAATACAGTAATAATAATAAGCATAATAATGATGAAATCACTTTGATATCTTTTCCTCCATGATTAAACACACGTTGTAGTAACATAAGAGTAACATTTAGTTACTTAGGTCGTACATAAATGTTTGAGATTTCATAATGTGTAATAACAATCTCTATATTAAATTAATAATATTCAATGTTATACTCCTCAATATCTTTAATTACATGTTTGGTGAAGGCTATGCAGGATAATGTGCTGTAAATTCCGATCGGGCTTTTTGTCAGTTAAAAAAACATGACACGGTTTATAAAGTCGAAATAATGATTTTGTTACTAAACAACACGCCCAATAAGCGAGACCATAACCAATACCGCACTGTAAAAGTCTCTCTGTGGTTATTGCTGCGGGAAAACCTGTTTAGTGTTTAGCGTTGGTTCATTGAGTGCATAAAAGCGTGACATCCTCTGTAGTTATGATGTAGTACTGGTGAAAACACAACCAGTGTGATGACGATGAGGAGGAAAAATGATAGGTTGATAAAGTTGCAAAAATCATACTTCAGTGTTGACAATGATTAGCGGATTTGATAAAATGTAACGAGCACAAAACAATTTTTATAATGATTATTTAGAGAGGAATAGAAACATTTTAGTGGTTCATCCATTGTTCCTAAACCTGTTACGAATGTTTGAATTTAATTTGAGTGATTAATTTACACTGGTCATGGCTGTTTAACCTTTCACTATCCTAAGAGAGATAGAACTGTATGGCAGACTGTATTAAACATTTTTAACTATGAAATTAATGTTTTAACTAGGTTCCATGTGGATTATATGGAAACTCTATTAATAGAGTGAATTCAGATTCATAATAAAGATTCACATTTTAGGGTTTGGACCGTTCCCCATCAAAACTTTAAAAATGTCACTGGCGTAGAAATACACAAAAAATAATAAATTAATTAATAAAACATATAATTTTATTACTCAACAAATGATCATGCAAATTTGGTAAAAAATACAAAACAAGATATGCATGTTTATTTATTATAAAGCAGCAAGTATGGAGACCGTTAAGTGAAACCATACCTAATTTTCTGCCTAATCATCGAAGACCGTTCTCAACAGTATATTTATTTATACATCATGAAGACCTTTTAATCACGGTCCCAAAAGCACAACAATCTGTAATTCACCACCTTCCAGCGCTGGAGAAAAATGTATTTGAGTCTGATATAAAGGAGCTGTGAAAGATCAAGGGCGGTTATTTTCGGACTCGCTATTAAAGGGTTGGTTGCTTCTAACTGTTAAACATTTCATCACAGCCGAAACTCCGAGGTTACTAAATGTCAGGCCAGACCCCCCCCCGCCCACCACCATCCCCATGTATAGTATACACCCTCGACCAGCGCGACGCTTCTGAAATTGACAATCCAATACTATAATACGAGCAAGGTTTATATATATATATATATATATATATATATATATATATATATATATACAGTATATATATTACTAAAAGTAGCCCTACATTGTGAATTGTTAAATAATTTAATATATATATATATATTTGCACATGGATCTCGAAAACGGCACTAAGGATTTTCTTTAAATTTTGGAAATAACTAATTTCTGAGTAGAAAATAAGTTCTAAATAGGTCTAATGTCCATGAAAAATTCTTGTTTTCTTGTAATATTAAGTTTAAAATCTAAAAATTTAACATTACGCTTATGGAGAATCAAATGTAAACAATACAAATCAAAACAGCTGTTTATAACCGTTTGACAGTTGTTGATTGAAGATGGTGGCAAACAATATGTGAATAGAGGTTTTGCATTAATATTTATTTTATGTATGTAATAAAATGAAAAATTATCAAACTACTAAACAATTTGTAAAAACTAAAGGGTGAAATAACTGTGCGTAATAAAAGCAGAGAAAATTATTTCCAAAATCTTTTGTGTTTTGAAAGAAAACGTATTCATTCTATTGCTTGAAGCCACTGTAACAAACCAATTAACTGGTGTAAATTAAATTTCTCTTTTGCTTTTCAATCCTCATTCCTTTTATAGCAAAATCAGTTGATCACAGGATAATAATAACAAACTGTATGGACATTTAAATTCAGTATAAGATTAGCTAAAACAATTGAGGTTGGCCAAAAACTCTTAAACGACGACAACTTGGCCGACGCCGTAGCGCCTCAGTTAGTAGCGCTCAGGTCTGACGTACGCAAGGTCGCGTGATCGATCCCCACCCGATGGCTATATTTTTGTTTAGTATTTATGCCATATTAATTAAGGGGTATGAAAACGGGTTTATTTAAACCACATAAATGTTTTCATTGAGCAGTAAATTTGTTTTAATTTTGCTAATTAACTTGTAAAAACATGTCTTATTCTATCCGAGCAAAGCTCGGTCACCAGGTACTATTATTAATGTACTGTATTTAGGAAAATAAACCTCCACTAACATTTGCCGTTTACTGAGCTTGGCTGAGGGATGTAAAAGTTCGAGACTACCTAAAATATACAATACTGAGCAAACCCCGTTAAATGATTTATACATAGACTACACAACGACAAATAATAATTTTATAATAATACTAGCAGTACGCCCGTACTTTGTACGAGTTGTAGGATTCTGTGTTAGGGGAAAAAGATACTTATTAACATGACCAAATTAAATGGATCAGAAAATATGTATAGTTATTAAAATTCGTTATACATCAAGATAACATTTCAACATATTATGATTTTGACGTGGGTTTAAAATCAATGTAAAAAATAATATTCATTTTAATTTGTCAGCTGTTTTTTTGACATGGGTATGTCTTAGCTCTGGAGAGGGTGTTGGCAATTTGTAAGATTGAAAATATATAACAGGTTTCCATAGAAACTACCAGAGCTAATGTATTGAATTTGTAATATAAAAGAATAAGAACAGCTGTTTAGATGAACTGAAAACATTCCCTTTAGACATATCCATGATCTAACCTATTTCCCACAGGTAACAAAATACAAACCTTTTTATACGGTTTTATTTATGGATAAATGTTTCAGAAACATAATACATAGAAGCAGTAACAGAGAAATAATAATTATTATAACTTTGGTGGGTTCGCTCTGTTCAGAGACACCCTGAGATTAATGATTTAAACTAGTTGAAGAATAATTAAAAATGAGAAAATAACCAGAATGACACAGAAAATAATTGATTGTTCTGTGATATAACACAGTCAAGGAAGATCTTCCAGGTTGGTGGTGACATCCTGAGGAAGCCTGGGTTTCAACCGCCGGCACAACCTTGTACCGGCGGTTGAAAACAGCCAGCTGTTTTTTCTGTTTGTTTTTCTTTCTATCAAATCACTTTTTACATCCAATATTTTCAAAATATTGATTGAAAAAAATATTTTCAAAATGAATGGCCAATGCTTAAACTATTTGGTGTTAAAAACTACAAAGACAACTGATTATTATTAGTCGGTGAATGAAAACTGAAAGCAACGCACGAAACGACAAAATAACTAAAAAATGAATAACTCTGAGCAGTGTACAGACAAAACTCTTATTTTATTTATGTAGATTTTCAAGGGCACAATAATAAACTAAATAGACGTTTTGAAACAATTAATAAAAACTATTTAACAATAGTGCAAATATCATATCGGTAACCTCGCCTTGCTACATTTCCACACTATATCGTAGGATTCTAGCTCAGCAACAGATCGAGAGCGAAGATGTATAAACTCACAGACTTGCTAAAAGAATAAGAAGTGTGCTTGATCTCTTATAGAATAAGAGATGTGTATTCCTACATTTGCCATTTACTCGGACTAGTTCGTAATCCATCTACATCGGTCGATCGAAACGAGCAGTTTGGAGGGGGAGGGGTATTGTACTCCAAAAAATATCATAAGCTGATATTTTTAGAGGCGTTTTTTAGACAAAATTTTAATAAGCCACATAGCCTACTGGACCCATGTAACGACATTTTCCCAGCTTGTCATCTGCTCGACCCTTCGCTTTTGTCGTGCGATGAAAGTGAAATTTCCCTCGCCAAACACGGTTTTGATAGTTTATCCGATGATCAGCCGTGGAAAGTGCCGTTTAGGTGAATACCAAGTTTCACTCAAGCATCCTCCGTACTTTCTATGTAGAAAGTACCATTTTGCATAATTAGAATACTCAGTCACAATATTTATTCAACCATTCAAAATTACACTAGCTATTGTTTATTTTCTTATTTCTAATTTATTCAGAGGAAAAGCCAAGACTAATCAATTTGTACTTTATACTTTTTACGTAGTATTTCTTGTCCATTCATTTGTAAATAATTTTTTGTTCGTGAATACAAGGTAATACTGAAATGTAGGCTTATGTATGTTAAGGTAGGTTTATGTTGTATGAAAATGACATGAGTAAGTAATAATTTATAATTGTATATGTTTAACCTTTTGAAACAGTGGAGTAACTTTTCGTCCCTTCTCTCCTTAACTTTGTAAACCATGAGACCCGTGAGAGACCCGTGCTAAGCCTCCATTTTCCTTGTCCTCGAAACTCCTGTCTATTCTAAAATCGAATATCGTTATCGTTGTTTTGCCCTTTTATGTTTGTCGGTAATATTGTATATATTTTTTGTTCAAAGCTACAAATGGTAATGATATTTTTAACCGATCAGTCGATATTATCTTTGTATATGGTTTAAACCCACATGTCCCTAAGATAATACAACGTTTATTTTCATAATGCAACATCGTAAGGCTTAAAAATTTTAATAAATTTATTTTAACAGAGTTTTTTCTGTAAAAAAATATATGAATACTAGCAGTAAGCCCGTCCTTTGTACGGGTTGTAGGATTCAGTTTAAAGAAAACAGATTATCATACCAAAATGTAAAACTGAAATCCTAAACAAATCAGTACAATAAAAATGAATCAATTCCCAACTTTATTATTTAGCATTACTTTACTATTAAATAGATTGGAACATTTATACCATTATAATTCGGTGGCTTAGGTACAGTTTTTTTCATGGGAGGGGATATAAATAACCCCCCCGCCCACCGAGTGAAAACCTTTTCCAGAGTATGTACTGTAGAGTATATAAGGGACAATTCGATGAGTCGAATACCATATAAATATGATGCAATACTCCCGCTGCTATCTTGGACTCCGGTCCCATAAGAACAATTTTTTACAGCGGTACAGATTAACTGATTGTTGTAAAAATGGCTGAGGTGTCAAATTAAAGATGTACTTAAGTGATTATAAATGGAATTATATTTTTTATTAAAAAAAGTGTACAGCTTGTTATTTTACACTGATTATTTTGTTAACTAGATGAGACTTGTCAATTAATTCTCGAGTTAAAATTCAAGGTAATTATTTAAATATTTAAAAAATGTTTTTAAATAACAATGATAAATAACAATAACAATTCCCTATATAACCACTATTTAATTTGACACCTCAACAATCTGTTTAAGACTATTGTGTAGTTAGCAATGCTGTCACAAAATAAACAGTAGGCCTGACGGAACATTATGCCAGTTAGATCACTCAAAATGCTATTCGTCCTGCAGACTAACCAATGGGGCGCGATATCTTGAAATACTACGTGCACCGCCAGGAGGAAATGAATTCTATTATATTATTTCAGATCTAGTTTATCAAGTTTTAAGTTTATAAAGTTTAAGAAGATAAAGTTTTTCCACGAACAACGATCAAACACGTCACGATGTTTTTTGTGTGTGAACGATGTTTTTCTCTTCCACGATCAATGAAGAGTAAATATTGCTTCATCCATCATTCTGTCCTATAACAATGCCAACTAGTATGGATAATGATACAGATTGTAGCCTACGCACAAGCCTACTACTCTGGAAGGCTGGTCTCTGTATTACACTTACTTATCATTATGAACATTCTGTATTTTCTAACAATTTTTTGCTTCTTGCAGGTGATTTTCCTGGACATACATCTTGTGCTACCAGTAAGTAGCTGATTTTTGTATAACATAGTCCATAAATTTTATAGAATATATTTTTTTATTATTGTATTTATAATATATTACGATTTGTAAAATTATTATTCGTCTAATACTAATTAAATTATTTTCGTGAAAAGATTATCAGAATTGTATTTTTGGACAAGAACAAAATGAATAATCTTATGATTCAACAGCTTATTTGATTACACTTTATATTCAGCTCTATTTAACTTTACATGTTGCTGGCGAATAGAATAATGTTAAAGAGTGAGTAAGAAATACCAAATTAAATTGATTTGAGTGATAATAAAAAATGCGCTGGAGTGGATTTCGAATCAAAATTATCTTTAAAATATAAGGTTATTCCCTGCACTTATCAATATTCTTTTCCACTTCGCTAACACCGTGGCTTTTAATATACCAATGAAATAAAAACCCGATTACATATGTTCTGTCAACACTCTCATTTTTACACCACCAACATGTTTACTACTACTTTAATGATACAAGCTATGATAACGTTTTAAGCGCGAAGATAAGACCAAATAGCTCACATTAAAGTTAAAATACACAAAAAAACTGGGTCTTTGCTGAAAGGCAAGATTATCTAAGATTATCCATATCCAGTGATCCCCGTCCACACGTGTTTGGCCCTAGGACCGATATAAGGATAAAGGAGGAGGAATGTCAGTCCCGTTGAAGACGTAACGGCGATGCGACACCTACCGGCTCCGTGCCTAACTAACTAACCTACTTCCGCGCCTTTCTCCCTCCAAGGCCACGGCTTCCGGCACAGATACACAGAGTAATCAAATCAATTTGGCAAACATATATGATTTTATATATATTGTATGTATTATTATAAATGTACTCTTATTAGAGTTACAAAACATAAATAAATTTCACTTATAAACCATCAAGTTAATGTAATTTTAATTTATTTATTGTTCTACTCCACATCTTGATGATATTGGTTACCTTCATATTGAAGACAATTTATCCTTTCCTAGGCTGCATATGTATTTTTTGGACACTGTGTCCTAATTAAACCTGTTGAGTATTTGTTTCAAAATGGGGGTTATTGGTTAAAAACTGCTGTAAAAATAATCTAGTTTGAATCTTGGGACATACAGAATTCTCAATAGGGGCATTTAGAGAGACATTATCTCATTTTTATTACGGGGTATCGAAGTGGAGTCCATGGAATTGGAGCACGTATTAAAATGTTTTATGGAAATTAGGTTATACACTTCTGGCAAAAGCAGTAGTACGAGCTGCTGTTTTCAATAGATTAGGAAACACAAACACGTACTCAATGAAAGACCTGGTCCTTGAGTAGGAGCCAGCCGTTTCGTGTCAGCACACGGGCGGCAGTTTCAGCAATCGACTTTTAAAGTTCCTCAAGCCAACTTTAGATTGAAGGCGAGAGTTTTAACAATTATTCAAGACTACTATTACGAAGAAATCAATTCGGTGAATTGGGTGTGATTTTGTTTAGAGTTTTTTTTATTTTTTCTTGCACTTATGTATACAATTTTAAACATTACGACATTCTAAACCTACATTATTACTGTAAACAGAATTTGAGTTTGAACAATACTCCTCGAACAAACTCTTTAATAATTAAGCTCATATTTTGTTTGAAGTATTTGTATTTGCTGTCTTATCCTAACGTCTCTAACGGAACCACTGGGGTTGGCGTGAACGGAACATCGCGGTTACAATCGCAGGGTCAACCACACCCTGTAAACGCGCACCGCGAGCATGACACAACACACAACACTGACGTCGCCGCACAATAAACGACGAGCTACACATTAAACTTCACGAGGACCATACAGTACACAGTGTAGGAGACGCGACTGGTGCCGCCGGCCGTCACAGGCGTACGCCTTTCACAAATCTTTCAGCTGTAAAATATCCTTTCTTGATTGCGATAATTTCTTAGGTACTCAAGAAATATTTACTGTGTTTTTAAACGGCTTTAGCCTTCAAATTAAATTATAATGTTTGTACGTAGAGAAAAAGTGCACTTTTTTCAGACATCATATAGTGTAGAAATTATCAAACACAATGTAAGCCTAAGAATGTTTATAGTGATATAAATGGGGTTTGAAAGTATTATGTTGCTAATCCTTCATTAACTTACTCTGAAATCAGCGTTAAAACTGACAAAGTCAAACGAGTATCAGTCAGAATCACGGGCAAGGCAAGGTACCATGGCATGAAATCATTAAGAGTGAGATCAATTTTATACCTTAGCTAAAATTGTGTGAACGCTTCAAAGTTTAAAAATTGAAATACCAGCTGGGTAACCTGTTCACCTCGTAATACCAAGGTTGCCGGCTATATTTTGTACAAAGTCACAGGCTGTATGTAATTGAGGTGTCAATTAATTCTTAATTTAATTAACCTTCTAACAACTTCTTTTGTCTACTAAAACATACACTAGATTAATAAAATTGTAATATATGAGCTTCATGGAGCAAACAATGCAGAACTGAAACATTTACAGTTTCAGAGCTGAAGCACATTGTTGATAAGGGACTCTCACATTCTCCCTCGAATGCACCCCCCTTTGTTCTTTTAACAAAAGGGTGTAGGAATAATGAGGGCTTGTAATATTATTTAGCCTAGGAGCGAAATCTTCAACTCTGTTGACACCGTTTATAGAACTTATATGGGGCACGCGGTGGAATTTAGGAGAACATAGAACCGCATATAAATATTAGTACCTGGTGACCGAGCTTTGCTCGTATAGAATAAGACATGTATTATAAAAATTAACAATTAAAACACATTTATTACTCAATGAAAACATTTATGTAGGTTAAATAAACACGATTTAATACACCATAATAAATATACCACTGAACAAAAAGTACAGCCCCTGACGGGGATCGAACTCACTACCTTCATTCCTCGAGGCCGACACGGTTCCGCTGGACCACGGCGTCTGTCGATTGCCGATTAAGGTATTTTGGCCAACCTCAATAGTTTCAGCCGAACATTAAATTATCCATACAGTTATTATTAGCCTGAGATCAACTGATTTTGTTAGAAACGGAATGAGGATTGAAAAGCAAAAGAGAAATTTAATTTACACCAATTACTGTAATTAGTTTGTTACAGTAGCTTCAAGCAATATACTGAAAACGTTTTCTATCAAAACACGGTAGATTTTGGAAATACATTTCTCTGCTTTTTTCGCACAGTTATTTTACCCTTTATTTTTTCAAACTGTTTGGTAATTTAATAATTTTTCATTTATTACATACATAAAATAAATATTTATGAAAACCTCTATTCACATATTGCTCCCCACCATCTTCAATCAACAACTGTCAAACGGTTATAAGCAGATGTTTTGGTTTTTATTGTTTACATTTGATTCTCCATAAGCGTAATGTTAAATTTTTGGATTTTAAACTTAATATTACAAGAAAAAAAATTTTCCTGGACATTAGACCTATTTAGAACTTATTTTCTACTCAGAAATTAGTTATTTCCAAAATTTAAAGAAAATCCTTATTGCCGTTTTCGAGACCCGTGTGCAAATATATATATATATGTGTATATATATATATATATATATATATATATATATATATATATATATATGTATATGTATATACAAACCATGCTTGTATTATAGTATTGGATAGCAAAGACGATAATAATGCAGATATGATTTATTTTATCTGTGGATAATAGTGAGCTCATAAAAAGCTATACATAATCCTATTGTATTACGTGATATACTCTATACTCTAGAGTAGTTAATTAAAAAAATAATATTTAAATTAAACAACCCTTTTAGCTATAATATTATTACCTATAAATACTTAATAATTTTTTAATTTTGTGTAATTTTGAAGCAACATTTATTTTTGGCTTGGTTTTTAAATTCAAGCCAAATTTTAAAAAATATGTCGTTGGAATTTACAATTAACATTTGGTGATAGTCCTTGTTAATAATCATTGTTAACACCATATACTTCAAATGCAAAGCTACTATTATAAATACGCTGAATGGCCTCAGAGCGTACATTCATATGTTATAAAATGTAGACAATAAATTATAATAAAAAAATATCGACTAAAAATATACTATCCAAATAAAAAAAGACGTGCAATAAAATTATATGATATGACTTGGTATACAGCCACCTGCGTCGTCATTTTAATATAAAGACATAACGATTACTCGTAAAGATGTACTCGAATCCAAACAGAACAGAAGATGATAATGTTCAGTCGATAACTCTTGTTTGGTCATGACGTCATTGTCGTGCCGTATCAGCAACTGGAGGCAACAGAAACATGACAGTTATACAGAAATAGAACTGGAACATAAATGTTAAAAACAAAAACACCGAAAATACAACAGCATGGCTGGGGAGAGTATTATTTTACGAAGGGTATCGTTCTTCTCGATGTATCATAGTCAATAACCTGTCTGTCAGTTGAAAGAACGTCAATTTTCTGATAAATCATTATTCAGAAAATACCGTTCAAGAGGCTGCCAGACGTCTCATACGCACGTCAATAGATCGCGTTGAGCCTGACTGTCGTCGTCCTTATAACGACGCTCTAACACTGTCTTTGTTAAATATTGGAATTCAAACGATAATACAAATTACATTCAGTATGAAATGAAAATAACAAAATCATTAGTGTAAATTATAATCTATTCTAGAAAAGGCAATTTTTCTCCTGATATCATATTTTATAAATCTGGCAAATCAAGGATTATTAAACTAAGGTGAGACACTTTTGATGACACATGATACGATGCCATCATGCGTGTAATGCGTGAGCCATAAAATGTACGGAGCCCCCATTTTACACAGAATAGCAAAGACGCAAGGGCATCAGGGATGCTGCCCTCCAATTATTGGCTTTCAAGCCATTGTCACTCCCTTTCTCATTTCTGCGCCCTCCATTCTCCCCACAGTAACTTCTTTGCTTAATTTGGTGAATTTTCAACCTTCATGGATACAAAACATCATTATCTATGCGCTTCCTCGGTATGCTTCCACGTCTTGTAGCCTACTGGTGGCTTTTTCATCGCATGGATTGAACTAAGGCCTTTGGTTACTTCATTAAACTAGGTTAACTGCTTTTAAACTTCATTAAACTTCGGTTTCTCCATTAGATTCGGCCTAATACCAACATAAATTTTGTTTTTACTTTAGAAAAATTAAAAAAAAATGTTTCTAAGGGGTGACTTCATAGCAACTACAGTATAGTCGCAATATTAAAATAACTTATGACATAGAATGATTTGAATATTGCACCACAAAGACAATTATGTTGACTATTCTTACTTGCCACATTGGTACAGCCAATTTTAAATTTTTACAATGAATTCTAATTAGCATAATATAGTGCTCATAAATTTGTTAGTGTTGTTAGTCCGGGTACCTAAACTATAATGGAGAGTACTAATAATTATAATACAGGTAACCGTTTAAATTAAAATATTCTAACTATACCAACCAAAATTATCATATAGACTTAATTATATTAAAAAATTAAACATGTTTTTACTGATGAAAATCCTTGTGTCGTAATACCGTACTTACTTACTTATCAAAATTTATTTTATTTATTTATTCCATTGTATACAACGCATTGTATTTATTCACCTGTTGACATGTTTACAAGTTATCAAAAGCCACTACCGACGGTGATTTCTAAATAAAGTTACTGCTGAATGATGTTTCGTGACATTTCGACCAGAAAACAAATAAAAGTGAAGGAAGAGAAGCTCGCCAGGGTTTTCTCCAAAGTGCCATTAGGCCAGCAAAGTTCACGGAACGTAAAGAGGAAAGCGAGAGTGATGGATGTTGGTTTTATCTGTATCTGTATCTGTGGTTTGTCGATCATGAAGCAGTTTGCTGGAGTCCCACCTAGCACACAATAGTGCCAAGGATTCAAGTTGACAAGACACAGTAATTTCCAACGTTGGATAAACAAAGGCAAATCAGCTGGTACTTACGTTAACTGCTAATAAAAATGTGTTACTATGTCCATTGTCCATGCTTTAAAATAGACCTAATATCAGTAGATAAAGTAGTTTTACTTTTACTTTCTCCCCTTATACATAGTATATGGAGAAAGTATTGTTTTCGTCAAAATTTTAGATTTTGAGTTTTGGGTGGATATATCCGTTTTGGGGTCCCCAAAATCCAAAAAAGTGGGTTTGGACGTGATGTCTGTCTGTCCGTGTGTCTCTGTGTATGTGTGTGTGTGTGTGTGTGTGTGTGTGTGTGTGTGTGTGTGTCTGGATGTGTACAGTGCCACAGCCTACCCCGTTGGTCCGATTTAGATTAAATTTGGCATGTATGTATATTCACGGTATCTCCAAAAGTTTTTTTCATTTTTTGAATTTTTGATTTTTAAGGGTAGTTCACCCCTAAAAACCCTTAAAAAACGTGAAAAATCCAAATTTCTCAAAAACGGCTCTAACGATTTTGATTAAAATTTGATAGTTCATAGTGTCCAGAGTACTAAATTCAAAAGTTATGAGCTTTTGAATGTCAAAAATCAATTTTTTAAATTTCCAGCAAAAACAAAAAAAGTTAAGTATAGCTTGACTGGCACCATTAAAACCAGCTCAAAAAACTAAAAAAATTAGTATTTTGAATTACGAATTCGTCTACGGCTAACGGTTCCAGAGAAAAGTTAAATTCCCTGCCCATGATAAACGCAGTACGTTGTCTGAAAGCGCCCAATGTTATTCTTATAGAGAATATAAAAAAATTAAAATTCTACCTTATTTTCCAACCGTTTTCCATGAAACTTGGTATGAAGCGTAAGGTCAAATCACCCAACAAAACCTACTCAAAAAAGCTTGGTATTAACGAGGGGGGTCCCCCCATACAATTCGAACAATTAATTTAACTTTGTCTCTCTTGTTTTCATTTTCAGAAATGGAATGATTATTTTTGAAACAATAAATCATTAAATTATACTTATATAAACTTTGAAGAACATGATGTTTAATTACAGATTGTCGTTTTTGAGTTTACTTAAGGGAGAAAGTATGTGTCAGTCCACTGATACCCTTTATTTTCAATTATATTCATATTAACTTCATTTTTTTGAACGATTATTTATGAGAAATCGATTCTGAGATGGGTAGCCAGCCGATATCAAATTAATTTCAGCTCAAGGGCGGTCTACCCCCAGCCGTAATCCGCCTCGGCGGTGGAAATAATATTGATGTGATATGGAAACGAGCTTTGCAGAGGTTCCAAAGAATCTTGTTTAGCCAATGTGCAGTAATGGATTTGGCATAAGACAGAACATTGTACTCATAATAGGACACTGAGATGTCTCGTTTCGTTTCTATAGCAAATTTGATCAAAATAAATACTGCGGCCTCTCTTTCATCAGTTAAAACCTAGCATTTTAAAATGTTTTCTTCTATAATATCAAAACGTAACATACCAGCATAAGTATAAATTTCTATCCTTTATAAATCCTATTTAATGTGCATTGCTGAGTCAATTATACGAAGAAAGAATTTTGAAGGAAGGTTTAAACAAAGATACAGTATACAAATTGGCTTTGTAATATATAATATTAGCATACAAAAATTGACTTCAGTAATTCTAATTTGAATAGGGTTTAGGGGTTATGCAAAAATTGAGATTTCTGTTGACGTTCCCCGGCGCGCTGAGAGGTTCTCTGATGCAAAGTCAACACGACGGAGACTGGAGAGGCGCTCGTCTATCCTCCTATCAAGCCGATACCCAAAACCAACAAGGTCGAGGACAAGATAGTTTGTATTGACTGCGCTCAACCTTCCCCGCCTCCGCTACGAGTTGAGAGTTGGGAACTGTCAAGGATTGATATTCAGTCAGAATCATCGGGCAGTACGGCATTCATTTTTAATATTTGATCAGAGACAGTCTTTATTACTTTAAGGATTTGTTACGCTCGTAATATTTACTTAAAATAGGATATATTACGAGTACTTCGTTGCGAGTTACCTGTAATATAGACTAACTAAAACGAAACATGAAAAGGATGCTTTAAGTTCTACCATATTTAATTATAAATGGCTAATACTTTACGATGTAGTTATTTAAACATTTTATAAAGGAATAAAGTATTGACCATTTAGATTTTGAAAATATGTTTTGTATAATGAGAAGAGTTATTGAGAAGATTTAATAACATAAACGACAGCATTTTTCTCGTTATTTCTCCATGTTTTCTCTTTGAAAATACATTTTCGCTAACCTGTAGAAATCAAGAAGGTGGAGAAAATAAATAAAATATATTTAAGATTATTTTCTACTGACTAAAGCCGCAAATACATTTTAACTTTAAGATTGGCCATATTCTGAAGTCTAATAGCATTACGACTTCGTTGTGAAAGATGAGATATTCTGGGTCACGGCATAATTAATAGCAATACTGAAACGATAAGACATTTCAAAATTGTTTTTTCCAGATTTAGAATTGAATTAGGTTTAATTGTTATGTCAATGGAAATGGGAGATTCTAAGCTATAACTCTAAGCAAAAACGTTTGTATTATTTACTTCCCTATGGGAAATAGGTTAGATCATGGATATGTCTAAAGGGAATGTTTTCAGTTCATCTTAACAGCTGTTCTTATTCTTTTATATTAAAAACTAGCTGGCCCGGCTTCGTAACGCCTAACAGTAAATAAATGAAAGGTGGGAACCCACGCATGATTGTTATGTCGCGTACATGAAGTGCTCCTGGCTATAGCAGAGAGCTCATCCTAAATCACAAGAAGTAAATTTAAATGTTGTACAGGCTGTGTGTCAAGTGATGTCGTATGTTTGGTTGTAAGTACAGTAAATGATAACAAGCTGTGAAAACTAATTTGGCCATGAAACTATTCAATATTATATATAAATATATATATATATATATATATATAATATTGAATAGTTTCAATACATAAATCAGTATCACTATATTTTTGTTTAAAAAATATAAACACGAAGCTTCTAAATTATTGAATTAATATGTCTATTAATTGTATGTAAGGTATTTTGAACGGCTGGACGCATAAATGTTCACAAGTAGATAAAATTGTACAGTTATTATGTACAACTTATTGAACTAATTCAGAAGATATATTTTAACTCATTTAAAATTTCTTTAGAAACCGAGAAAGATATCTCTGATCACGTTGGAGTTGAGAGACAATTAATTGCCTCTCACTAAGTGGTCATGATTAGATGTTCACCTTGAAGTTTTTAAAGGATTTTCCTGGTGAGGGCACATTTCTTCACAATTGCCTATATTTTTGTATGGTTCTGGTTAGCTTAATGCTGTTGCTTTGTTTATAAAGGTCATAGTAGAAGTAAATATCCATGAATAAGAAGACCTTCATATTAAGCGAATTTCCATTATTTATGAATGAACTATGTTGATTCACAATAAGCTTACATCAATTAAGGTAATGAAAATGGAAGCTATATTATTTTACTTACCCCGATAAGAATGTGACTTGGGTAGTGTGTAAGTAGGTTTCTAGGTTCTTCCATGAGGAACAAAACAATTTAAAGTTTTCAGCATGCAGTAGTAGATCTTCACTATATACAGCTGGATACGAAGCTGTATACAATTTATCACAGTATTTAAATAATAAGCGAGCTATCAATTTTAACCTTTTCCCTATTAGATCAACATTTGAGCACTTAAAGACAACGTACTGTGTTAACCAATTTCTCTTTTTCTCAGTGACCGCTTGACATAGGACGAAGATTCTAATACTATATTATTTGATTTTTTTTAGATAACTCCAATGGTGATAGTATAAATTTCATTTTCAAATTATTTATGTATAAAAACCCTAAACTCCAATTTATATGTACAAACCCCTCCCCTTTGGATCGACCGATATGTCTGGTTTCAAACTCATTTGAATAAATGTAAGATTATCTCTACCGTATATGATCTCGATCAGACTATTTTATCGGGTTAACAGTAGACACACCCATTCACACACACACAAACACACACACACACACACACACACACACACACACACACATATATATATATATATATTTAAAAGATCATAGTTTTTTGGCATTTAGAGGACTAAAAACGAAAAATGATCATATTCCCGACTTGAAGTCTGACTATACCACCTACGATAGCGTCTTCCCTATAGGAAATGATCATATTCCCGACTTGAAATTAGACTACACAACCTACGATAGCGTATTTCCTATAGGAAATTCGCTAACATAAACTAAATTGGCGATCACTATTTCTAAAAATTAGAAACTGGAGTCATATGTATCAATAAACTTATAAAAACTATTTATTACTGTACAACCATTTCCAGCATCGATGTGTTAAATTACTTTACAAATACCAAAATTTAAGCTTATCTCAACTGGGTTAAACTTAGCGGCCGAGCACCGTTACCCGTTAATTCGTCGCCGCGAGGTGTTCAAGTACCCAAACACTGTAATGCCCACACTAAGCTGCATGTCTAGGTCACCGACCCGTGGAGAAAGTTTTCATCGCTCTTCCGACTCTTTTCGTAGAATCCTGAGAAAACTGATTCTTCATTCGTAGAGCGTACAAGTTCTCGGAATCGACCGATGATAATTATTTTAGCCTTGGCCAGTAGAAGGACCCAAGTACCGGTTCTGGTTGATGTTCCTTCTTGCCACTAGTAGACCTACGTCAACTCTAGCAAGGCATTTCATTCAAAAATACACTCTGTACAGTTAAAATGTTACCTATAATATACGATAAGTTGAACCAGTTTGATTTTATTTTAGTTTCATCTATTTTTAATTCTAAAATTTCACTCTTACTATATTAGCTAATTTTCAAATAGGCCTTTCATACAGCCATTAACAATTATAATTGTCCATTAGCAAAATACGAATAGGTGCTTCGGGTCATTTTGTTTTGGTGAAACTATAAGAAATAAACTGTCATAAAAAAATCAAATCGATCATACGTGTTAGCCCAAAAGTTGCATTATTAACATGACCAACCTTCAAAGGATCAATACCATAATCTAAAGTATTATACTACGTCTGCGAAACTATTCATTCAGTACGCGGTACAGTTTGTAACCTAATACTTCAGTACATCATTACCACGTCTGCGAAACTATTCATTCAGTACGCGGTACAGTTTGTAACCTAATACTTCAGTACATCATTACCACGTCTGCGAAACTATTCACAGCCTAGATTTAATATTTCTCATGCCAGAAAATTTACTTACTCATTTCCAATGTTATACTAATTTATGCTTCTCCATTTAATATAAAATAATTAATAGGTTTTTAATTGTTTTGTTAAAATTTCATTTAATGTTTCAAACCAGAACTAGTCTTAGCTGGAATATAATCTAAAATATAAAAGGGAATACGTGCAAGAATCCTGTATATTATTTTACTAATTTGAAACATACTCGTAATTAATTACAGAGTCAAATATAAAGAGACCAGTAGAAGAGATATCGTCATCAGCTAGAGGAGGCCTTGACCTCTTCATCTTTACAAATAAAAATGCAAAGCTAAATTATCTCCTCGGATGTATAAGTTGAATCATTACAACATAAGAACAATACTACTAGTGTTTAAAAATAAGAAGAATTGAGGCTTTAAACTACTGCACATTCTCTTTTGTTAAACCATACTTATGGATATTCGTTACCCGATACTTTTCGTTTTAGAATGTTTACGTTACGAAAATGATTACGTTTATAAAGATGGGCACTTGTTAATTATTGAGTATAATTGCGTGTTAATTGTATTTTTTCAGAAAATAAATTTATAGTGTAGCCGGATTCATTAGATAACCACTTAACCTTTAATTTGACACCTCAGCCGTCTATTTACGACTATCGCGTAACCATAATGGTGATACAATGCATTGATATTGTTTTTAAGGGACTAAAACTGAATATTTCGCCAGTAAGGCAGAATATTAAGAGGATTCGCTAACCCTTAAAATCGCGCAAAACCCGCCTTGTCTCGTTCTACTGGTTGGTAACGTTTACAATTTTTGAATCTCGGTAGTAGTGGAGTTACAAATGGATTTAAATTTAAAAAAATCTACACACAAATCTTCAAATTGACCCTAGAAGCGTTCATCGGTAATATTTTCACCGACAGAGTCGTTTCTACAACGTCTCCGGCGAAGTTGTCGGTAACTGTGTAGGCCTAGGGCCTACTGGTTTTAGCTATTGTATTAAAACAAAACTACGTCAAAGACATGCAATATGTATCATTGGAAGGCTAGGGTTCTTAACTATGGATTCATGTGTTTTTGAGCTTATCAATGTCTGTTTGCAGACAACTTTGATGCAACATTATATTTTCCTAAGAGGCGTGTCTGTCGTCGCGCTGCCGTCTGCTGTTATTGTGTTATTGTGCAACAAGTTCTTTTACGGTGTTTATTTATTAATTGTGTTTTACAATTAATTTAAAAACGTAGCACCATCTTCACAGAGTTGCAGGAATAATGTTTAAATAACACTGTAAAGCCTTCTTTGATGCACAATGTAATGAACCCATATATTTCTGTTTCTTTTTTCCCCTACTGAGTCTTAACAGACAAACCACAGCTACTGAACGACTGTTCAGCATGGTTGCTGTGACTCAATTAGAAGTCCTCGCCATAGTCCAACTGTGCAGTAGGCCTACCAGCCGCCGGCCGGGAGATTCACCGGATAGTATGTTCTTCTCTCAAATCTCGCACGCGGCCGGTAGTTTCCCCGGATAGTGTGTCACTGGCCTACAGTAGTTTGAAGTTTGCCCAATCGATCCTGAACGATAACAGAACGGTCGGATTACATCCTGGCTCAGCTGTCGTTAGGATATTAATGATGTCTGACAAATGGATCAGCTGGTCATTGTCAATTGCATGCGGCTCTCATATACTAGTCTAGTCATATACTAGTCTAGTCATATACTAGTCTAGTAACATACTAGTCTAGTTCCCAATAATGTTTATAAATCCAATATATTATAAACAAGCTTCGCATTTTTTTGCATGCTTGTATCCTTTTTAATCGAGTCAAGGAGTGATATCACATAAACGCTTTTTGGGAAAGCGAACCAAACTCTACTGGGCTTCCCGGGATTCGAACCCGTGACCTCTAGCAGCGAAGTCCAAGACGCTAACCACTATACTAGCGAGACACCCCAAAAGTTTTGAACATCAAGTTATTTGATGTCGCTGAGAGCTATGTAAATGCATTACCCGATAAGCACATTGCACAATATCTTGTGAGATAAACTCCAAAACCTCCTCTAATGCAGGCCATTTTCAGTCCCAGCCTCCCTTCCCATTCCAGCGAGGTAGGCCCTCAGTATCGTGAAATAGTAATGCGCCGGATTGCGCCTCACCCTCAACCCTCTCAGTTAAACCTGATCAAAGTTGCATGTCTCGCCTCCCGATATACTTGTAATGTGATTGCTAATACGATGCTCTTCTTTGGTAAATTATTTACCTTAAGCATTTTGTGTGCAATGCTGCCATTCAGTGTCTAAATCATGCTGCAAACCAATCACTATTGATCTTAAATCATACCAAGGAACGAAGTTTGAATTTATAGGAACTATTTTGTACTAACCGTAAAAATAAGATCGTACAATTCAAAACAACTTTAACAAAACTTATTAAACTGTTTTAATTTTATGGATAAAATATTTGAAAGTTATTATGAATATATAACATTCACGTTCGAAAAAGGTTCTAAAATTTCTGAGTGTGATCTAGCATAAGCTTCAATAATCTCTTTTACACTTAATAACGATTTTGCAGTTTGATATAGTTTTGACTTGAAGTTGTTTCTTAAATTTGAAAAGCATCTGGCTTTCATTTTCTTTAAGTCCAATACTTATCCATTAGAGATTAATTATTTTTATTTTCATATTAGATTAGGCAAATGGATGAAACACAGTTGGAACATACCGGAGATGGAATCCGGTTTACCAGTTGGAAATCACCGAGGACATACTTATATATTCATAACATTTAGCATATAAAATCGTGTTACATACTCGTATGACATTAATTGTACATATGAAAATGACTCAAACTGATTACAATTCTATAAAAGATTTTTGACTGTAGAAGTATTAATTTAAAATAGTAAGTTTTAAATAGTAAGTTAATAACTGTATTTTTTGTGGCAGAACTCCCATTCATATACATATTTATATAAACTAAGTTAATGTAAAGGAGTATATGTATGTAAAGTTAACTTTGGTGTCATTAACTGATGGATTAGCTGTGGGTAAGGTTTTTGTTATTTATGTAAAACCCTAGTTAGTTTGAAATTAGTTTTGCAATTAACAAGGTCACTGTACTACAATGTTGGATTATAAAGAACCTAAAGAATAAAGCTACTAGCATTTCTTAATGTGACTTGAAATGTAAAGTTAATAATTTGTAGATGATTCTAACACGATTAATTGGAGATTTTTCAAATGGTTTTTTACTTTATGTTTTACAACATCAATAGGCATAATCATGTGGAGTTATTATAAAAAAATAATACATATTCAAGTATAAACTAATAAGCAATGACACCTTACATACTTTTTTATTTTATGTAAATAACGTAAACTCCTAAAAGATTCTCGGACTTGCTTCTCTCGGATCAATGATGCTGACAAGAAGTCCGCGTAAGACAAACGTACAAGCTTAATATTTATAGACTGTTTACTCCGGCGCCAATCCTTGCTATGGCCCTTGGCGAGACATTACCCTGTCTTATTTTGCTACGGGAGAAAAATGTTCCAAACTCCTCAATACTATTTCAATTATTAAAATTAAAAAGTAATAAGGATTACCATAATATCTTGCTAATTTTTAGTTTTTCATTAATCACTCGAAAAAAGGCAGTATTTTGATTTCGATCCTTGATAGAGCATATCGCATTCTTGTCTAATCCCATGTCCACTTCCAACTTTCCAGTGATATTATTTGTGGTTATCGGAGCAGTACTGCCAACTACGTCACAATGGCGGCCAGGATCTGTGTGCGACTGTGACACAAGTCCATGTCCGTTCCCTCTTGTATTTCTCTGGTCTCTTTCCTCGCGGCTTTCTCTTTCGCTCGTTCCGCCACCCAACAAGAAAGCGCGAGCATTGCGTCTTCCCATTCTGTTTGTGCGAGAGTGTGCAAAGTTTCTACTTCAGGGATTTTATTATTTGCGCTTAATGTTTCGTGATATATATTTTCCATTTTAAGGTCTAAAATATCCGAAAGAAACGTATTTCCCACACTTCTATACATTGACTGCCATACGTGGGACGATTATGAGAGAATGGTTAGTTCTGTTATCAATGTCCCATTTAGACTACATGTTAAACTACGTTATTTATTTCATCCTTGATCAAAAAGGAAAATATTGATGACTTGTAACTAAATCTTATATTAGACCCACTTTTTATGTATGAGAATAGAAATACTGTATTATTAATATTCTGTCATGTATTATATCAGTCTTACAATATTATGCTTGCATAGCTTATTAATAATTTACTCAACTAGGGGCTCTTCCTAAACTAATTGTCCAATAGTGTAGTTTTTTAAATACAAGAATGTTAATTACGTCTCCTTTTTAATTGCTTTAGGGAAAATTAATACTTTTCGTACTTTAAGGGAAAGAGTTTAAGGGTATTGTGGCATTAATGAGTTTCTCGAGTGGAAAATGCTTTTGTTGTGAGCGGAGAGGATGAAACTGAAGAAGGTGTCCATTATTCCTCCCCCTCACATTGTTGAATGATAGACTAAAATCCAGCTTGAACCTGATTGTTAATCAATTTCAACAGAAAAACTACTCTATTTTATTGAATTTGCGGGAATAAATTACTGTCGACAATTGATTATAAGGGACTCTGAAAATACATTCAATAAATCACCGGAAATCTCCATCTTCTTATTCATTATTCTCTTATTATCATTATCTTATTAATTATAAAAATAATTTTCTAAACAAACAGTGACTCAAATAGGCCCTAATTAGATTTTTAAAAATTGTATGTTGACTTGAGTACTCAGCGTGGCGAGCGTCCGCTACTTTCATCATCCTCGTCTACCTATATGTCCTCGGGACCTACATGTATGATATACTGGGAAACGTAGACGCCTATGGCTAGTGTGTCACAGTGTTACTGTTGTCTGATATCAATGTTCGTCTGTCTCAGGTCGAAGGTAGCGATGAAGCCGGCAGCGTGGCGAGCGTCCGCTACTTTCATCATCCTCGTCTACCTATATGTCCTCGCGGTACAAGAGATACTGGGAGCCGAGGTAGGTCTTCGCCATGTTCACATAAGTTCTGTGAATGTTTTATGATATTAAATAATCCTAATGTCACTCTTTAAAAAGGCTTCAATTGCATTCAAAACTATAAACATTGAACAAAAGAGGTTAAAGCTATAAACGAGTTTTACGCAAAGGGCATAAAAAGATTTATTTCAGTTTTTCAGATATCAACAAACAACATGAGTACCAATAAGATTTTCCCTCACAATCATACTATTTATATACAATCTACGTGCCGTTTATACAAAATATATGTGTGTAATGTATTTATATGAACAACTTTAAAAATGAAAGAAACGAGTGTTACATTTACGTAAATGGCATAAAAATGTTTTGTTTAGTTTTATGAAAATTCTACATGAACACCAAACAACATTCTCCCTGCAGAAATGAATATTAATGTTAACAATATCTATATCCTCCCAAATTTTCTGCAAATCATATGATGCACCTGTAATTGCAAAACTGATTAATTGCTTCAAAAGGTGATTGATACTAAAACAATGCACTGTGAACCCTTGTTTTTACATAGTCCCAGGAAAAATCTAAGAGGTAATGTCCGGTGAGCGTGAATGTCAAACCTATACCCATTACGACCTATCCGACTTGGAGGAAGGTCATAAACGATCAAACTGTGTGGTGTAACGCGCGCCTGTGTCTTGCTTGAACACAACAATTAAATAACATTGAGCTCTAACGTGTCCAGATAGCCTATTAAAAATAAACCTATTAATGGATTTTAGCAGTGAAAGTAATTGTACAATAACACGGCCTTGTGTCAGAACATACCTAACTTATAACTTTGAAGAATCATGTTCACGTTCTTTGAAAGTGTATGAGGACTTTCAAATTCCCAAATGTTATAGAGTAAAACACGACATACGAAATCCTTCTTTGCAAGTCGCCAACCATGATTAAACGTCTCCGACATACTAATTACAATCACAACAATGGTTACTAGGAGACTGAAAATACAGTAAAACTTTGAAATCAGCTGTTTAGCTGGTATGCGTTTCATTGGTCTACGATCAACACTAGAGTAATTGAGTAGTGGCTTTGATTATCCATTTTGGTGGTCTGATCCTAACTTGAGTCGTGCGGTCCTACTTCCTACTTGTTCCGCGTCCGCCAGCTCGGAGGCAGAGTGTTGGTGTCGATTTACTATTTAATTGTCTCATTTATGTTTTTACCGGTTAGTTTTTTGTACAGAAATAACCCTATGCTTGTATATATGTAAATATCGTTAGGCACTTGAAAACGGGAGTAGTTTAACCAACTCTAGGAACGTTGTGTTGATTTTAAACACAATCCGCATTGAAAAAGTCCAACTAAATATTAATTCAATAAGAATTAGTACAGCTGTTTATATTAACTGAAAACATTCCCTGTATAAATATCCATGATCTAACCCATTTTCCACGAGGAAGTAAATATAAGCATTTTTGTTTGGAAAGAAACAAATAACACAGTGACACAGTATGTTAAGTCACATTACTCTTTATTTCGCTACTGATCAAAGAAAGCAAAAAATAGGCATACCACATTAATGTAATGTAATGTAGGCATACCACAAAATAGAATTTAAGGGGACGATTAGAAATATTATTATTACAAATATATATACTTGTTGTAAAAGAAAGAAAATAAGTCAAATAAATTGAGCCTAAAACAAATTACAGAATGACGACGGCAGTAGAAATTCCGGTTGGGTAAAGAACCCCCTCTTTATTTTACATATTACCCGATAAACTAGATTGTTATTTAAATTTGACAGGTGGTGCAGGGCACACACACAGTCTCCAGTAATCACGACACAGCTCCGGGCAGCCAACACATCCAACTTGGCCAGGATGACTACGTGCGGAGTCACCACAAGCTGGACGAGAAGCAAGACACTGCTCCACAGCAGTATGTGCGAGGCACTGCCTTCGAGGCATCTGTGAGTATCCCATCATCAAAGCAGCTAAACTTAAATAAGGCACATTCTAAAGGCATTGCCTAAAACAAAGAGTACACGATGTAAGAGCCAACTCTAGTACTTTTACTTACTCCCTGGTTTCCAAACTACTTACTTACAGACATACTGCATCTTATTTAATGGTTATTTATCTTTTTATTTGTTTATTCATATAATATATTTTAAAGATTACTTTTTATAGAAAATACCTCAGTGAATTAAACTTATATCTAATATTAGCCTAGTATTTAATGATAGTATTAATGAAAGTTTGATAGTTTATAGTTCCCAGAGTAAAGTAAAGTATAACTTGACTGACACCATTGAAACCAACTTAAAATACCCCCGTCGCAGCAGACCTGCGTACTCAGTGAATTTCCAAAATCAATAACATAATAATAATAATATATGACAAGTATTATAAAAATCTGTCCATAAACATGAGAATTATTTGCCTATTCTCCATAACATTGACATGGGAAAGAATGTGCAGGTTTGCTGCTGTGAGGAATACTGAAAGTAGGTGTTTCTACCATAAATAATTTTTACTTTTAACATTTATACCAACTTTCATGAACATCTGTCCATAAATAAAGGAGTTTGCCTATTCCCTATATGAATAACATGGGAAAAGAGTATGCAGGTTTGCTGCCATGATAAACAGATAAACTATGATTTTTAAGCATAAATGGATAGACCTCAACCACATGAAGCTAAATATCAAGTTTTATCCAAAAATATTGATTAATATAGGAAATATTAATTTTTCCCTATCCTCCATAAGATTAACATTGGAGCCCCACAATACAACATACTGTGTTTAGATTTTTTAATATCTCGGTAACCGTTGGAGATAGAGAAAAACTTTAAGGAACTTAATTGTGTAGTTTTTTAAGCTTATTCTAATGGTGAAATATGAAATTAGAAATTTTTAAAAATTACATGTGAAAAACGTAAAAAACCCCATTTTGGGGAACAAAACCCCCCCAAACTACCCGTTCCCATCAACCGATATGTCTGGTTTACGAACTCGTCCGAGCACTTGTAGGAATACACGTCTCTACCAAATTTGGTCTTGATTGGACCATTTTTACGAGAGTTATCGTGTTAACAGACACATATATATATACATATATATATATATAAAAATTTTAACGACTATTGTTTTTGGACTCTGGGCACCTAAAGACGAAAAAATAACATGGTCTCGGGCTTAAGTCTTACCATGAGACCTACGGTAATAGCTTCTTCCCTATGGGAAATTCGCTAATATACATATATACATATATATATATATATATATATATATATATATATATATATATATATAAATTTTAATGACTATTGTTTTTGGACTCTGGGCACCTAAAGACGAAAAAATAACATGGTCCCGGGCTTAAGTCTTACCATGAGACCTACGGTAATAGCTTCTTCCCTATGGGAAATTCGCTAAAACTAAACAAATTAGTATTTTGAATTATTTGTCTACGACCAAGGGTTCCAGAGAAAAATTAAATTTACTGTCCATGATAAACGCTGTATGTTGTCTGAAAGCGCCCAATGTTATTCTTATGGAGAATATTATAAAATCGATTTCTTCCTTATTTTCCAACCGTTTTCCATTAAACTTGGTATCAAGCGTAAGGTCAAATCACCCAACAGAACCAACTCAAAAAAGCTTGGTATTACGTGGGGAGGGGTTTCCCCCTCATACAATTTGAACAATTAATTTAACTTTGTCTCTCTTGTTTTTATTTTCAGATATGGGATGAAACAATAAATTATTAAATAATAATTAGATAAACTTCGAAGAACATGATAGTTTTATTACAGATTGGATTTTTTAAGTTTACTTAAGGGAGAAAGTATGTGTCAGTCCACTGATGCCGTTTATTTTATCTGGTTTCAATGGTGTTAGTCAAATTATACCTTACCTTTATTGTTTTTGTAGAAAACTTAAAATTGATTTTTGACATAAAAGCCCATAACTTTTGAATCATAATTTTTACAGACATGCGGGGGGTGTCATATTATTTATTACTCTATGCACTATAAATTACTTAATTTTAATCAAAATAGTAAAAGCCATTTTTGAGAAATTGGAATTCTTCACGATTTTAGGGTTTTTAGGGGTAAACTTCCCTTAAAAATAAAAAAATTATAAAACCGCCTGGAGATACGGAGAATATACCACATACCAAATTTCATCTGAATCGCAGCAACGGGGTAGGCTGTAAGTTTTAGTTGTGTTCACACACAGATGTCGAAACTCTCTTTTTTGCATTTAGGGGACCCTAAAACGGATTTAACCAATCTTAACTGAAATTCAAAAATTTTAATGAAAACAATGATTCCTTCGATCTATGTACGGTATACTATCATATAAGTGGGAGATAGTAAAAAATGTTGAGACATTTCTGATAGTTTTAACATTTCTTTAAAACTAAATGCAAGTAAACAGTATCAATGGACTGACACATACTTTCTCCCGTTAAGTAAATTGAAAAAAGACAATCTGTAATAAAACTATCATATTCTTTAAAGTTTATCTAAATGTCATTTAATAATTTATTGTTTCAAAAATAATCATTCAATTTCTGAAAATAACAACAAAAGAAACAAAGTTAAATTAATTGTTAGAACTTTATGTGAGGGAACCACCACAGGTAATACCTAGCTTTTTTAATTGATTTTGTTGGGTGATTCGACCTTACGCTTCATACTAAGTTTCATGGTAAACGGTTCGAAAATAAGGAAGAATTGATTTTTTAATATTCCCCATAAGAATAACATTGGGCGCTTTCAGATAATGTACTGCGTTTATCATGGACAGTATATTTAACTTTTGTCTGGAACCGTTGGTCGTAGACAAATAATTTAAAATACTAATTTGTTTAAATTTTATAAGCTGGATACAATGGTAATAGTCAAGTTATACATTACTTTTATTGACCCATTAAAAGGCATGTTTAAAGACATGTTAGATTACCATTATATATAATGTATAATTCCTATGGTGAATTCCCAAAGTGGCAGGAGAAGGGGATAATTTTTCATTAACCCACATTAGGTAACTTTAGAAGTTGTTTGTATAGGTGGATGACCCGGATGTCCCAGCAACTAGAGCTGTGGGCAGCTCCGGCTACCGTCCTGGCTACAGTGTCGATCCCAGTTACCAGAACCAGAACATTCACTACAGGTACATTCATTTATAAAAATAATCATATAAATTATTTCTCCCTCAAAGTATAAAAGTCTGCCGCAAAAGCACTGTATCTGAACACAATTGACCATGCTCAATCCTATTGAGGAATCAATTCCCCCAGCTCTATAGTTCTATAATGTACATGTTTAAGAGGTGAACACCGAGCGGCACCTAGATGGTTCCATAGCAGTAATGAAGTCTTATAAACTATTCACCAGATATTCATTCATACATTATATGCAGATTAAGATCCGAAAAGGTGAATTTCTTATGAATTTGAAAGTCTCTTGAAGGCAGTGCTTTTCCCATCCCAAGGAATCCAATTTATAATTTAGTGTTTTTACTGTGAAATAAATTTATGGAACTCATTTATGGATCATGATGTGTTTTTCTTGAGTATTTCTTTAGGATAGTGTAAAATAAGATAGTAAATACAAATATATATAATATATGAGCAGTATATACGAGGGCTATTCAGAAAGTAACAAACGTTATGAAATAAAATAAAAAGATTTAATGAGACAATAATAACTGTTGTCTACACATAACTTAATTGTATAGTAGAATTATTGTAATATATAATATATATAAGTTTTTGGCCAACAAAACGCGGATTACTGATCGGAACTCACAACTCGCGGGATTTTCAATTGTAGCACACATTTTAAACTTGAATGCTGCAACAATGCGCAGCGCAATGCCACTTTTGCTGGTACAACTGGAAAGCCACTGAATAGGAGAACACGTCTGTACTCGAACCTATGTGATTGGTGGCTAGCGGCATCAGACGGAAACGTTTGTTACTTTGTGAATAGCCATTGTATATGAAACAAAAAATTAAATGAGACATTTATACAGGAGAGAAATTAATATCATATAATGTTGGAATATGAATTAATAAGCAAGAGTAATGATACATTTGGCATTACTATGATCATAAAAATGGGACTATTCATGTCAAAAATCATTAAAATTTACTGAGAACATTCAAATTTTAAAACAATGATTGAACTATTACCAGTCACCAACAGCCTGGCACAGCACTCTACGACGATGGCTATGGACTTGAGTTCAAGTACCACAATTATGATCAGATGACTAAGTTCCTTCGGACTACTTCCTCCCGCTACCCAAACCTCACTGCACTCTATTCCATTGGAAAGTCTGTCCAAGGTAAATATACAAAAAACTCAGATTATCATTAGGAGATAACAGACTTTGATTCTATCTGTAAAAGTAAAAAATAACAAAAGCCTTAAACTATTACTGCCAATATATATGGCGGTAATATACTGTTGTGGCTTTATCACAATGTTTTAGTTTACGTTTGATATACAGTATATATATTTTGAGTTTTAAGTTTTAGGAATTATATAATATTAATGGTTTGGTTATTTAAGTGTAAGGACTAATTATAAACTCAATCCCCGCCCATAGGCCTCACTCCATGCGGGTTTTACTACTTCATATGTTTTATTTGTAACTTTTTAATTATTGTTGAAATAAATTAATTTAATAATAAATGAAAAATAATTAATTTGAATGAATTATTTTGATATATATGAGCAGTGGCGGCGATAACGAGCCCATAGGGCTCGCAGTGTGGCAGGGGCCTGCAACCACGTGCATGAGCCTTGGCTGGATTTTTTCAAAATTTTGTCGAGGCCCAGGCCCTTAAACATGACAGGCCCTGCTACACGGCCCATCCCATCTATAATAAAAAAAATAATGATAGTAGGCCTATTGTCTAGAAATTGCTAAATTAATTTTGCATAAAAATGGTGCTAAAACACCACTAAGAGACGTGAATTTAATATTTTTTATTTACGTCATGATACGAAAAATGTATATTGTCATAGCCATGTAGCATTACTATGTTTAGAGAAGGCTATGTAATTGTTTGTAGTGTCTCGATGAGTAATGCAACCGTCTACGTCGCGTTGGCATTTCGTAGTGTCATTTCGCTGCATGATAAATATCCGGTCCAGCGGTCCACTAGGGAAACAAAAAGTTATTGTAGTACGGTAGATATTAGTGACCCTCTCTTTAGTTTAAGTCGAATTGCAGAACGGTAGGGTCGATTTATTTATTTGACTGGTTGTGGTAGGAAATAATATAATAATCAAATAAAATAATATCAAGGCAGAAAGAAAAGAGTTTAGAGTTTAGTTAGAGAAAACATGATGGATTTTCAGTAAATTAGCAATGTATCTATTTCTTATCATAAAATATAAACAATTTACTTCTATTAATACTTAATATCTGTGATAACCATGCTATGTAATAGTATAGCAGGTGTTTTATTTGTTCTTGGAGCATGAGTGTAAGAAAGTATAGTTAATTTTAAAAAATATACAGTATACTTTTTTTAATGAGCATTGTTTAGGCCAAAAACTGTTAGTCCAGGAGTTCATATAGTCAAGGAAAAATGTTGTGTCATATGACTCGGTATTAAATTATCCTGTTCACTCATTGATTTAATAAAGATGTTCCCCCCAGAGGAATGTTGAAAATCTAAAAAATGACTATAAAAATGAAAAATAAAAAAAACAATTTATTTTAGAAAAACTTTTTTTAAATACAAATAAGTTTAAAAATCGTAAAAAAAATTTCTTCTGTTATTTACTGTGTTATCAAAAGAAGTTTATTTTTTATTTTAACATACTTGTGTAAGGGTTAAAGCATTTCAAATATTGATTGAGATAGCTTACACCTCTAAATTTTAAAATCTAAAGATAATACAAACCAATAAAGTTCACATTTGTACTGAAATATAATTGTAAAACATTATTAGTGCATCTGAGTTGTAAATGTTGTTCACGTATAGCTATGAAAATTTGCCATATTGCTCTGACTGAAATGAGGTTGCTTGGCATTGTCTTAAATCTCAGGGGAGTGCGCTGGTCTAGGGGTATAGATTGGGGCTTTAATGCCCAAGGTCTGGGTTCAAATCCTGCCATACACCAGTTAAGTGATAATGTTGCAGCCGACTAGGTCTATCCTAAAGTAATGTGCAAAATAGTTCTGGCCACTGGGATGAGAAGGGTGAACAGTAAAAAAGTCCTTTAATGTTGCTAGGTGCCCCAGCACAACAACAAATAAAGATATACAACGTGGTTTTTAGCGCAGACGCACATCACCTGACAGAATAGAACGCTATCCACAACAAATGGCTATTAGCGATTTTTCCCATAGGGATGAAGCTATTACTTTAGGTCTCATGGCAAGACTTAAGCCTAGGACCATGTTATTTTGTTTTTAGGTGCCCACAGGCCAAAAACAATAGTCGTTAAAAATTTTATATATATGTGTGTGTGTGTGTGTGTGTGTGTGTGCATGTGTGTCTCTATGTATTTGGTTTCTACCAAATTTGAAAAATTTTTATTCCTACATTTACTCGGACGAGTATGTAAACCAGACATATCGGTCAATCTGAACGAGTAGTTTGGGAGGGTTTGTACTCAAATTTTTTCGCCATTTTCATGTGTAATTTAATTTTTTTAAATTTTTACTTTCACCATTTGAATTAGCTTAAAAATTACACAACTTACTTCTTTAGAGTTTTGCTCCATCTCTAACAGTTACTGAGATATTAAAAAACATAAACACAGTACGATGCTCTATGTTAATCTTATGGAGGATAAGGAAAAATATTTCATATTCATATCATATTTCATATTTCACTTCTCAATCCATATTTTTGGTTGAAACTTTATATTTAGTGGATATTAACTTTATATGGATGTGGTCCATCCATTTATGCTTAAAAATCATAGTTTATGTGTTTATCATGACAGATAACCTGCATACTCTCTTCCTATGTTAATCATATAGGGAATAGCCAAACTTCTTTATTTATAGACAGATGTTGATGAAACTTAAAATAAATGGTATAAATGGACAAAATAAAAATTGTTTACGCTGGAAACACCTACTTTTATTGTTCCTCACAGCAGTAAACCTACATACTCTCTTCCAAGTTAATCTTATGGAGAATAGGCAAATAACTCTTATATTTATCGACAGATATTAATAAAACTTGTCATATATTATTGATTTGGAAATTAGCTGAGTACGTAGGTCTTCTGCGACTTGGGTATATATTTTTGTTGTGTAACATGTGTCCCACTAAAATAGAGTAATTTGATATACAATACATGTTGCAGGAAGAGATTTATGGGTGATGGTGGTGTCAGCATCCCCCTATGAACACATGATTGGGAAACCCGATGTCAAGTACGTAGCCAACATGCATGGCAACGAAGCTGTGGGGAGGGAACTGATGCTTCATTTGATACAGGTAGGACTACTGTGCAGGTAAACTAAGGGATAAATAATTTCAATGGGTATTATAAAGTCCATTATGTTTTCCTTTAAATAATAATATACATTCAATGAACAATATTCTGTAACTATAAAATACTCAAACTTAAACATTATAAGAAAACACATAAACTAAATATATTAGTGTTTTTTAAATTATTTACTTTTTTGCAGTACCTAGTAAACAGTTACAACACGGATAACTACATAAAGTGGCTGCTGGACAACACAAGAATCCACATCCTGCCATCCATGAACCCAGACGGATTTGAAGTTGCTCGAGAGGGTAAGATATAGCTAGGCCTATAGCATCATAGTGTTGGAAAAAATTCTAGTTTAAGTACTGTAATGTTATTCAATAAGTAACCTTTCTTGTTTGAGTTACCTAAGTTTGAATACCTGAGATTGTGCAGAAACTGTTATGTTAACTGTATTTTCCCCAATTATTGTAGCCCATTGACAATCTATTTATACTAAAGTCTGCCATATAGAGTAGTTCTTTTCAACAAAGAGACATAATAAAAATCTCAAAATAAATTTCCAGTTTTATTTAATCAATAAGTATCTTGTTAATCACAAAATAGTTCTATATTTTAAGTAAAGCCAGCTAGCCACATCTAGTACAGTGACTGGAGATGGACTAGGAGACGGAGGTTCACAGGGTTGAAAGGTTGAACAAGACGGTAGGAATAAACTCAAAGACTGGGCTTGAATGACAAGAACTAGAAGACAATTTACCCTATGATTCTCTATTTTATTTTTCCAGGACAATGTGATGGAGGGCAGGGTCGCTACAACGCTAGAGGCTTTGACCTAAACAGAAACTTCCCTGATTATTTCAAACAGGTATGTGAAGAAGAGAAGTACGAAGAGTTTAAACATATAAATAAGCTATAAAGTGTGATATCGCTCTACTATTATTATTACTGCAGTAAAGGCCTGCACACACTGGAGCGATATGTTATCGCTGGAGCGACGCGATACCAATTCCTCAAATTTATCTGCGATACTTGGGCAATAATATCGCTGCGGGAACAGGAGCTCCCACACCGGAGCGGGAAAAAGGACACGCAGGAAAACCAGTTCCTCTCAGGGGAGCTTTCATTTGACCACAAAATATAGGAAATGAGAAAACCTATACGTATTCTAAATTATATTTAATATGCAAACTATTTATTTCATTACTCACTACTGAAAAGTAAATATTATGAAAAATACACAAACAAATAACATATGATAAAATCTGAAACAGTCAATTTTTAAAGTAGTTTTAGTCCCCGTCTTCTTCCTCCTAACCACCTTCGATAAACCAAAATCAATTGAAATATTCGCTTTGCTTTCACAAACTTACTCGTGTCAATACTTTTTAAAACTTATAATTTCATATCAGTAATAACTATTGTATTCAGTCTACTATCCACAAAATACAAACAGCTCAGAATAGATTATACCGTAATAACTGTTTTACTAAACAGAAGTGTATCTAACCAACGTAATTGAAAGTAATCATAGACTATGTGATACGGAAGTGTATGGCAATTATGAAAGCCCCCTCAACCATTAGTCAACAATCATTGTCAACTGAGGGTAAAGGATGAGAAGTGAAAGGGGGAAAATACAAATAGTTTAGGTCTTGGGGATAAAACAAAGTCTTGATTGGAGCTGTGGTTATTGTTCTTGGATAATTTTAAGGTTATTTTCAAGATTCATTTCACCTTGTGTTGAAGTTAAAATATCAGTAGTTTCAAAATATCAATATTTTATATAGAACAACAAAAGAGGACAACCAGAGACAGACGCAGTTAAGGAGTGGACTTCCAAGATACAATTTGTGCTGTCCGGAGGTCTGCATGGTGGCGCACTCGTGGCCAGTTATCCGTTCGACAATACGCCTAACTCTAGTGAGTTATACGACATCTTTAAGTCCGGTAAACCTCCTCAAATTTCGAAATCTACTTCAGCTGAAGTGTGATTTTGAGTTTGGTGCAGGTATTTATATGGATTCGGGATTTTTAATATTGATACATTTTTATTAATTGAAAACGTTTCAAGGTTTGTTTATGAAGTAGAACCCCTCTAATCCGACTATGCACAGGTTCGTGAGCCTGTGCCGACTTGTCACTGGTGGGACATGTGTCTAGCCGTTGTTTCGGCTTCAGTAGGGTACTCATATCTTGTGCGGTGTTTATCGCTATAAGCAATAATTTACAATAACAGGTATGATATTTTAAATGCTGAACAAGTATCTGGTAAAGCCTGATAAATATCTGAACTTTCGGATAGACAGTATAAAATGAGCTGAACTAAAATGAATATTAAAACTGAAAGATAAAAGAAAACTTTCCGTTTATCTTGGCGAACATCTTTGATCGAACGAACGTGTGATATATACATATCATTGTTAATAAGAATTGTAATATCTCTGTGTCAATCTGTTTTTACACTCTATGTCAGCTAGTGAGCGGGTCGCACGACCATCGTACGATGTTACGTCATTGTATAAAATAAATTCTATTGTCGATCCGATCACGCCACCTTCCCACCACGTTCCTTGTCGTTAACCGATGCAGAGCATTCCGTTCCAGCTCGGACCATCCACCACACCTTCCATACGGCCATGTTAAGCTCAACCCGAGGTGTTTTATTGCATATCTCCTAACACCCCCATTAATACGTATGTATCTAGCCACTCCGAGAATATATCAGTGGCAATGGGTATATTACAGTGGCGACGATATTACAGAACGTATTGAAGTAGATGACGATATTAAGCAATACATTGAAGTGCAAGAACGTCATTGGTCTGTCCAAGGACTGTCTTTCATCTCCGATAAAGTTCAACAAGATACATAATAACTCATTCGGCAACAGTATTTGTAGGGAAAATAATACACTACTTCATTTTGATTGCCTACCCTACTTTTAATATTTGATATAACGGACTAATTTTTTTATTGCATTCACATTGGCGTTCAGGTGTTTGCATAATCAATATATCTATAGAACATAGTATGTTTGCCCTATTTCCTTTTATAAGTAATACCTATTCTAGTGTATGTAGATGTTTTTCAGTTAATGTGTTGTTCAGCTCTGTGTAAAAACATCTTTTGTATTTTATTTGCTATAAATATTACATCTTTCAGATAATCTGACCTTTTTCCCGTTCGAGCATGGTCCCAATCCCAGAGGTGACGGATTAGAGGGGCTCTACTGTAATATAAAAATATAACATTATTGAAAATATATCAAACCAGTAACTGAAATATTAAAAACTGAATGGGACAGTTCTGATAAAATATTATTAAAATTAATCTAGTTAATTTGTAGAAAAGGAGAAAAGGTTTAGGAAAGTTGTCATTGTATATGTTATCTGATGCTTATTTGATGAGAACAATATCTGTTTTAAGTAATCCAACAGCTAAAACAAAAGATGAAAGTATTATTAAAAAATATAAATCAAAATTAAAATTAATTTTATGGCTTGAATATACAAGGATAGTATATTCCATAATACATGCATCTAACCTTTCACTAGAGATTTCAAAAAGTCAAAAGAATATGTACAATAGAAATCGACCCTTCTTATAAATTTAAAATTCCTTCTAACAGATGGTCTTAATTTGTTTGCTGTCTAAAAGGAATCTGCCGTTCTTCTCCACTATGTTCAGGTAAAGATTATCAAAAATGTTTTCTGGGATTTATTTTATAAAATGAAAAGTAACACTTTGAGTTTCTATTGAAGAACTTTAAAAAAAAAAGGTTAACACGATGGTCTTCATAACCAATACAGAGTTACTTCCTTATTCTTGTAAAGGTAAAGTTGAGTTTTAATTGACATAAGACATTGGTTTTGCTATTGTTTTGCTTTTGTGTGATGTGAATATGCTTATAAAAATTTTCCGGAGAGGTTTAATTTTAAGCTACTAATTCAGGTTGCAAGTGCTGTGTTAGACATGCTGTGAATTGGGTATGCAAATATCTATTAATTTTATGTTGATTATGATAATTTTAGAATATTTGTACTGTATTGTAGATGTTATTAAATTTATTAGAGTTTTTCTGCAACTCATTGAAAACACAATATTCTTTTCTTTGTTTGAAATAACAATATTCTTGTTTAGACAAAGTATGATATGTCACTAAGAGAGAATCTCAGACATAAATATTAAAATAATTTGCACTTATATATTTTGCTTTTGGTTGTTAATAATTCAAATAAATTACTTGAACGATCCAAGATAGTTAAACCTAGTCATAGTCATCAATGAAGTATAAACAATTTTATAAAATAAAATTTAATATTTATGAGTATACTTGAATTATTGATAAATTATAAATTTATTGATATGTGTGTTGAAAAAACTTGCTTTAGTAAATGAGTGACCAAAGGGCAAAGTTGATAAAATACGATCAATTGTTTTTCTCCAGTGTTCCAAAGCTATGCATCCACCCCTTCTGTGACACCTGACGACGATGTTTTCCGCCACCTCGCCCTCACCTACTCCCGTAACCACCCAACAATGCACCTGGGACAAGCATGCAAACAAGGGATGCCGTCGTTCAAGAACGGAATCACCAATGGTGCCGCATGGTACCCACTTACAGGTACTGAAGAAGCCTCTAATTGTCCCCATCAAACTATAATGACAATGAAATGTACTAGCGATTGGAAAATATATATAAATTGGTACTCATTTTCTTGCCAAAAAGAGGATTTATAAAACAAATGTTTATTTTTTTACATTTCTGCAAAATACAGTTAACGTACCAATTGGTAACATACAATTGGGTAGTATACAAATATTTTTTGTGACTTTAATGTAATTTCCCTTTATTGAATTGTTTCTATAAACTTTATTCTATTAGGTCAGGAATCAATTATTTCTTGATTTAACTATTCTAGATTATTCACAATAAGTTTAGAGACAATTCTCTAAGAATCCAAACAATTTATTTTTTCTTTTAACTTGGTAGACCCAATCTCAGATGCAAAGTTAAGGCTCATATTGAATTGAACAATTTGCTAAAACTTAGCTGATATACAGGAGGGATGCAGGACTTCAACTACGTCTGGTATGGCTGCATGGAGGTCACTCTGGAGCTGTCGTGCTGCAAATACCCTCCACCCAGCGAGCTCCCCAAGTTCTGGGAGGAAAACAGACTGGTAAACAAATTTTGCTACCACATAATATTGAAAATTTCAACTAACACTACATGAAAGACAAAATTGTCAAATAAAACAAAATTACCTTAAGTTGTGCATTGCAAATTTGTAGCAGTGATTGCATGTGATTTTGAATCTCTATTAAACACCAGTCTTTTATCTGTTCTTAACACTTATAACGAAACATAATTTTTAAAACGCTAAGAGAAACATAAGGTCAATTTGACCGTCACTGTGTTTTATTGGTGTTTAGTGTGTTTATTATTGTTTTTATGTATCACTTGGCAATCACATGAGTAACAAATGATGTTTTACAACATTTTATGACAAATCATATTTATTATGCAAAGGTCATGTGACAGAAAAATGAAACTCCAAGCTGCACGCTTCAAGACGACCAGCTCTGGCCTCGGGAAAAAATCTGTATAGGATTGTTGCCCAAGGCCAGAGCTGGTGGTCTCATAGCGGGTAACATAGCTGTTTTATTTCTAGCAGGTGATCTTTTGTTTGTTGCGTTTTACCAGAGCCTTTTACCGATTATACAAGGTATATGTACATCTATAATACAAGGTATATTTGACCGACGATTGCCAGCCGGTAAGCGAAACATGCGGTAAATCTGACCGACCGTATTCACACAATTTGTTTAATACGTACGACAACGTCGCGCCAACTAGTTGGAAATTACCAAATATTATGGAGAGGGGTTTGGGGGGAAGGTAAAAGGGGGTGACAGCCGTCAATGTCAAGCAGTTTAAACACTATTACGTAGTAAAATTACCGATCGGTCAATTTGACCGATGTTTTGTTTTAAGTGTTAAAGAAAATAAATAAATAAGTCTAAAGCTGAAACTTAAATTATTATCATACTGTGTGCATCTTTTGTAGTTTATTTAAAATCCGTACAATTAAATGGTACATGTCTTAATTGAAAGTACTAAACTCAAAAATTTCAAATTGCCCAAAACAGGGTTAAAAAAATGTGATCTGAAATTTGTATTTGTAATTCTGTTGAACCGATAAGACAGCTAAATAAACCATTGAATTACATAAAGAGACATATGTATGAAAATAGTGGTTAACAGTGAAACATTGTATAACAATGTTACAGTCATTGGTCAAGTTCTTGGCTGAAGCTCACAGAGGGGTGCATGGCTTTGTCATGGATGAAAATGGCAACCCGATAGAAAAAGCTTCACTCAAGGTGAAGGGGAGGGATGTTGGTTTCCAGACAACAAAGTATGGAGAATTCTGGAGAATATTACTGCCAGGCATTTATAAACTAGAGGTAATTAATATATTCTAGCAAACAGCTTCACTTTATTATGGCTGGGGTGTACTAGTAAAAACCTTTATTATCTTCAAAAAGTGATTAGGTTCAGTAGAAATGATATCAAATTTTAATTTTATTTATGTCAAGATCCTCTGCTAGTGATATAAAATACACATAGTTCAGAATCAAGATGTTCATGTTGTTAAAGTAGAACTAATTGCTAAATAGGACTGGGCTGGGACGACCTAGAGATACAAGTGGCTGTGAGGTTGTGTTGAGCAGTGGGTATGTTGAGGTTGGGGAGAGTACACTTCCCCTACATTGTGAAGGAAGTATGGAGGAGTGACTGAGCCTGCTGGGACAGAGTTGCAACACTGGACTGTGAGGTTGTGTTGGGCAGTGGGTATGTTGAGGTTGAGGAGAGTACACTTCCCCTACATTGTGAAGGAAGTATGGAGGAGTGACTGAGCCTGCTGGGACAGAGTTGCAACACTGGACTGTTTTCTTGTTGCTGATTGGTTGTCTCACGCATCCTCCTTCATCCTCCCTCACCCAACTCAAATTGGTTCCGGTCCTATGCTACAATAAATTCTACTATAGGCCTGGTAAATTAGTTATGAACCTTTCTACAGTATCATGGGTATATTGCGCAGTAGTAGTTCCAAAGTAATTATTAAGATCTAAGTACTAAACCATAAAGCTGATAAATTTATAATGTTAATGGGTCATGTAGAAAATAATTATTATTTATTTAAATAAAAAAAACAGTATTAACATTAATATTTAATAGGGGTTATTTTGAGTTAGTAGGTTATTTTTATTTAAAATACCATTTTATTTTATATTATTATTTTGATACTTGGTCATCCAGTTGTGTTGAATCATAATGGTTATTAATTTAAATTAAACAGATTACATCACCAATATTACTATAATTTGAAACAGGAGCCAATCTGGCTTTTGAACAATAACAAACTTTTGCTATATTTATTTTTTTAATAAGTAACAAAATTATTAAAAATTGTTTACAATAAAAGAGAGATAACTGAGTGTAAAATGGTAGGTGTATGCGGATGGATTTGCGCCACGAGAGATGGACCTGATGGTGGTGGATGAGCACCCAACACTGCTGAATGTGACGTTGTTCCCTTCCAAGGTAGGTGTCGGGGTCTCACCACCCCGCCGACCGTGGCAACCGCCCTGGCTCGCCGCCCCACGCCCTCGCCCGGACCTGGCAGAGGTGTTGGGCGGAACCGGTGAGCGGGGAGACCGGCCTTCCTATGGCTTCTCTCCAAACACACGTGTTAACACTGCACAGCCTGCATCTATTACTAACGTTACACTTCTTCTTCTATTCTCTGTTTTGGCTTTGTGTTAGCAGCAGTGATGGTGGTGGTGGTGGTGGTAGATCGGATGAAGCAATGGCTAATAAGCTGCAAACAAGGCAATAAGCTGTAAATCGTAATTCCATCAGAATTTCCAGTTTAAGAAAATAATTTGTATTTTGTTATTCTAAATATAAGGTTGCTCTAATATTCAAATGTAAAAATGTCCCAGGCAAGAAGAAAAATTTAAAATTTGTACAAATTTTCACGCATATACAGTTTTATGTGTAATATTTTATCCTCACTCATACCTTTGCTACTAAAAAGATTCAGTAGTTAAGTAATAAATTTAAAAAAAAACTTTATCATTTGGGATGGAGACTAAGACTTTTTTTTAATTTTTAGATCAATTATTATTTATTTCACAAAATTTCAAAAAAATAATATGAGAATTTTGGCTTGATCAAGTTCTTACTCACCCTCAAAATCCTAACATATAGCAATAGCATACTCAATCACTTTACTTTAAAACATTTTAAACTTGTGTTACTTTTTAAAGTAAGATTTACTCAACACATGTAAAGTTGGTGCAGCAGACAACACTGTCTCCAAAATGTTTGAAGCACTGTTAGCATAAAATCTCTTAGATTCTGCCTAATTATAACTACTAAACTGCAGATGTTATGCTAACCAATCTGAGTTCAGTGGAGAATTTGTTTAAGGGTGTCTATGGTTGCAGTGTAATTTCCATGAATTGAAATCTTACTCTTTATCTTTAAAAAAAACTAAGTGCAAATACGTTTTAAATAAGTGCAATGTATATATTTTAACATATTTCTAATCAACTGAAACATATTCTTTTGAGTACAGAAATCTGTTCAGTGAATTTGGGCAGTAGAAAACTACAAATTAAAAGGAAGTCCTTTTATTTTAATACTAATCAAATATGAGTGCAATAAGAAATCAAGATATTTTAATAAATAATCATGTTCAATGTTTGCATCAGGTTTGCCAATGCTTCATTCGATGGGTAGATTTAGTGGAGGTGAAAGTGATTTCACACTATATTTTGTGCCAACAAGGTTGTTATTTGTTTTGCTATTCTATCCTGTTAAATAGTACAAGATTATATATTTTATAATATCACACATTTATTTTTATAAAATAAATGGGATTAGGTGGTGTAAAAAGGGATTAGTACCATTGAATCTTAGTCCCTCCAACATAAAGGCTGTTTGGTGAGAAATACGGATTGTTTAATGTCTAAATTGTATCAAATATCATGAAACAAAGCAAAAAAAATCAATAATATGTATGTAAATAGTATAAAATAAAATAGGATCAGATGTAAAACTTAACTGAACTGTTTTCCTTCTTAAATAACTTTTTTAATTTATAAAATATAAAAATATTTTTATTTACTAGCTATCGAAAAGGTATCCGAGCTAAGTAAACAATTCAAAATATTTAAAAGACAAAATAATTATTAAAAGAATACAGTATGGAAAAAGTTAATTTTGGAATTACATTGCGTACAAGTATCCCTATTTGATATTGATCATATAATGTATACGTACACTGAAAAAGATAAAAAATCTGCTTCCCTTGATTTCCCATTACAGTATTATGACTACAAACTAAATTACTAAGTTAACTATATGAGTAGCGCTATTGCAGTGTTGTGATGATTAGTCATCTTAAATTACTTATTTTAATCTTTGAATAGCTGTGTAATAATTCAAAAATAAAATAACTTAGTCTATAAATACAATGTAAAGTTATTGAACTATTTATTTACAGTAATAACTATGTAATATCACAGTATGTAGTTGATTTTATAGCCTGGCACAATAATGGTAGAATAAGTAAATAGCTGTTGGAATAATTACAAGTGACTATATATATATAGATCAATTGTAAACAATCACAATGTTTAATGATATATATGCTCGTCCCAAAGAATTATTAATTTTGTATAGTTGCCTAACATTTAAGACATTTTAAAATTCTTCTAGTCTTCTTCACCACTTTTCCAATGATTATAATACTACAAATAAAAATAATAGTAAATACAAATCAACAGTTTCATAAATTAAAAAAAAAACTTCTTAAACCATAATATTAATAGTTCTCTTTAATTATTTCATATTTATTTAATTTTGTTTAATACTACAATCACTTTTCTATTATTACCTAAATTATCCTTGTTTGCTTACATTTACCAGTTTTACATTTCTATTAATAATACATAGATCAAGATTTTACTAAATCATATTAATAATTATAACTAAACATTTAATGTATAAAATGTTTTAAATACAACTAAATTTAATAATGTCTTTCTATACTATTTCCTATGTATTTTACATTTTGTGTTTTAAACAACTTTTAATATATATCTAATACAAATATTATAGTTTTTACAAAAAAATACAATCAATTTAAAACAATTGTTATATTTACTTTCCTTAAATCTTTCTCTATTTTTCTACATTATTTCCATTCTTATTTAAACATTTGTCATGTCGTTCAAGAACGTTTTGAATGCCTAAATTATAGAAATCAGCCGAAATTACAGATAAGCAGTCTTTAACCAAGACAATTCTTTAGGCAGGGAATAAGTAAGTGAAAGATCGTTTTTTTAAATTGCAATCTGTGATTATACAAAAAAAATACTATCAGATTACAATTCAGAAATAAATTTGTCCAAAAAAGTTAATTTCTATATTCTTCAAATTTTTCTGTATTTTTCGTACATTTTATTTTATTTAAACATTTGTCATGTCTTACTTTAATTTAAATAGAAATAGTGCAATATCAAAAACGTAGCTTTTTTATCTCTAGGAAATTTAAAAAAAATAATTATTTGAATATTTGATTTTGAATTTTTTAATTGCAATCTGTGATTCCTAATAATATGAAATAAATTGTTAGTACATCAAGATTTCTCAGTAAAACATCTTCATTACAAACCAATTTTTCTTTAGTATTTGCCTTATACCTCAGTCAGAATGCAGAAGTATATATAAATTATTTCTGATTTTTTATGTAAGATGTTTATGTATTCATGCATACCAAGAATATTTTCTACGACTTTGTATGAATTACTTTATACAAAGTACTTTATTTTGTAATTTAAATGAAGTAGTAATTTATTTTATGTCAAACGTTTTAAAATGATCATCAAATAAACTTGCAGAACTATCTACAACCTAATCCATTTAAATATATTGTTATTCATTTTTTTGGCCAACTATTTATTATGAAGGTTATAAACTTTATTATACACATTTTATGAATGTCAGTTGCAAAACTTAAACAATTTGGTTTTGAGACTGGAGGTATCAGTAACAAAATATGCTTTGGGTTAATTAATCTAGTAAAATCTATATAAATAAAATTAGAGTTTTGTCTGTACATTGCTCAGAATTATTCATTTTTTAGTTATTTTTACTTTTCGTGCGTTAGAAAGCCGAAACCAGTATTATCTCAATTTTTGTCTGTTTGTTTGTCTGTGACGCTCCAGGAGGCATTTTACGCTGTCTTCTCCGAAATAACGGGAGAACTGATAACAATGAAACTTATTTCATACATACTATAGAAGGTTTTTAAAGGCTTAAAATTGTCCGCCAAAGCTTTAAAAGTAAATAACGAGCATTTAAAAACCCAATTTTTACGCGATATTCGTTGCATTTTGCTTCAGTTTTAAATGAATAACATACTAGAAATTGCTGGTAGCTGCCTTTGTAGTTTAAAGATTTAATAGAAAGAAAACAAACAGCTGTTGAATGAATGAATTAAATATTAGATAGTTTATATTGGTTGTTGATTTAAACCCATTTCGAAATCATACTATATTAATAAGTTATTTTAACGTATAACTAATAATAATAAAGCTGGGTATTGATTTATTTCTTTGTATTGATTTGTTTAGGATTCAGGTTAATATTTTGGTATGATGGATAAACTGATCCCTACAACCCGTACAAATGGCGGGCTTACTGCTAGTCTAAAATAAAGTTTTAAAATACCATATATCACCTAGAGTTATTTACAAAAATATTACTATTCAGCTTTTAACATTACCTAAATTTTCCAATGATGAGTGAAAGATTATAGCTAAGAGGCCTAAGCTAAGGATTTTAGTTGCTCAAAAGAACCTAAATAAAATAATGTGGAGAAGGTTAGAAATCGTGTCCTATAGAAATGAATTAAGAACTTAGTAAAAATGTTTACTATAAGGCTAAATTTTTCCAAATATAAATTATTTTACAAAAGTTCACTTAAACAAACGTTAAAATTAGGATTTCAACATATAACATTAAATGTTCAATAATTAACATTTGTGTTTTTAAATCAGCCTCCTGTTTTGTCCACTATAAAACTAATTCTTAATAACAATTTTTTTTAAATTATCCAGGAGTTCCAATAGATAGGAGTTCAATAACAGACATTCATGATCAACTATTAAGAAATTGAAATTAAATATGATACCTCTAGTTTTACACCCTTTGAAAATAAACACTTAGTCTTATCTTTCAGATAATATTTGCACTACAATACTACATAGTCATAAGTTTATTGTCTTTCATGCTTAGCTTTAGGTGTTTTAGACACGTTACTATAATTTTTTTGTACTGAACTATGTCATAACTATATATACTTTCTACGCTGATAATAAAACCTGTAGAGAGTAGAATAACTTTGAGAAAGAGAAAGACAGAAGGTGGCTAAAGCAATGGATTAACTTCTCCTCCAAATTATAATTTTATTGTTTTCTTGAAAATCAATTTGGTAAATGTACATTATTTTAAAATTCAACAGATAAACTTAAATATACAAATAAAAAAAAACTGTTTCCAATTGATTATTATATTAAAGTATTTTGAAAAGTGAAATATGGAAAACTATTTTACTTCACTTTATTTCAATCACCGTAAACATGACCATTATGTACAATAATTTCAACATGAAATATAACTTAAGGTAACCAAAATTGTTGGCTAAAAAATTTTAGGAGTTTTAACCCTTCCCGGGCTAGTATAAAAATGGTGGGCTGGGATATGACTTTTTCAAGCTGAAGTTCACGATATAAACCCAAGTTATAATGTGAAGTTGTTATATAATGTTCTTACTCCATTACAAATATTTATAGATTTTTAAAATTAGTTTTTTGTGCTGAAATATTTTTACATGTGTTATAAGGAAAATAAAATTTGAGTAAACATTTGAGTACAAACTGTCTTTGGTCCGCCTCCCGGAGCGACAATTTAGAAATATAATTACAACTGATAATCATGAGTGTTTTTCTGGGTAAAGGACGGATATATCCATCCAAGTCATTTCTTTTCTTCTCTATGATATCAATGACTGTCACCTCACGTTTACCATTATTATAACTCTAAAGAAAGCTTAAGCCACAATTCTGCTTGCATATCCAACTCTCCATCAATAAAACTAAATAAAGAGCATATGTCAGGTTCACCAGAAGACACAGTACATGCTGTCATTTTCCCTTCAAAATATAAAATTCCCCCAATGGTGTATTTATATTTAGCATGTCTATCATATTTTCAGCAAAATTTGGATTATTGGGACCATAATTGTTGCAAAACATTCAAGCCACAAAAACAAACGAATTGTTACATCAGATCGGCAGACAGCTTATTCAACCACCGTTTATGACAAACACCTTAATGTTCTTTACACATTATTTAGGCAAAAACAGCTGAAAATAATAGAAAACAATATCAGCAACAGTAAAATAAATTATCTTTTCATAACACAATATTATACTTACTATTGAAATGTACATGACTTTCAGTATTTCATATGTTTGGAGAGATAAATCCGTTTTCAGGACAGAACAGAAATTAACTACAACTGATATATCCATCAATAGTCCGGGAAGGGATAATATTATATTATTTATACATATTTTTCAGTAATAGACTTAATTAAGCCAGCAATTTAAAAATCCACCACCTGCTTTTTGCCCCTTCTGCAGGATTGACCAAAGATGGACTAATTCTAAAGAGAGTGCCTCCCTTCCTAAACACCAATAAATGTTCAATTTGTTTTTCTACACTGGTGACTTTATTTTTCCCATTTATCCTCATAACTTAAACAATCAATAAATTTGAAGAAATTTTTATATGAACTTATAAATCTATTTTAATAGAAAAAAATATGACACCAAAGCTTAAGTATCTAAAAAGGTATTTAGTATCAAAACAATAGATATTTACTACATACTTTGAGTGTTAATCTTACCCAACTACCATTGGGTGTTAAATGTTAAAGTTTTTGATTACTGTCGCTCTTATACTCTTAAAATACTTCCAAAATATGGGTGAGAAAATTCAAGTAATTTGTGGTTGAATGTTTGTGAAGGGTCACAAAAGTACCCAGTTAAAAATGCAGCCCAAGTGTTGAAAGAAATTCATACTTGCACCACTAAGAATGAAAGAACAATATTAATTGTAGTTTTTTAATGACCATATTTTATTATTTGTTTGAAAAAAGTAAAACCGATTGTAAACCATCTAACAGTATGAGTTGATATTTAAATTGTTATGAGTCAGACCACTACTTTATTTGCTATGTTTATGTATTTTATACTTTATATATGGGATCCGCACCAGAATTTCTCAGAGAGCCAATTCCTTTGCATAAAATTATCCCCAGGGCCGCAAGCAGTGGTGGCTCACTTTTGAGGTGGCTACAACCGGAGATACTAAATATACTCCAGTAAAAAGGGGAGCTCTTCCACAGGAATTTTTTGGAAATAAAAACCTACAACCGTCTTTTTAAGCTACCTGAAGCATAATTTTCTTTGAGTGTGACGAAGAAGCCTGAGAGTTCCAGTGGCATTAGATAATTTACAAAAATTATGATTATAAGTTTATTATCACATTAAAATAAAACAGTTGGATTTGGCTTTTACTCATAACATCATTCTTAAAACTTAAAATGGGCAAGTCAAAAATAACTCATTTTTAAAAATGACCACATACTAGATAAACCAAAATTCTGATATTGTGATGGTAGGCTATTGACAAACATTTTGTTGATTTGCTTGCTACCTTGAGCTTTATAACATAATTTTAAAAAATGGTTTTGCTATTAATACTGTACAGTTAATGTATGACTTCTATAATAGACTACTACTTTGTAAATCGATACTTTTAATCACTTGATCTTTTTCGATACTGTACAAGTCTAAACTGGACAAGTCTGTTATGTTTCATTAATTGAAAGATCAACTCAAACTTACAAAAATATGTTTTATAAATGACGGTTTTTTTATTTAGTGGTAAAACTTTATTATTATTAATTATTATGTTAATTCATTTACTGTGGGAGTTGTTGTAAAAAATATTTTAAATAACAATGTAGAAAGAAATGCATATTATTTTATTGATATTATTTTCTTATTACTCTTCCTTTAATTTTGCTCTAATTAATTTTTTTAAATTATAAGGTACGGTAGTTACTACAAAAATAACAGTAAGTATAATATCTATTTTATTAATGTTATTACTTTAAAACACTCTAATTAACTATATTAACATTTTATTTTAATCCTAAATATTTTAAGTTTTGTATATATGTGCAAACGTGGTGTTGGTGTGTTTTAACTTCTAACCTGTTTGCAGAGCAATGATCAAAGTTCATTTCAAATGCAGCCATCCATTCTGGACCCCTCTTTGCAGCCCACCACTCCTATAATAGGCCAAAACAATTCCCAACAAACATTCCAAAATGAAACCCAAGAAAAAAAAGTATCATATCCTTCTTCAAGTTCCGAAATGGACCCAGGTGCAGTTGTATTTCCTCCAGCATAGAGGAGTAAGTAAGAGTAGACACTTGTCTTTCGAAGTATATTAAACTGAGAATGCTACTTCAACTATATAGTGTGTAAAAAAGTTCCAGAATGGTTTTACACTTTTATATATTACCATAAAACACTAAATAATCAGGACAACTAAAAGAAACAAGTTGGTTACATAGCCGATAAAGGCAGAGGAACGCTAATAAGTTTAATAAGCCTGATTTCGTTATTCTTAAATCCAGATTTGGCTTATGCCATATCAATCAAACTGAGCATGAATCTACTGTACTAAAAACATGTTTACACCCTTACAAATTTAACTGGGCTTACTGTAACTATAGGAAAAATAGTTATATCTCTTCTAAATTAAATTGCATTTTTATTTAAAACAAATTATTCCTATTATCAGTCCAAGTCCCTCACCTATAATGTATGAATTTAATTTTTATTGTATGAAGGTTTTTTATATATATGTATAATATAGTGTATATAATTTTTATGTCATTCTGGTGATGGTTATTGACTTCAGGGATAGGCCTATATCATGTTATTCACTAGTTAGTTTTGTTATTCACTAACATTTAACAATTTGTATATAACTAGTCATTTTTGTAATTCACTAAAATAGAATGACACATTGATACTATTTTCCTTAGTATTTAAATTAGTTAGTAATATTTGTGTAGACAAATTTACCAATAAATATAAAAATTATGAATTTACTAGGAACAAAACCCGTTGTGGTTAAATACAACGATCTCTAGAAAAAGGGTACCCCAATGTATTTCTTACAGAAAACATTTTTTTTCCTTTTTCACCATACATACTAAAAACCTTCAAACTCATATTTTTGGCAAATCTATATGAATGAAGCCTTCCAACAACGCATTAATGATTAAAATCGGTCTGGTAGAACTCTAGATTTAGTTGTACAAAGTTAAACAAAAATATCTTTAATTCAATATTTTTTCAACACAAAGAAATCGGTAGCAGCTTTGGTTTTTTGTAAATAACTTTTAAACGGAGAGGAAATCAACCAAAATGGATGGTGATTTTCTGAAAGAGAATTAAATTTCCAACAAATTACTATCATACATTCCTTGAGAAACCTCAAAAAGGCTGCCAAACATTGCCTTCAAATAAGAAATTCGTAAAACCCCATTTTCAATGTATTTCTTATGGAAAAAATGTTTTTCAACTTTTTCATCATAAATACTAAAAAACATCAACTATAAATTTGGCAAATCATATTTTTAAAATATATAATCAATGAAATTGGTCAAAATCTGTTGTACAAGATTTTTGAGACTGATTTATAAGAATAAAAAATGGTAAAGAGTGAGTAGGTTTAGCGTGTGAGGCTGAAAGTGCTATTTTTCCATCAAACATTTTGTTTTGTACTTTCCACTTTCACACCCAAATTTGCAGCGAAGTGTCTGTGACTGTTCTTGAAAAAGAGATGGCTTGCTGCAGTCTCTATTTTTTGTTTGGCTCAAAAAGCTCATTCAGCATGCAAAAATATAGAGAAAAGGAAAAATTAATGTTTTCCCCAAAGATTCAGGCCTCAAAAAACAACTACTGTGAGATATTCAAAACTTGAATGAAAAAACTTTCAAAACAAGGAGGGGTAAGCGGCATCAGGATAACATAAAACTAAAATTGTTTTAAAAATAATGTGAAAACGTCAAAAAAACCTTTTGGGGCAAAACCCCCCCAAACTACCTTCCCATTGAGCAAGCCTGGTGAACGTCCGGCCGAGGAAACAGCTACCAAAAGCTCAGCTTTTTGCGCGATTTGGTGGCAGCTTCTTTGACTCAGGCATTCGAAAGCTGGTAAAAGCAAAAATGCATTGCGGCCTAGGGCAACTAAAGAAGAAAAAAAGTCTCAACTTTTCGATATTTATTTATTTTCATAAATGCAAAAAACATCAAACTTTCATATTTTTGGCAAATCTACAGGATGAAGCTTTCTAATATAATTACAAATACAAACTCTAGATTTAGTTGTACAAAGATTTTTAACTGAATATTATAAAATAATAAAATAAAATACGTTATACAATTGTCTGTAAAGTAAATAGCGTTGCAGTAAATAGTGCTAAAAATTTTTTGTACTTGGGTTTATAAATATAAATGTCTGTGACGCTCAGTCTTGGCTTAAAACAAATTTTATTGCTTTTGTGAATTTATGTTATTTTTTTAAAAAATTTAAAATTCATTATATAATATATAGAAAATGTTAAAAATGTGCACAAATAAAGTTAAATAGTACTTATAAAAGTTCCGTGTTTCAAGCAAACGCAAAGTGCAAGGAAAGGTATTGTTCTGCAAATTCTTCACGAGTTAAACTCACTGGAACCTACTTACGGACAACCTCAAAAAAACAGCTTGTGAATTTCTTTATAAAACTGTAGTATGAAAAATTAATTTTTTTTATGTATCTCCTAATGTATTTTAACCAATAACTCATTAACTTAGGATGGGGTATAAAATATAGGGGTAGTAGAAGACTATCACTTTCCCTGATTGAAGAAACACCTTTAAGCTTTTATTTCGCTTTCTCAGCTATTTTATTTGGTCAGGCTTCTTTGATGGCATGAAGTGGCTTGACAGAACCTTAATTTCCTGTGGTAAGTTGGATGGATATTCAAATTCATAAAACATCAATCCCAACCACTATGTTATGTTAATTATGTGAATTATGGTTATAAATCAACACAATGAACATATCTGACTTGAAAAACTATAAAATAGTGGCTATTAAAAATAATCCTATTTTTTCAGAGGCAAGAAAACTTTTACAGGCCACCACAACATTACTACCACCACCATCCCCCACCTCTAGCACCGAAGCCCAGCACAGACAACGGCATTTTCGGTTCCATCACCTCTGGCTTCAACAGTCTAGTGTCTAATCTTTTTGGATGAACTAATCCAATAGAATAATTGTGAATCAAACTGTTTATAACCACCGGAACCACTGTATATAAAACTGAGTAACCAAAAGCTTTACTCATCCTGTATCAAGGATTGATTTTTATTGGATTTTTTAATTTATTGAATTCTAATTACTAGATGGACTTAGCTTTGATGTCATACAAACTTACTTTCTATTAAAATTATACCTAAATTTACTTTGTCAAAACTCCTTATAAACCTGTATATAATTTATTTCATTTCATTACCAGATCTCATCAAGGTTTTCAATGTGTCAGTTAAATTAATATTAATAAATTTTAAGGAAATAGCTACTGTAAATATGAAATACTTTAAAAAAGCATATATTTATAATACATCTACTGATTGAAACATTTATAAAAGCAAATCGTACAGGTAATGTCAGGTAGTTCATAGGCTCTGGTTTTGTATCATTTGTAAGATTAAAAATCCAATGATATTACATATTTTGGTGTTTTGTTTACAATACATGACATCTTGTGTTATTTATTATTTATTTAAGTAATGAACCTAGATGATTAGATTTCTATTTTTATAACACAAATATAAGAAAGACTGTTATGTACATATAGTACGTAAAAGAACACTTTTGTCTTTCAGCTTTGAAAACTCTTTTTCTACACAATTATCTGTGAGATAGTGTGAGACAAGTGTAACTGTATAGGTAATTTTATATAGATAAGTTTAAAAATAAATGGTTTAAGATATTGTGTACTCCTTATGATTATTTCATCAACCTCAGTTCATTGTAAAAGATCTATGGACTATTTTCATTTAGCACAGTAATTAGTAATTTTTTCTTTATCTGCATATACACCTCAACAATAATTAATAAAATTCATAATAAACTCAAATTTACCCTTCAACTGAGACTTGATTCTCTGAGCTAAATAATTCAAAGAAACTTTAATGTTAAGTAAAATGGATGTGATGTTCTTTACTAATAAATTAACATTTAAGTAAGAAAAATAAATTTTATCGGTGAACTGCCCATATTTTCTGCCTTTGATATTAAATTTTAAGAAATCCCATACTTTTAATAAAGTAGTCATTTAATTCCTTTCACACATCCCTTAAAAAATTTCTAAGATTTTAGGGAACATGCCCAACTCACTTCCACCCACACACACAGCCCCCGGGATGATATATCCAAATAAATATTTTTGTTTGGGTTAAGAGTATGCAGGATTGCTGCTGTGAGGAACACATAAAATATGATATTTTTAGCATAAACGTATGGATCACAACCACGTGAATCTAAATACAAAGTTTCATCCAAAACTATTGGTTGATAAGGGAAATATTAATTTTTCCTAATCCTCCATAAGGTTAGCTATGGAGCCGCTAATACAATGTTCTGTGTTTAGATTTTTTAATATCTCGGTAACCGTTGGAGATATAGCAAAACTTTAAGAACTAAATTGTGTATTTTTTTTAGCTGATTTTAATGGTGAAAGATAGAATTAGAAAATTACATGGAAAAAACGCAAAAACCCCATTTTTGGGGTACAAAACCACATCAAACTACCTGTTTCGATTGACTGATATGTCTGGATTACAAACTCGTCTGAGCAAATGTAGGAATACACGTTTCTACCAAATTTTGTCTCGATCAGACCATTTTGACGAGAGTTATCGTGTTCACAGACAGACACACACACACATATATATATATATATAAATTTTAACGACTTGTTTTTGGCCTCTGGGCACCTAAATAAGAAATAATAACATGGTCCCTGGTTTAACTCTTGCCATGAGACCTACGGTAATAGCTTCTTCTCTATGGGAAATTCGCTAATACCCCAGAGATATAGCCAAATTGCACCCTTGAAATAAATTTCATAAAAATCGGATTATCAGTTTGGCCTTAGGGTTTTTACAGACAGACATCAGTCCGAAAACCAATTTTTGGATTCAGGGAAGAAAATAAAAATTGAAGGTTAATTCATAGCATATAAACCTATAAAAATTCAACTAAAAACCATACTGTACCCAGTAGAGAAAAAATAATAAATTTCAATAGACCCTAAAGGTTTACACAAGTACTGTACTTCTAAAAGATTGCCTAGCTCTAAAAGACATTTATACTACAATAAAGAATCACTAGAATTATGACCAAGACCCAGAAGGTTAGTATAAGGTATAAGTCAGTACCAAGGCTGACTTAAAAAGTAGTAAAGTATTTTAAGCTCAAGAACTTTATAAAGAAGTTCCTTTATAAAGAACTTTAAATTTTCAAATTACCGTGCTTATATATTTTGGAAATCGACCTAATAGAAAGAATACACAAGTAGATTTTAATAAAGAATAATCAGGGTCAATCATTATGAAACCCGTCAGGTAAACAATATCTACGTCAACAGTTTAAATACAACTTTTTCAAGGCTAGGACTCCAGCTGCATAAAAATCTACAAGCTGCCTAAAGTCATACTGAATCAAGATTAAAGTATAAATTAAAATGTCATATACAGAATAAGAAATATAATGCAGTGTTGAAGAATACTAAAATGAGCCTAACTAAGAATAAAATGATTATGACAACCACAGTCAAGCCTTTTCATCAATTCAATAGTTTCCTATTTATGTTTTAGAGCCATTTGTTTGGCTGCATTATTACAGTAGTTGGAAATGATAAAACTAATACTGCATTTCATAGCTCTGAAACAAATGTAGGAAACTAGTAAACCACAGTTTTAAAATTGGGGCAGAAAGGTATTTAACCTCATTTTATTTTTTAATTTACAAAGTGCAAAACTCCTCTCAGCATGTTTAACTATCATCAGCATTAACTGATTCATTTGATTCTTAAGCTTGTTTGGTGGTATTACCCCTATCACATCGAACCTCCTACTACTAGCTACTGGCACGATTGCCTTCTTCCCATCGTTGACTTTTCTATGAATTTATTTTGTACAAAAGTCTGTAACTGTCTAGTCTCTGCATTTTCAATTAATTGCTATCAATATTTACCACAAATCTACAGCCTTGTTAGGGATTTAAATGAAACAAATAAAGAAAATAAAAATCTGCCAAAACCGTAAACTTCAAGAGATGGTTTAGAGAGAGAGAGAGAGAGAGAGAGAGAGAGAGAGAGAGAGAGAGAGGAGGAGGAGGACATTTTAAAACTGAAAATAGCTCTTAATAAACTCAAAATTCAGTCTAGAAATATTAACTGTGACTGTAAGAGAGAGGTAGTTGACCGAAGCCCAATGGTCCCTCCCCCACCCCTGGTTTAAGTCGGAGACTTGTTCACCAGGCCGCTTTCCTGAAAAACTTCCTCTTGTGTCTTCATATATAATTTTTTCCCTTTCAGGCATTTTTATAGTGCCCATCCAACACACCTCCCCCTCACCAAGTACCAATAAACTAGGATCATCGGAATTTTGATTTAATTTTCATTTCGTTCTTCCTTCCTTTCATTTGTTTCAAAGCTCTCTTTCAAAGTCGGTTTTCGCTCTCCCTATTCTTCAGTACATCTTCGAAAACTCCAACGCTAACTCTGAATTCTTAATTTGAAATTTTTTAAATTAGATGAGAAAAACGCAAAAACCCCATTATTGGGTACAAAACCCCCCAAACTACCCGTTCCCATTGACAGATATGTCTGGTTTACGAACTCGTCCGAGCAAATGTAGGAATACACGTCTCTACCAAATTTGGTCTCCATCAGGTAATTTTTACGAGAGTTATCGTGTTCACAGACACATATATATAAATTTTAACGACTATTGTTTTTGGTCTCTGGGCACCTAAAGACAAAAAATAACATGGTCCCAGGCTTAAGTCTTACCATGAGACCTACGATAATAGCTTATTCCCTATCGGAAATTCGCTAAAAGCATAAAACATGCCCTGCCCTTATAACCTAACCTAACCTCAAAAGCAAAACAGGTGGAATTGCACTGCAATTCCATTTAAGCCTACAAATGCCGTCAACTTCCACCCAAGCCGGCCACCGTTTATTTAAGGTGGGCCCCCCACTCCGCTATACCACAGATTTGAAAGCCAAATCGGGATTGCTCATGGTCGGGATTCGAACCCTAGCACTTCTGAATGGCTGAATCATTACACTCATCATTGTAGCGCTTTAGCCAATACACCAACTGTGCTTAGGAGTAGAGAGCGCTTACTTGGCTACATGCCCTATTGGCAATTTTCTGAACTGTGTGAACAGGTTCGGTTGCATGCCCCCAGAGGGCAACACTGTCACAAAGGTGAACCGTATGCCTATAGTTCACTAAATTGACAACAGATGCCTCCACCTGCCACTTGTTATTGAATTTGTAAATGCGTCGTGAATTACGACGAGTTAAAATTACTTCTAGGGTTAAAAATTTGTAATTCACTTTTTTTAACTGGTGTGAATTGAAATTGTTCTACAAAATTGTGAAACATAGCAGAGCATCATGGTCGTTTTGGCTTGATAAACACAATACATGGGCGGAGTTAGAGGTTACACGTTGGGGGGGGAGAGAGAGTTGGTGTTCTAGTTTTTGTCTCAATGCAGCTTAAAAATGGAGAAAAAGACTTAAAACTAATATAATACCACATCAAAAACCCATCAAAATATCTGTGTCTATTAAAAAATTATAACAGAACTGGTAAGATTGGTTAAACAATTCAAAAACTTTCAAGAGGTTTGGGGGGCATTGCCCCCCCATGCCCCCCTTAACTCCGCCCATGGTCACAATGATAATGAAGAGATATTTGCAATAAAGTGAACCAAGGGCTTCACAAAAAGCTTATTGGAATATTTTACTGCTGTCATTGGAACCTCATTAAATCCTGTTGAAAACTTGTTCCAGAATGAAACTTAACCCTAGAAATGGCAAAGTCGTAATTTACGACGCATTTACATATTTAATAAGAATTGGCAGGTGGAGGCATCTGTCGTCAGTTTAGTGGATTTGTTAGACACTATCGCCTAGCCTACGCCACCGTGTTTCCCTCTGGGGGCCAACAACCGAAACTGCTCTCGTAGCACACGAGCCTGCCACCGGGCAGGTCTATAACCAAGTAAGCGCTCTCTTCTCCTAGGCACTAGATGGCTGAGGCGGCTAACGCGCCGTAACGTTCTAGCCACTCGGAAGTGCTAGGGTTCGAATCCTGACCATGAGCAATCCCAATTTGGCTTGCAAATGTGTGGTGTAGCGGAGTAGAGGGCCCACCTTAAATAAACGGTGACCGGCTTGGGTGGAAGTTGACGGCATTTGTAGGCTTAATTGGGATTGCAGTGGACACCTGTTTTGCTTTGCTTGCCACTTCTAGGGTTGACCCTAGAAGTGGCAAGCTTTTTACTCTTAACTGTAACATAAAAATAATTACTAATATCTTCTTGAAATATCAAAGTTTGAACAAAAAAAGCTTAAAACATGCCCCCCCTTATAACCACTAACCACAAAAGCAAAACAGGTGTCCACTGCAAAGAATCTTATCTTAATCTTCGTTCTCCTTCTAGTCAAGTTGCAAAGAGGTTCCTGAAACTTGGCAGGAAGGATGCCAAACTTGTCACAGGTATCGTCACTGGTCACGGTAATCTGAGGAAGCACCAACTACGTATGGGGGTCTTCAACGGCGACCCCCTGTGTAGGAAATGTTATCTGCAGGAGGAAACTGCAGATCATCTACTCTTTGATTGCACAGAGCTGGTAGAGGTAAGGTCCTCCACTCTGGGCAACTTGGTAAGGGGTAGTTTTCTGCCTCCTGACGAGCTCGTTGACAGGATGCTGCAGTTTTACAGGTCTCTTCATCTAGAAGATTCCTGATTCTCCAGGAAAGAGAATTTTTAGGAGTGCGCAAAAAGCTGCAACGGCTGAAGCGCCTTGGGAAATCCGCCCCTTCGAATGATGATGATAGACCTGCCCGGTGGCAGGCTCGTGTACTAACAGAGCAGTTTCGGTTGTTGGCCCCCAGAGGGAAACACGGTCGCGTAGGCGATAGTGTCTAACAATTCCACAAAACTGACGACAGATGCCTCCACCTGCCAATTCTTATTGAATATGTAAATGCTTCGTAAATTACGACTTTGCCATTTCTAGGGTTAAAAAAGCATCATGGTCATTTTGGCGTGATAGCTAATTTAATCGCTAACTGTGGTATTAATTTCCCTTATCACTATTTATATCATTGCACTGATCATCGATATATGTCATTGAAACCAAAACAAAACGAATATCCATATAAAATTATTTGTTTTGTTTTTTTTTTGTGAAACATACATATGTTTCTTAAATTAGGAAATATTAAAAACACTTCAACAACCATGGTAACACAACAATTTATTTACAAAATTTTAATTATAAATATTTAAAACAATATAAAGGTAAAAAACTTGTAAATAGAAAACACTAATGTGTGATGTGTTGAAATAGTTTATCCTTTTAAAAGCATCTTAAATTTACAAGTTTACCTATGTTTAAAACCACATATAATTTTCATTTAATTAACAATTCAAATTGGGTTTACCTTCAACTTTCTGAGAGATATCATGTTTTATTAAGTATTACTTTTAAATCAAAAATGTGTTTCAAGATGTCCATAACACTCGACATTTGAGTTGATGTTAGTTCTTTAAATCATCCATAATCATCATTTAACCTGTTCAGGAGTAACGACAAATAAGCCCGCCGATCATGTGACGTTTGTTCCCCCCTGAGGATCCACGTTATATGACGGGATTACGGATCTTAAAATATTACTCATAAATTAAAAATTTATAATGGTTTATTACACCTGAAAACATTTAACCCTTTAAGGAGTAACAAGGTTTTAAAACGTCATTATTTGAGAGCTGTTAAGGAGTAAGGGTAAAAACTCAAAACACACCTCAAAGGAATAAAAAATATTTTTCTAATTTTCGCTAAATTACATTGTAACATGGAGTAAATAAGGTTAGAACGTGTTTTAGGTTCAAAATGCCCTAAAATAAACACTTTAGAACTTTTTTAAATCAATTTTTCAATTTTCAAATCTTCAATCAAAGTAACTAAAGAAAGCTCCGAGTGATGTTTAGCAAACGAATAACTCTCAGCTACTCACAGGCGTCAATAATAGAGGAGTGTAGAACACTTTGATTTTTATTACCCGCTGAACCTTCAGTGCTAATAAATAATAGGTCTAATAAAACTTCATGCCACGCTGTAACTTTTTCCGCTGAAACTTCCCGCTGCGACCACGTTTCTGCGACCTTAGAAACCCTCCGCACCTTAGATTACCCACAACCTACTGAATACACCAATTCACATGTTCTGCGTATCTACGTGTCTTTAATTATCGATTTATAAATTGAGAATCTATCTGTTTCAGGTTATATGTATATTATTTACGTATTTGAACAAATTTCGTCAAATGACGTTTTAAAACGTCTCTACTCCTTTTTGCGGAACCAATAAATAGACGTTTTAAAACGTCAATACTATTTCGACGCAAAACACTGTACTCTTTAATGGGGTTAAGTAAAATAATATTTAAAATTGAATAATTTAGAATTGATGCATTATTTACTAGGCATAGTAAATTAAGTTTACGAGGTTGGTATCGTGTGCTGCTTAGTGTTTAACTGATCCATCTGTTAGGTTATCCTAGTGATTTTTGTTGCCATTTAGTTATTGGCTCCTTTGTAATGGCCAATAATGGGTGATTACTGCTATACCCGCATAATTTTTTTTCAATATATCACACACAAAACACGTTCTAAGAGATTTAAATAATAATTAATGTCAAAATGTGTTTGTAATATGCTTTTTTATCCATTTATTGTAGTAATAAAATACTTTAAAAGAAATCCATTTTTCCATTTAAAGAAATTTTTTTCTTACTCCTGGGGGTACTGTTTATGGCAAAACACCTACTCTACGTACCCCTGATATTAGCCACGTCACATGACAGGCATACTCCTCAACAGGCTAACAAATGTGATGGAGAAAGATTTATTACGGACTAGATGAAAATGAGGTTGAAAGTTTTAAAAATTTGACAGAGATGGTTCATAGAATTCCTGGATGTGAACACATGAATGCGGAATGCAAGTGACGTAGACGAATGGGTCGTCGCCGATGATTCTGCTTTCTGACCAAGATATTGTAGAGGCAGTGTTTCAGCCGGCTGGCATCAAAGCGGAAAAGACCAGACGACGTAAATGACCTAATTGGCAAACAGCTGAAGAAGGATTTAATGCATTAGAGTCAAATAGTCAAATATTACTGTGGCCCAGACACATAAATTTTAAAAGAGATTTGTTTTAAATAAGTTAAATTACAACCACTTTTATTATTTCAGGTAACCCTAAAATTTGGGAAACAGTGCACTGAGTCAACGCCTATTGACATCCTTTTGATTAAAAGATGGCGAGACATCGCCTTTCGAACACAATGAGCAGGACTTGCTAATAGGCAAACAAAAATCACTGATTTCTGTAAAATGTAATGTATTCAATGCTTTAGTAACTTAGCAGTTAACATAAAGTTGTTCTGTATTCTATTTTATAACCCATTATAACATATTTTTAGCTAAAATAAAACATTGTATTATATAGAATTGGTTTGTAAAATTTTTTCCTACACACCATGTTAATAGGCTATTTTTAGCCTATGACATTTTAAACATTGACTGGGGACGGTGGCAAAGTCCTGTAATACAGCTACTTGGAGGTCAGGAATCGTGGATAGTTGTGAGAGATGGTCGGTGGACGTAGTGTTCTCTTGTGTGGATTAACACTATTGAACACTATTAACACTATTGAATACTACATTAATCCACAAAGACATTCCTGATAATTAGACCAATTCGTAATTCAGAGGCCGTGGTTCGGATTCCACATTAAACTGCAGGTTCATTAGTTCATTCATCATGCATTCATCGGCTGTTGGACTATTAATTATTAGTCCTGTCTAAGGAACATGTCAGCCTTAGTAAATAACAAGACTACAAGATAACGTCTCAATCATCTTACACTCAATCCTTGTTCATACTTAGCTTAAAATACCTACAATGTAGTATGGTTGCCATTTCAATGATCTAATCTAATGTAATCCAACCGAAAAATTGGTTATCCGAAATGGCTCCCCCCCTTTATTTTGGATAACCGGGGTTCTACTGTAATAGTATTTTTTTTAAACTATAATTTTTGTTTATATCACTAATGGAGAGGTATATGTTATGGATATTTTTAAATGTATATAAAAATCAATGGAATTTGGATAACTTAAACAACAAGGAAGTAAAAACTTTTAATCACTCAACAATTTCAATACAGAATTAGGAATTATGAAGTGTTTTTAACACTTTGAGTGCTGGCCGTGATATTACAGAACCTTTGACATGGGAAAGAGTATGCAGGTTTGTCACTGTGAGGAACACTAAAAGTAGGCATTTCTAGCTTAAACAATTTTTATTTTGACAATTCATACCCCTCCATAAGATTAACATTCGAGCCCACAAATACAATGTACTGTGTTTAGATTTTTTAATACCTCCGTAACCATTGGAGATACAGTAGAACTCCAATTATCCGAACCCCGACTATCCGAATCGCCGATTATCCAAATCACTTTCAGAAAAAATTTGTCCTAATAAAGTCTAAGTGCGCTATTATTCTCCCCCCCGATTTTTATTTCTTAACTTGTAAGTACATTTTATTTATATTTAAAACATGTGAAAATATCATGTTTCTTACATTTAATTCAGTAAAAAAATAGTGCAATATCAAAACGTAGCTTTTTTCTCTCTAATGGCAAATTTTTTTTTAAAACTCTCCGAATATTTGATTATCCGAATGGGTCCCGGTCCCCATTAATTCGGATATTTGGAGTTCTACTGTAGAGGAAAACTTTAAGGAACTAAATTGTGTAGTTTTAGTAAGCTCATTCTAATGGTGAAATATAAAGTTTAAATACATTTTAAATTATATATGAAAAACAGAAAAACCCCAACTTTTTAGTAAAAAACCCCTCCAAACTACCCGTTCCGATTGACTAATATGTCTGGTTTATAAACTCCTCCGAGCAAATGTAGGAATACACGTCTCTACATAATTTGGTCTTGATCGAACCATTTTTAAGAGAGTTTTATATATATAAATTTTATCGACTATTGTTTTTGGCCTCTGGGCATCTAAAGACAAAAAAATAACATGGTCCCAGGCTTAAGCCTAGAAGTGGTAAAGTCGTAATTCATGATGTATTTACAAATTCAAAAAGAAGTGGCAGGTGGAGGCATCTGTTGTCAATTCAGTGAGCATCATGACCGTGTTGCCCTCAGGGGCAAGCATCTAACCTCCTCACAAAGTGCACTAGACTGCCCCGGGCACGTCAAATAACCAAGTAAACGCTTTCTACTCCTATGCACTGGTGGCTGGATGGCTAAAGCGTTCTGCTGATGAGCGTAACATTCTAGCCATTCGGAAGTGCTAGGGTTCAAATCCCGACCATGAGCAATCCCAATTTGGCTTGCCAATGTGTGGTATAGCGGATTGGGGGGCCCACCTTAAATAAACGGTGGCCGGCTTGGGTGAAAGTTGATGGCATTTGTAGGCTTAAATGGGATTGCAGTGAACAATTGTTTTGCTTTTGTGGTTAGTGGTTATAATAGGGGGGGCATGTTTTATTCTTTTTTTGTTTATACTTCATATTTCAAGAAGATATTAGTAATTAATTTTATGTTACGGTTAAAAGTAAAAAGCTTACCACTTCTAGGGTTAATTCTTGCCTTGAGACATACGGTAATAGCTTCTTCCGGGTCTAGGACTTTTGGCAACCTCGCCAACCCCATTTGTGATCGCAAGGGGCTATAAAAGTGTCACAACCCGTGGTCCGGACTTTTGGCAACTGCTGTTCTCCCTGGTTGGGATTTCAGGGATTCCGTTTGTGCCTGGCGGGGTTGAGGGTGAGGGAGAAAGCGCGTGAGAGAAGAGCGAGAGAGAAGGCGGCGAAGACAGACAAAGAATAACAGAGCACAACGCATGATACCCGTGTGAGAATTCCTTTCAAGTGTGAGATTACTAACCGTCTAAGAACTGTCTGTTGTTAAGTTTGAACTATGTTTAGAGCTACAATATTATGAATTGTATTGGTCTTATTTTTAAACCCAATCATAACTTCTTGAGGGAAGAATTAACGATTTATATTTCTTTGAAATTAGATAGACTTGTAACTTTCAATTCATAATACTGTAATAATTTTATAACCAAAATAAAGATATTCACAATGTGCAGAATCAATTAAACAAAATATACTGTCATACACTATGTTTTATTTTTTACAAATACAATTGGTATAAGACATTTAAGAATGTAGGCTTTATATATAAATTTCACTGTATATATTATTTAGAAATTAATAATTAAAAATGAAAAATTCAAAAATTAAAAATCAATTATATATACTAAAATTCAAAAATTCCAAATACCTAAGACAGAATATTCTGCCATTTTTCTAAAAAATGGTCAAAACCTAATTAATTGCCTAACATCTCTTAAAAACTCTTGCAAATTTATTGTACCTGAACTGTAAAGGATGCATTTCGTTTTAATCAGATTCCTCGTTTGTTCAGATCAGATTCCACCTCCCTCTTACATCTCCTGATTTCGGTGGTTCCGGAGCGAGGGAGGGACTTTAAGGGATAAGAGTGATAATTTGTGGGATTAAACAATGAGGCAGGGATTTTCAGGGAGAAAAGTGAGAATTTTTGGGATGGAACCGAGGTTGCCAAAAGGCCGCGGTCGAGGGCTAATTAGGGTTCCGACCATCGGTGGGGGCTGGGCGGTTGCCAAAAATCCGTTTCTCGCTTCTTCCCTATGGGAAATTCGCTAACGACCTTTTATTTCCATTTTTACTGTTTGTAACTTTCAAAAAAGCTAACAAAATTTAGTTGAGGGAACTGGCCGTTTTGTTTTGTTGCGTTGTCATCTGTTGCGAACAGCTGGCTGTGACACATCAAAACATTGCATTGCGTACGTTCAGACATAACTATAAAGGTTTTATGTTCGTATTAAAGATAAAATATATTACATAATACTCCTAAGAACTTTGTTCATTCACAATCGTGGTAAAATAGTATGAAATTAAGGCCAAAAAAATTTTATTTTTAGACCCGTCAAATGACGAGATCAGCACGCTATGGAAGTTTTAGTGGCCGGTCAAATGACGGAGTTAGCACTCAAAGTGTTAAATGGAAATCTGAATATAAAACTACACTCTTGTTAATAACTTGAATTATTTCAGAGTATAAATTATTTATCACATTCAGTGGTATCCATATTTAGCATGTTGACTACAAACTAAACAGCTCTGGTCATACCTAGTGTAAAGTGATTTATTATCTTACCAATATTTTTCATAGCTGATGTTTTTACTTTTTCAACTCATCAAACAGTCCCCTCAACCCAGCTAGGAACTCAACGTTGGCCTTGGTCAGAGCCTCTGACTGAGCCTCTATCAGCTGCTCCTCCCACTTTTGCTGTTCCATTTTCTCCCTCTCCCTCTCAAGTCTCTCTTGATCTCGCTCTTTATCTGCTACTCTCATCATCATCATCTCCCACTCTTTGGTAAAATTCTTCAGAGCATTTGAATATGTCCCTTCATTTGATTTCCTCAATCGTCCAGGGGGTGCTCTGACTGTTTAAAAAAAAACACATTTTACTATTCGGAAAGATTTATATTAAATTCAAAATCCCAACAAACTGCAACTAGTGATGTAAAATACCTGGGTATTTACCCCGAGTTACATGAATACCCAAAATCCATAAATACCCAGGTATTTTGGGTATTTATAAAATCAATCGAAATTCATTTATATTTACCCCTAAATATGTTATTGTTATCATTACACAATAAATTAGGATAGTCCATAACACCTTTTACAGTAACTTGAAGCTTTGCTAGTACCTTTTATTTAAAGATTTAGCACAAAACAGTTAAAACTATTTATAATGTTATTGTTATTAAATATTTTTCAAAATACCTTGAAATGTTATTATGTACAGTAGAACCATTTTCTCCCTCTCCCTCTCAAGTCTCTCTTGATCTCGCTCTTTATCTGCTACTCTCATCATCATCATCTCCCACTCTTTGGTAAAATTCTTCAGAGCATTTGAATATGTCCCTTCATTTGATTTCCTCAATCGTCCAGGGGGTGCTCTGACTGTTAAAAAAAAAACACATTTTACTATTCGGGAAGATTTATATTAAAAAAATAAGTAATCAAGAGAAAAATTCAAATTCCCAACAAACTGCAACTAGTGATGTAAAATACCCGGGTATTTAAAACTCGGGGTAAATACCCTGGGTATTTACCCCGAGTTAGGTGAATACCCAAAATCCATAAATACCCAGGTATTTTGGGTATTTATAAAATCAATCGAAATTCATTTATATTTACCCCTAAATATGTTATTGTTATCATTACACAATAAATTAGGATAGTCCATAACACTTTTTACAGTAACTTGAAGCTTTGCTAGTACCTTTTATTTAAAGATTTAGCAATTAATACATAAATTTCGTAAATAAGCATGGGGTTTTGTGTCTTAAATCGAGTAACATCAGTTAAATTTAACTTACTAAAAAATAGTATATTGAAAAGGCTGTAGCTATTTCAATTTTTATCATTTTATAAATTTATAAATAAATAAATAACATAACTTAAACATATTTTTTTTATATTTATAAATATCCAGGAATTGTTGGGTATTTATGATGCAATAAAAACAGTTGAACTTGCCATGAATAGTTTTATTAGTTTTAATAAAACATTGTGTATAGCATTTTTAGAATACTCCAAAACATTTAAAACTATTTATAATGTTATTGTTATTAAATATTTTTCAAAATACCTTGAAATGTTATTATGTACATAGTTGAAAAAAAATATTACAAGTTGCAACCACTGTGCTGAACTACAAAGAAGAACATGACTTAATAAGAGAAATTCTATAGAAATATTCATATTCATACTTGAAGTTATTTTGAATCATTTTATATTTAAACATTTTTTATTTTATAATTATAATTTATAATTAAAAAATTTATAATCATCTTCAATTTAAAACATTTTCTGGTAATAAATATGTTAAATATTTATAATAAGTTAGTCCCCGACTTGTTGTCCCCTTATATATTCAGAGTGTTCATTAAAGTTGGGGACAAACTTCAAGGGGTGATAGTACTAATTAAAATAACAAAAAATACCCCCGTCGCAGCAGACCTGCGTACTCAGCGAATTTCCAAATCAATAATAAAATAATAATAATATATAGTTTATGAAATTAGTTTTTTTGAATTTTGATACCAACAAAAGATTTAGAACAAAAATATTATTAAATCCTGCCATCCTACAGATTGAATTTTAATTATTTTCATAAGTTGGTTTACTCAAAACAACTAGGTTAAATTTTCTTCCTATAGTCTTCCTTAATTGTTAATTGTTCCTCAGTTGTTAATTGTCTTCCTAGATAATAATTATTACTTTACAAATTATTTATCTTCACTTCAAATAAAATAAATTCATATATCTATCATAGAAATTAAAAAATCATAAATAACTTAGTCAGGATCAGTGCAACCATGCGATCAGGGTATTTATGTCGATTAAGCTTTGCTCAGAAGAAAAATGTTAAAATGGACTATATGAAATTAAGTTGACACATTTTATAACGATTTTATCATCTTTACTGTACCTATAGTTGAGTAATTGAAAAAAATCTCAATCTTCTTTAAATTAAATAAAAATTATAAATACCCAGGACCTGGGTATTTATGGCGATTATACCCAGAAGTAAAATTATAGTAGTGACCTTATGAACTTTTGTTCATCATATTTTATCATCATTTTACTATCCTTACAGGGTAATAGTTGCAAAAAAACAACTCAATCTTCTCTAACTTTAATAAAAATTATAAATACCTAGTTTTTGGGTATTTACCCGGGCCTGGAGTAAATACCCAATTTATATTTACCTACCCACTGGGTATTTACCCAGCCCACATCACTAACTGCAACCAATGCTAAAAACTGTACGTTTTATTGATTTCTACTAACACATCAAACCCTCCAAGTGGCGATCAACACACCTGAGTGAATGGCAATGAAAAGTGATTATTAGCGTCTATTTATTGCAATTACAATCATCTATGTGTAGTCAATGAATACAGTCACAGCGCTATCATATGTGTGCTAATTCCTCGTGGGGTTCGCTGTAGTTTTGTTAAAAGTGGCGGATTAAACCGTTGTGCTGATGAGTGCAACAGCTGAAGCTAATTGGAAGGACACGGGTTCAAATCCCAACACCTCAATTTGGCTTGCAAATGTGTAGTACAGTAGAGGAAGGGCCCAAACAGTGACCGGTTCGGGTGGAATTTGGCAGCATTTGTAGGCTTAGTTGGGACAGCAGTGGACGCCTGTTTTGCTTCTTTTACAATTGTACGGTAAAGGGGGGGCATGTTTTTTTGTTTTTTTATACTTAGTACTTTAAGAAGAGTTTCATAAATTTAAAGTAAAAAAATAAAAAATACAAATTAAGTTTGTACAAAGTAATAGTTCCGCCACTCAAAGGGTTAAACTTAGCCACTTTAACTGTAAACATTTAAATTAGGCTTACTAAAAATATACCCACACTCGATTAAAAAAATTTATAATTATCTTCAATTTAAAACATTTTCTGGTAATAAATGAATAAATATGTTAAATATTTATAATAAGTTAGTCCCCGACTTGTTGTCCTCATATATATTCAGAGTGTTCATTAAAGTTGGGGACAAACTTCAAGGGGTGATAGTACTCATTAAAATAACAAAAAAAATTCCTGTAAACATATGTCAAAAGATCCTTTGTTTAGCCCCTAGCCGCCATTTTGTATTTTATACAAAAACCGTTTTATATCAATAACTATTTAAGATACAGAAACCAAACTTTGCACAAATATCTATTGGCTAAAGACGAAAATATTCTCAAATTGACATTTAGTTTGCTAATATATTTTCAAAATGGCGGCGGTTAAAAATCTTTTAATTTAAATAACATAAAAACCATTAACTTTATAAAATTTGTACATGAAATAAAAAAAGATTATAGTTTTAATTTAAAATCGAAAGTTAGGTACTTTGGTCAACGATATCCATCCACGGATAAGCGAGAAAATGCACTTTTAAAGTTAGCTTACATAGTCCATGCACCACCGCGGTGCGGGCGTGGCGAAAAAAAAAACGGCTGGCACAACAATTAAGGCAGGAGTCAGTCCAGGCGCTCACACGCTTGACATGAAATGGGTTTAATTATCTTTTAATTGCTCGTAAAGGAAATTTATTAAAAACACAATACCAAATACAAAGTATTTTATAGGTCCTTATTAACATATTGATGTGTTAAACTACCAAAACTGAAGTTTAGAAATATTTTATTTTTTTGAAATTAGAAAATTAAAATCCCATAAGGATTTAACAAAACTAATTCTGTAGTATTATTTTTGTTTGTCAGTGGAAAATTTCAAACTTTGGACCCAAATAAACTTCACATATGTTCACGCACATTAAAAAAATTATTATGGCTAAGAGCAAATCAAATACAAAATGTTGTTCAATAAATTGTATTTATGAATATGTGAAGTTTATTTAGGTCCAAAGTTTGAAATTTTCCACTGATAAACAAAAATAATACAACAGAATTAGTTTTGTTAAATCTTTATGGGATTTTAATTTTCTAATTTCACAAAAATAAAATATTTCTAAACCTTAGTTTTGGTAGTTTAACACATCAATATGTTAATAAGGACCTATAAAATACTTTGTATTTGGTATTTTGTTTTTAATAAAATTCCTTTACGAGCAAATAAAAGATAATTAAACCCATCCCATGTCGTGCATGTGAGTGCCTGGACTGACTCCTGCCGCCTCTTAATTCTTCGCCACGGCCGCGCCTGCGTGTGGGCCCTACAAGCTAACATTAAAAGTGCGTTTTCTCGCTCCTCCTTGGCCAATAAATATGTGTGCAAAGGTTGGTTTCTGTATCTTAAATTGCTATTTATACATAAAGATTTTTGTATTTTATACGAAAATCTTTATATATCAAGAACTATTTAAGATGCAGAAACCAAACTTTGCATACATATTTATTGGCCAAATATAAAGATATACTTAAAGTATCATTTAGATTTAGTTTGCTTTTCTATTTTCACAATGACGGCGGTTAAAAATCTTTTAATTTAAATAACAAAAAAACCATTAACTTTATAAAATTGTAACATTATATGAAAAAGATTGCAATTTTAATTTCAAATTGAACAATACTTTGTTCAACGAAATCCGTCCACACATAAGTGAGAAAATGCACTTTTAATGTTAGATTTCAGGGTTCACACACTACCGCGGCACAGAACCAGAGTTCAGCTGGCAGAGTGGCTTCTTTTTGTTTATTTTGATGAGTACTAGTTTATAAGATATGTTACCTTATGAGTACATGAACATAAGAACATACAGTTTCACTTACACATTTTCCGTTTCTTAGCCTTCTTTGGGGGTGATGTTTCAATTACTGTTGTCTCTGAGTCAATGTCATGTGGAAATTCTGATGGGTCTTGATGAGGTTCTTCCATCTCTATCAGGACTGTCTCTTCTTGACCGCTGGGGCCTGCAAATTGTTATAGATGCTCTGAATTCTACAATAAATAAATACACAGTATCCCAAAAAAACTTAACAATTTAAAATTTCTATATAATAACATCCAGGTATACCTAGGCCGTTTTGAATATGCTCATATGATAGCTGAGCTTATAAAGTTTTATTCAATAACATTTGTAACTATCAGCTGATTTATTGTTATTGACTGAAGTTTAAAATTTCAAAATATAGTCTTGCCATTAATCAGGCACTATGAACGCATGAGAGAAGTTGCAATGTGTTTAGTGGTACATTCAAGTTAGAACCTTTGGTGGCTGACCACAGTGCAGTACTGTTCACTGCAAGTATCACAGGTAAGCCTGTTCACTAATACTTGGCATGACAGTTATGTATTTAGGAAAATAAATGTACGTAGTGAAAACACATCACAGTTCTGCAAGGAGCTTGGTGATGTGGACTGGAATTTTGCTAGATTGGCCCTAAGCCCTAAGGATAGTTTTGATTGTTTTTTTAAGAGAAAGTGTGATCTTGTATTTCCACAAGTTGTTAATAAGCCAAAATGCAAACCAAGATGACCAACAAAGTCATGACTAAGGACAAAACTTGATATACCCCTGAACATGCTAGGATGCGAACTTTTGTGGCAATAATTCATGATCATTACATGGCCACTCAAGATCCACGATCAAAAGATAGATTTTTTTTGTGCGTATAATAGGACTAAGAAAATGTATCACAAGCGTTTTAATGAAGCCAAAAAATGTTTAACCTACAAAAAATCAAGGAATCATCTAAGTTAATGCTTGTAAAGCGGCATTGGGTAAAATCAACAAATATCGTACTCCTAAAACCATTGTTGATGTTAGGGGGACTCCGGCGAATTTAATTTAATAAATACTTTGCTGAAATAGCCAAACACACCTTGGCTAATCTATCTATGTTGCAGACAGATCCGGCCGCTAACATCAGCGCTGATGCACCTGAACTAACCCTAAACAACTGGAAGGAGGCGAGTTGTAAGCATATCATTTATATTGTTAAGGGAGTTAAAGATTCCCAGAGCCAGGATGTGCATGGTATGTCTAGTTTTGTTTTGAAAGCTGTTACAGATAATGTAATTGACCCATTGACCAAGATTATTAATGATGGAAAAAAGGAAGAAAATGATTTTTTACTATTCACCATAAGAATAACATTGGGCACTTTCAGACAATGTACTGTGTTTATCATGGTCAGTAAATTTAACTTTTCTCAGGAACCGTTGGTCGTAGACAAATAATTCAAAATACTAATTTTTTAGTTTTTTAAGTTGGTTTCAATGGTGTCAGTCAAGTTATACTTTACATTTATTATTTTCGCTGAAAATTTAAAAATTTGTTTTTTTACATTTAAAAGCCCATAACTTTTGAACCGTCATTTTCACAGACATGCGGGTGATGTCAAATTATTTAGTACTCTGTGCACCATAAACTATCAAATTTTCATCAAAATCGTTAAGAGCCGTTTTGGAGAAATTTGTATTTTCACATTTTAAGGGTTTTTAGGGGTAAACTACCCTTAAAAATCAAAAATTCAAAAAAAGGAAAAAATGCCTGGAGATATGGTGAATATACACATACATGCCGAATTTCATCTATATCGGACCAACGGGGTAGGCTGTGGCTCTGTACACATCCAGACATGCACACACACTCCATATACTATGTATAAGGGGAGAAAGTAAAAGGAGATCCCTCGATCTTAACAAACTATCGGCCGTTTTCAATACTGCCCATTTTCTCCAAGGTATTCGAAACAGTGATGAAAATCCAACTCCTGCAGTACCTTGAGAACAACAACCTACTTACCGATGCCCAGCATGGATTTAGAAGTGGGCGATCCACAACTACTGCCCTAACAAGTCTAGTGGAGCAAATAATGGAAGCTTTTGAAGCCAAAGAATCAGTCTTGCTCAGTCTTTGCGACTTGAGTAAGGCTTTCGATGGAGATGCCATGACATAGTACTGTTAAAATTTAGGAAATATGGAATTGGCAGTGTTATCCTAAAAACTGTTGCGTCATATCTGGCTGACCGCAAACAGATTGTCTCACTGGAGGGAGCCTCCTCTAAACTTAGGAGCATGGAACATGGTATGCCAAAAAGATCAGTGCTTGGCCAGCTTCTCTTTTGCTTGATTGACTATTTGCTTTTGCTTTTTGACTATTTGCTTGATTTTTCCCTGATAGCTAGGGGAAGCGAAATCACTTGACTCCGAGCAGAGGCGGAAGACCTTCTAAACCAGGCCAGAGAATGGTTTCGGACAAACAAACTTAAGATTAACGAGGATAAAACACAATTTCTGCTGTGCTCCTTAAAACTAATGCAGGAAACAAAGAAGAGGCAGTGAAACTCCTCGGATTTTGGATTGACCAGAGGCTAAGCTGGAAACACCACATTAGTGGGATGTGTGTTAAGCTGTCCAGAGTGCTATACCTTCTGCGAAGACTTGTGCCTGTAAATTCTAAGGCCTTACCTTGTCAGCGTTTACTTTGCGCTGTTCCATAGCCACATCGCCTACGGCCTCATCCTCTAGGGACATTCCTCTGCAGCCCATGATATCCTCCTCCTCCAGAAAAAAACATTGAGGATTATAACAAGCTCTGGGTACCGTGACCACAGTAGGCCAATTTTTGTAGAGTTAGGTATCCTGACTGGGCAATATATCCTAAATAGCCTGGTTCTTCTTAAAGAAAACCATCATAATTACACTAGAAGGAAGGACCATCACTCACATAACACTCGTCATGCGCAGGATGTGGATATGCCTCATTGCCGACTAGCCGGTACCCAGAATAGCTACCCAGTCTCAGCCATCAGACTGTATAATCAGACTGCCTGCAGGAGTTCGCGATCTAGAACCTCATAAATTCAAAGATGTACTAAAAAGGTATCTGCTGAGTAGGCCTTTGTACCAATTCACCGAGCTCGATGAAAGACCACATTTTGGTTAAGTCCTGTCGCATTAAATTACATTAAATAGTTTTAAAATTTAACACGATCAATTCGATAATCATCAGTCAAATATAAAAAAATCAAGTAAGTAAGTAGAATATGCTGAGGTCGACGTCCTCCATCAAGGAACAAGTCATGGGGACTGAAAGCTTACAACACTTGAGAGTCACTTGACAACACCTCCCCCTTTCGATGGATTGGACGCGACGGTCCAATACGCTGGTCCCCTGACATTACACCCTGTGATTTTTTGTCTGGGGCTATGTCGAGGACCAAGTCCATAAGACAGAAGTTTCGAATGTCCAAGAATTAAGACAATGAGTAAGTGCAGCCTTTGCTAACATAACTGACGAAATGCGCCTTAGCAAGCGGGCTGAATTGGACATCTTTTTGCTAAAAATAGAAACCAAGTAGAAAATCATTAAACTAAATTATACTAAACCAAACTTAAAAGTATTTGTGTCAATTTAAGGGTAATTAATTTATTTTCTTATTGTTAATAAACGTTTTATAAACAAACAAAATAGTTCAGTTTGTTTTTGGGACACTGTGTATTTTCAACTTAAGACTAATCTATAATATTATAAAGATGACGTGGTTTTTGCATGTTTTTGGTGGCAAGTAAACATGAAAAGTACTGAACCGACTAGTTTGAGATTTTACACAAAGGTAGATCATTTATACTACTTTTTACAGTCCAGGAAAAAGAAGAAAAAGTTCATTTTTACAGATAAACTGCTGGATCGAATACTTTTACAAAAACTTCAATTTACTCTTGTTCATATTTAGACTTTACATGAAGGTTGAGTGTAGACTTACCAGGCACACTGAAATCAGTCTCATTGGCATCTGTGTGGATAACTTCAACTTCAGTGAATTCCACTGGATTGAAGTCAATGGTTTCACTAATTTCATATTGCACTTCATCCGTTATGACAGGATCCATAGTTTCACTGTTTTGAAAATCAACAAATGTTGTTGCCTCTGCATCTTCCTTTTGATGAACAGATTCTTCTGCAAAATTAAACATTTTACTTATTAACTCTCCTTTTTTTAACAAATATGCAGACTAAAAATAAAGATTTAATCACAAGATTATAGCAATAATTCTTTAGGTTTTAACAATAACCTATATTCCATAGGTTAACACAACCACCTCAAGATAACCAAGGACAAAACGACAAAACCCTGACGGTGTTGTGCACCCTTAGTTCCGACCATCTGGACGACGAGCCCATGAAGCTAATGGGCTTCTGGGTTGACTGCACCCTTAGCTGGATGCACCACATAAGCCAGGTATGTGTCAAATTTTCTCGAGTACTGCACCTTCTTAGGAAGCTTACCCAGGTCCTATCTAGCCACAGTTTATCACGCCCTCTTCCACAGCCATGTCAGCTAAGGCTCTGAGACCCCTCACCAACAGCGCATTACATCCTGCTGCTTCAGAAGAAGGCTGTGAGAATTATCACCTCGGGGAGCTATTGTGACCACTGAAGGCCCCTACTACTCAAAGACCTGTGAGTGTTAGCTGTGCACAGCCAGTACATCTTAAGCAGCCTTGTGTTGCTTCAAGAGAATGAAGAACAGCTTTCCAGCAAAACACTCTTATGGGATATGATATGGCCGAAACCTCGACCTGCTCCGCTGCCACCTGTTCTGGACCCAGAGGGGTTACCCCTATTTTACAGGCAAGCTCTACAACGGGCTCCCTTTGGAAGTGCCAAAATGTTAAGGGGCTATTTGGCGGGCAGACCCTTGACTCATTGAACGAGTTAAATGGCATACAACTTTTCGATTTCAATCACACCATCAGAAACCACCATCTTAGCCAAGTTTTAGCGTAGAAAAATTTAACAAAGTTTTGACGCAATCTGTCCAACAATGTTCATCAATGATGAAAAATACAAGAAGACATACCTAGCACTTATTTTTACCAAACACTTTATATTTTAAAGAAGCAAAAAAATTATAAATACCCCTGTCGCAGCACACCTGCGTACTCAGTGAATTTCCACCTCAAAAATATGGCAATAACAATACAAGTACAGTATATGACAAGATTGATCAATCAACCTGTTGATAAATTAGAGTATTTTGCCTATTCTCCGTAACATTTAAAAATGGGAAAGAGTATGCAGGTTTGCTGCTCTGAGGAACACATATACTATGATTTTTTAGCAAAAAATGTATGGATCCCAACCACATGAAGCTAAATACCAAGTTTCTTCCTAAACTATAGGTTAGTTTGGGAAATATTAATATTTCCTTATCCTCCATAAGATTAGCATTAGAGCCCATAAATACAATGTACTGTGTTTAGATTTTTTAATATCTCGGTAACCGTTGGAGATAGAGAAAAAAACTTAAGGAACTAAATTGTGTATTTTTGTGAGCTGATTCTAACAGTAAAAGATAAAGTTTGAAAGTTTTGAAAACTACATGGGAAAATGCAAAAAAGTATTTTTGGGGTACAAAACCCCACCCCAAACTACCCGTTCCAATTGTCTGATATGTCTGGTTTACGAACTCGTCGAGCAAATGTAGGAATACACGTCTCTACCAAATTTGGTCTCGATCGGACCATATTTACGAACGTTATCGTGTTCACAGACACATATAAATATAAATTTTAACGACTATTGTTTTGGGACTCCATGGGCACCTAAAGACGAAAAAATAACGTGGTCCTGGGCTTAAGTCTTACCATGAGACCTACGGTAATAGCTTCACCCTATGGAAAATTCGCTAAAAATATTCATATCAATTATTATTTAGATGGCTGTGGCAACTGTGTCGTCCTGGTTACATTTCGAAGTCGTCTGCGTCTGACTCGTTTCATATCGGTCGCCGGTGGCATTGTTTGTTACAGCTGACAATCTTTGTATACACTTGTGTTTTGATTTATAGTTATTATTAAAATGTTTAATAATGAAATGAGAATCTGCAGGGGCGGTTGAGGTCTAAAAAACGTCAAAACGTTATGGGAAAGGGTTAACTTGGTGCAGTTGTGTACGATTTACGATTAGCAAGTTTGTGTTTTCAGATATTTTTAAATTAAGTTGTTTAGTTTATTCTATTTTATAGCCTGTTATAACATTATTTAGCTGAAATAAAACACTGTATTGTAAAGACTTTGTTTGTAAATAATTTTTTCCCACACACCATGTTAATGGGCAATTTTAAGCATATAACAGTTTAACCGAAAAATTGGTTATCCGAAATGGCTCTCTCCCCTTTATATCTGTTAACTGGGCGGGGTTTTACTGTATATGTTTTGTCTGAACGGTATCGAGTGTTTCTGCTGAGACATTCTATATGTTGTGTACTCGCCATTAGAAATATAAAACACAACACAGACACTGACATATAAAAACGAATAAAAATAAAACAGTGCTGCGTGTAGGCTTACTTTTTACGTGATTGCGGTCATTGCTTGAGATGAACTCAAACGTTAAAAAAAGTAGTTAGCCGAAAAACAATAATAAAGAGTGGGACCGTAAGAATCAAATCAATAATCTATTGATATATATAATCTATATATATCAAATGTATATTATCAAATAAACACTGTGAAAGTAACTAGACATCGCCCTACGTTATCCCGAGCAACAGTGAACTGCTATATACATTGGAATGCTTGATGTTTATCTTATGAGTCGATGGCGCAACTTTGTAATGGCTATCAGGAAATCTTGGTTACGTCAAAAGATGATAATTGAATTCTTATGTTCCTAAAAGTAAGTTATTGTATATTACAGTGGAACTTGGTTATAACGTCATTGAAGGGACCACACAATTAATGACGCTATATCAGAGTGACGCTATAAAAGAGGTTACATCATTTTAATTTAAAACCGAGGAAAAATAGGGAAACACATTTTTTACATGAAATTAAGACATTTAATGAAGGTAATTTGAAATACACCGTAAGTTTATGTTTATGACTGACTGACTACTCTACTATATAAAAAATCGAATTTGAAAATATTGCAATGAAGTTCGGCTTGGTGAATTCAACTGTTGGTTCGATTTTAAAAAACAAGCCCGAACACACGTCTGCTATCTTACCTGCTATCTTACGTCCCTCCTCACACGCTCTTATAACTCACACCTTTTCTTCAGCAAAACCTTTCTCTTAACACTTGCCATTATTTTTCAATACTGTATTCGTAAATTAAAATAACGAAAAACAAACTGTAAAAGACATACACTGAACTAACGATATCTACACGAACTGTAGGTACGTACGAACGGCATCACAGTGCTTTGATGCGACGTGAGTCACTGACACTGACCTTGATGACCGGCGACAGCGGATATAGGGTAGGGGAGGGGGTTGGGGTGGTTAGAGGTAAGACAGCAATAAAATGCCGTTTCTAAAAATAGAATGTAGCTAACAATAGCAGCAGCCCTCACGTTGCACCGTCGACCGAACTTTCTCTATTTAGCTATATGTTGCCTTCATCTCGGCCCGATTTTCTTGACGTTATATACGAGGTTTGAGAATTTACTGACGATATATCCGAGGTTTTTTCCTATGTAAATACATATAGTTTGGCGGGACCTAAAAATAAATGACGTTATATCCGAGTTGACATTATGGCCGAGGCCGCAATAACCGAGTTGCACTGAATTAACATTGTGTATGTGGTTATGTAAAATTAGTGTAACCGTGCTATTAGTGATGTGGGTCGGGTAAATACCCAGTGGGTAGGTAAATATAAATTGGGTATTTATAATTTTTACTGAAGTTAGAGAAGATTGAGATGTTTTTTGCAATTATTACCCTATAAGGATAGTAAAATTATGATAAAATATGTTAAACAAAATTTCATATAGTCACTAATAGCATTTACGTACTATTAGAATTTTACTTCTGGGATTAATCCCCATAATTACCCACGTCCTGGGTATTTATAATTTTTATTTAATTTAAAGAAGATTGGGATTTTTTGCAATTACTAAACTGAAGGGACAGTATGGATGATTAAATCTTAATAAAATGTGTCAACTTAATTTCATTTAGTCCCTTTTAACATTTTTCTTCTGAGTATAATGCATAGTCGGCATGAATACCCTGGTCGCATGGTTGCACTGGTACTGATTACTTATGATTTTTAATTTCTATGATAGATATATGAATTCATTTTATTGAAAGTGAAGAAAAATAATTTGTAAAGTAATAATTATTATTGACAAAGACAGGAAAATTCAATCTAGTAGTGGTCTATGTATAAACAACTTAAGAAAATAATTAAAATTCAATCTGTAGAATGGCAGGATTTAATTATTATTTTTGTTCTAGATCTTTTGTTGGTATCAAAATAAAAAAAAATAATTTCATAAACTTGTGATACAAAACATTTGAATCTATAGCACAATAAATCTTTCAAAAGTATATTAAGTTAGACCAAAAAACAGGAAATACATTTTTTTTTTTTAGATTCATCCTTATATATAATTTTTTTTCAACTAAGCGGTAACACAGAAAAGTTTAATTACTTTTAGTACTCTACCATTCTGCCTATGTCAATCAGGTCTTATGTCTGTCTAGCCTTCCAAGCCATTTATACAATAAAAATTTTAACTATCATAATTTAATAACGGTAGATTTAAAACACAAAATCCCATGCTTATTTACAAAATTAATGTATTATTTTACAAAAAGTGCTAAATCATTAAATGAAAGGTAAAAGCTTCAAGTTACTGTAAAAGATGTTATAGACTATCCTAATTTATCATGTAATGATAACAATAACATATTTAGGGATAAATATAAATTAATTTCAATCAATTTCATAAATACCCAAAATACCCGGGTAGGCCTATTTATGGATTTTGGGTATTTACCCCGAGTTTTAAATACACGGGTATTTTACATCACTACGTTCTGTAGATTAAAATGTTATAATTGAGATTACATTTCTTCGTTTTTAATTTACACTCAGTAACCTTTTCTCTCCCCTCCCCATTAGATTGTTCGAATTAGCCGGACATTCGGATTACCGGGACTTTGGATTATTACTTAACAAGATAACTTTATAATCATTGACAATACTCATAGTCATATTAAGTACTATATATTTAGAACATTTTAGTTTTGAAGCACTCTGTAAAATGTTAGTTAAGTTTGAAATCTATTTAGATAATCATAATTCTTTCTTCATATCGACCTTGAATTCTTCTCATCCTTAAAGTCTGTTTACACGCTGCCAGTCAGCGTTCCAGTGGAGGTTTCCTGTCACTGGATGTAAGTAACTAGCAGCCATGATATCGCCAGTCACTTAACCACTATCATGCCAGTAAAATAAATATTGGTTTTTGTGGCATGTCAGTTACCCCTACCACTTCATACTGAGACTGGTATTGTGTAGACAATCACAGTCTCACGTGAGTCCAGTCCCTGTACTATGGACATTCTATTTGCTATCAATACTTTTTATATTTGGAGAGTTAATATGAAGTAGACCGAGCTTTACTCGGATGGAAAGAAACGTGTGTTAGATAAACTAATTAGCTAAATTATAAAACATAACATAATATAGTTTATATGGTTTGAATACAGCATTTCAATACGTTTAAGTACTGAATAAATGGTTTACATTTTACTTCCATCAATCTCGTTGTTGTATGATAGCATTTGAGGAGCATTAAATTTATTGTTTAAAACTTCATTCCATACCTTGCCGCGGGTGTGAATAGAATTTGTTGTCGGTAAAGCCACATACAGGCTGTTTTGGTTTCATTTTCAATTCTAAAAATTATTCTCAAATTTAACACTAAAAACATACAAATTGACACTAATTGCTTTATTGAATAAGAATCTAAAATATATATTACCGGCTAAAGGTTTTCATATGATATGCAGTTGAAGAAGGGTTAAGAGGAAAGTGACACCACGATGCTGAACGAGTTGCATTGCACCCAAATCCACTTTTAGACTTCATTTGGCTGAGGTCTGGTTTCCATGGACAGAATTATAGCAATGCCCCCCCCCAGACTTCTTAAAATTGTTTGAATTTTTATGACCAATCTTAACGGTTATTCTAATATATTTTTTTATTTGACAAAGTTATTTTTATGAGTTTTTACTGTGGTTTTATACTAGTTGTAAATGTTTCTTTTTATCTATTTTTAGGCTATATAGTGACAAAAACTAGGAAATTAACTCCGTGCCTCCCACCAATGTGTAACCTCTAACTCCGTCCATGCTTGTTTCCTGTAAACCTGGTCCTTGTTAGGAGTTGGCTAACTTAACTCTGCTGCTTGCACTTTTCATTTTGAATGCAACAATGGCACTTACATAGATTTATTTATTAAACCAAGTACTGTACAACATTTAACTTCGGTTAGTTTAAAAAACTTTGTCTCCTGAATAATTACTTCCTGCAAATTATTATACTATAGGCTAGGTGTGTGGACTCCCAGATAGTGATCCACTTGTTTTTTTGAAATCATTGTTGAAAATATCAATCTTTAACCATTTTGTTGGCCAATGTAAACTAAAGGAATAGTTGGTAGGCCCAACATACAGATTGACTGATTGATTTAGCTGAGTGTAATATGCTAAAGAGATTATTGAGAATATATATGCCTAGACCTACAGCCAATCAACTGTATAGTCATGCTACATTTCACTATGATTTATAAAATTGTAAGGATAAATTCAACTAACCTGGAACATCAACTCCAACTATATGAATTTTATCACCAAGCAGCTCATCCATCTGATCATAATAGGCACATTCTTGTTTAGCACCTACGTCGATCTGATTAGACTTTAATTCAGCTTTAGTATGGGCATAAGTAAGACGTAGGTGTTTCCACTTGGTACTTATCTGTTCCGAAGTTCTGATATATCCCATTTTTCTTAAGTTTGCAGCCACAACTTTAAACACGTCACTTTTTCTGTATTTCCCGCCATACAGGAGAGACAAAATATTTTTCTCCTTTATTATCTGGAGCATTTTAGTAATTTCATCATGAGTCCAAATGGGTCGCTTTTCTTTGATTGGTAATTGAGGTTTGCCCCAAATCGCTGGACGAATCCTTATCAAAGGTACTCCATCAATGTGTTCTATTATTGTCTCGTCCATGTCATAAACAATGATACATATAATATTCAAATATATACCCTTGCATTGAGTCTGCTACAAAGCCCCAACATATTCCTATTCAATCCATTTGACTCTCACTAGTCACTCACTACTTCCACGTGCTCAAAATTTTGCTTCTTGATTCCCAGATTCAATTTGAGTTTCCATACGCTTCAAACTTCGTTTCACGTTTCACTCACTCACTCCCAAGACCTAACTCCAGTCCAGTCTCAAATCCTTCCAAAATACCAATGAGGAAGGAATAGATACTGGTAATATCATCGATATAATTAATTATAACCTTTTGTATGGCTATGAAGTTATGGAAATCAATGACAAAACCTATGCACTAGGTTATAATAATTAATGGTATTAGGAACTAGCACATACTTCCCCATTTAAGAGTTAACTTTAATATAGAAATTGTGTACATTTAATAGCACAATTAAATTATATTCTTAAATTTTTATTAAACTATCATTAAAAAATGTTTCGTTTCATTTTTAAGTACTGTAGCTATAAATGTTTACATAATATCCCTTTTGTACAAAGGACCGGGCTGAAGGTAGCTTATGCGCCAGCTAACGACCGGGCTAAAGGTAGCTTATGCGCGTCAGCTAACGCGTCGATAAGTAGATTCCATCGATAAGCTAGGGCGTTAGTTCAATACATAAGCTAGAGCGTTCCCGAAAATACAAATCTATTCAACCCCCGAAAACTATAAATACCCTTACAGCAATTAAACACGGTTCTCCCTATGTACACATAACATAGTGATATGTGTACTTTAATTTAAAAAGAGTTTCAAAGTGGTTCATAGGGGAGGAACGTTGTAAATGTTCAGCGGATTTCTATCGTTCAGCCATATTCTTTAAAAATATCTTTAAACGCACTGTGTACTATCTTTGACTATACATATTAATATTATAGTCAAAGGTACTATGTTATGTGAGAACCGTGTTAAATTGCTCTAAAGATATTTTTGGGGGGTTGAATATGGCTGAACGATAGAAATCAGCTGAAAATTTACATAAAAAATCTTATATACCCCGTTCCTCCCCTATGTACCACTTTGAAACTATTTTTAAATTAAAGTACACATATCACTATATTATGTGTACACAGTGAGAACCGTGTTAAATTGATCTAAAGGTATATTTTGGGGGTTGAATATAATTGATTTTTCGGGCACGCGCTAGCTTATGAATGGAACTAACGCCCCAATCTACTTATCGACGCGTCAGCTGGCGCACATAATCTACCTTCAGTTCGATAGGACGGATGTGGTGCAAGATATGTTTATTTTACAACGTAATTTCAATTAAATCAATTAAATTACCGGGTTTTGCTGCTTCGGTAGAGGAACCTGTTGTTGTGGGATGAGTTGGTTTCTCCAAGTAAATATCCAGTTTAGTTGGAACAGCATTTCCTGCCAACCTATTCCTAAAATCACTTGTAAAACACTGTCTTGTAAAGTGTCTATCACAAACCGATTTCCTTGACAGCTGCAACTGACTAAGGTCTGTCAACTCATCATTTGCACAGTTTAAAATCCACAATTGACTCAGGTTTTCTTTTTGCACTGGAAAGTGGAAAAAGTACGATCGGGGTTGTCCCTTTTGTTTGCAGGACAACCGATAAACACGCACTTACTTCCCTTCTGCTTATAGAAACTCTTCATTGTTTGTTTTTCACTTTCTTACCAATTTAAATAAACAAAAAGTAATATAAAACAACACATTTTTTCCTAAAAAAATTTACAAAACATTTTCAATCGCGCACATTTAATAAAAATTCGCACTATTTTGGACCACTTCTCACGAACTGTCAGCAGTGAATGCTGGTAACACACTAACGATAACGGAGGTTCAGAAATATTGTGACATTTTGTAACAAGCCATAAATCAGGATGTTGCGGGGTGGGAAGAGCGAGAGCGTCAGAGACTATGCCATCTGTGCGCTTTCGGTATGTCAAAATAATTTCAGGTAAACTAAATAATAAGTCAAGTTCATATCCACATAATTTTATTTCATCCCGTGTGGTCTCTTGCCTATGAATAGTTTTTTTCAGGAAAACTGGAGTAACTATAGAAAAGTTTTTTCCCATTATCGTGGGGTGTTTTCAATGCAAAAATGTATTTTATAAAAATGAATAAATTTAAAAAAAAATACAAATTTATGTTTTGTTTGGCAAAAATGTTAAAATTTAACTTGTTTTCAAACTAAGAAAACAATTATTTGATACTAATTTTACAATTATAATTTATTGTATTACTAGTTATTAATAAGATTTCAATTACGCAACTTCAATGTTAATAAATTATTAATTTAGATAATTAATTGTTAATATTATTTTTTTATTCATTCCACCAGAATTTTCATACATTTACCATTATTCTAGAAACTGTTGTATTAAACCACAACAGGATTTGTTTATAGTAAAATAAAGAGGGTATTATTCATAAAGGGTAATATTTATAAAACAATGGATAAATGGAGGCCCTCTTTTACTTATTTAGTATTAGCAATATGTCAATTTAATTTAAATCTATGTTAAAACATTCCACTATACACAAAAGATCATCAATTACAAAACATGTTTAATAGATTCACATATAAAAAGATTTTAATAAATTGTTTGAATTAATTTCCACTGTTTAATTTTTTATATCTGAAATTTGGCCTACATAAACTGATAAAAATCCAACCTTTTGTAAAGTCAATTTTCTCTTCGAGGAGGGTGAGGATGGTCTCAGAGAGCGTAGGGTGATCTTCAGTCGGTGGTGTTGGGATCCGCTCCTGCCGCTCATCCTTGGCCTCTTCCCAGGTCCTCGTGGCTTCCACCGATGGAAGTCTTGAAGTCCGATGATGGGTCTGGATTTAACAAGGAGCTACTCGATCCACTCCCCAATCCAGTCCTTCTCACACAAGCGCTTCTTCCACACTGCTCGCCTCCTCACATTTAATAAAAATTCGCACTATTTTGGACCGCTTCTCACGAACTGTCAGCAGTGAATTCTGGTAACACACTAACGATAACGGAGGTTCAGAAATATTGTGACATTTTGTAACAAGCCATAAATCAGGATGTTGCGGGGTGGGAAGAGCGAGAGCGTCAGAGACTATGCCATCTGTGCGCTTTCGGTATGTCAAAATAATTTCAGGTAAACTAAGTAATAAGTCGAGTTCATATCCACATAATTTTATTTCATCCCGTGTGGTCTCTTGCCTATGAATAGTTTTTTTTCAGGAAAACTGGAGTAACTATAGAAAAGTTTTTTTTCCATTATCGTGGGGTGTTTTCAATGCAAAAATGTATTTTATAAAAATGAATAAATTTTAAAATAAATACAAATTTATGTTTTGTTTGGCAAAAATGTTAAAATTTAACTTGTTTTCAAACTAAGAAAACAATTATTTGATACTAATTTTACATTTATAATTTATTGTATCACTAGTTATTAATAAGATTTCAATTACGCAACTTCAATGTTAATAAATTATTAATTTAGATAATTAATTGTTAATATTATTTTTTTATTCATTCCACCAGAATTTTCATACATTTACCATTATTCTAGAAACTGTTGTAATAAACCACAACAGGATTTGTTTATAGTAAAATAAAGAGGGTATTATTCATAAAGGGTAATATATATATATATAAAACAATGGATAAATGGAGGCCCTCTTCTACTTTATTTAGTATTAGCAATATGTCAATTTAATTTAAATCTATGTTAAAACATTCCACTATACACAAAAGATCATCAATTACAAAACATGTTTAATAGATTCACATATAAAAAGATTTTAATAAATTGTTTGAATTAATTTCCACTGTTTAATTTTTTATATCTGAAATTTGGCCTACATAAACTGATAAAAATCCAACCTTTTGTAAAGTCAATTTTCTCTTCGAGGAGGGTGAGGATGGTCTCAGAGAGCGTAGGGTGATCTTCAGTCGGTGGTGTTGGGATCCGCTCCTGCCGCTCATCCTTGGCCTCTTCCCAGGTCCTCGTGGCTGCCACCGATGGAAGTCTTGAAGTCCGATGATGGGTCTGGATTTAACGGGGAGCTACTCGATCCACTCCCCAATCCAGTCCTTCTCACACAAGCGCTTCTTCCACACTGCTCGCCTCCTCGTTTTCCTTCAAAAATTCTTTTCTCCCCCTCCAATTTTGATTGGTGACCAACCGTTCAAGTGCATGGTCTGCATTTTTTGTTTTGTCGATTCGGTCTGGCCTTGGTTGAACGTCCGGTCAGTATCCGGTCAGCCCCCCTCGCAGTCTTGCTGAGCAAAACGCTGAGTGTGACTACCGGTTTCGGATGTCCACCGCGGACGTCCAGCAATTCATAATGGGGCCCTCACATGGCTTAAATATTAAAAAAAATACATACATACATACATATACATAAATATACCCTTTATACCAGTTTTTGTTGACTGTCAAAATAAAGCAATTTGAATCTAAATCTAAATCAAAAATGTTTTGTTGCGTGCGATGCAGTGTGCGGCAGGCCTAAGTGTGTGAGATCTGAATAATCTGGTAACCTAACGTTTAGCGTATTGGCATCCGGTGCAAGAGGTCACGGGTTCGATCCCCGGAGTGCTCACAAGATTTAGATGAGCAATTATTACAATAGAATACCAAACTACACGGTCGCATTGCCAAACTGAGCCTGCCCTTGGCAAAAAAGAATTAAATGTCTGTAAGTTAGGTTACTAAATCAATGTAATCTATTGTATTGTATTTTGGTTAAGCATTTGAGTAATTTATAAATCCCTTGGATTCTAATTTAAATCCAAGTGCAAATATGAAATATTCAAGCGGTACCACTGATTTCAACGAATAGTCAAAGGTGGTCCAGGTACACCCTTTTGACCACCATATCCTAAGTTTTAAAACCAAGTAAGATTGAACTCGCGATTATAATATATTATTTGGATCATTACATGATTGTTGTAATTTTAACTTTTTATTCATTCAATACAAAAACAACCATGATTACCAATACTGACTTTGTACTTTCATGATAATTATATTTATCTAGTAAGGTTGATTAGGCCCTACTATGTCCAAGACAGGACAATCAGTGGGTATTGTCAAATTAATCAGTCAGCTCGAAAAATCAGGATCATCTCAACAATCATACAAGCATTTAGTACAGATCAGGACGGATGTTATTAAAGATGGCGAGGGCATCAAGTTACTGCGAGATAAGGGAGGATTGAAACGTATTGTAAAGCTGTTGAATAAACCCAATGAGAAGATTCTTAATGTGTCTCTGAGTATCCTCGCTAACTGTTGCATGCAAGAAGACTGTCGTGAACAGGTAAGTTTTTTTAAATAGTTACTATTGAATTGACAATTTGTAAGGTAGTTGGGCAGTTTGAATAGGTACACATGTATCCGGTTTTCAGTTTGTTGGAGAAGAATGATGCCAACTCATTGATTTTCCTTATAGACTCCATCTCCAGTGCTGCACAGTCTCACCCCCTTACAAATACGTTGTATCATCCGCAAAGAGGTAGACGTTGCTTCGCGGGACAAAATCTGTAATGTTATTGGTATAAACAATAAAAGGAGAGGTCCAAGAACAGATCCTTTCTATGACCTCTGGATTCCCTAGAATAGAGAATAGGCACTTGCTTCTCATTATCCTTATTAATTGAATTTGCCATTCACAAAAAAGTCATTAAAAATTTCGCTTATTTCAATAGGATTTTCCAGCCTCTGCCCATATATGCTTGAGGCTATTTCCTTGTTATCTTGCGTGAATTTAGGTCTGATACTATTTATTACTTTCCAGGATTCTTAAGATTTATTTATTGATTGAGCAATACAATCATGAGCCCATTTCAATTTGCTTTGTTGTTTTTAGCAAATTTCCCATAGGGAAGAAGCTGTTACCGTAGGTGTCATGGCAAGACTTAAGCCCGGTACCATGCTATTTTTTCTTCTTTAGGTGCCCAGAGACGAAAAACAAAAGTCATTAAAATATATATATATATTTTATATATATATATTGTGTGTGTGTGTGTGTGTGTGTGTGTCTGTGAACACGATAATTTGTGAAAATGGTCCGATCGAGACCAAATTTGGTAGAAACGTGTATTCCTACATTTGCTCGGACGAGTTCGTAAACCAGACATATCGGTCAATCGGAACGGGTAGTTTGGGGGGGTTTTGTACTCAAAAATTGGGTTTTTTGCTTGTTTCATACGTAATTTAAAAAGTTTTTAAATTTTATCTTCAACCATTAAAATCATCTTAAAAAACTACACATTTAGTTCCTTAAAGATTTTCTCTATCTCCAACGATTACCGAGATATTAAAAAATCTATAAATAACGCAACGCCAAATAACGAACTCATATACTTATAACAGATATTGATATAACTTGACATATAATTTTATTATTAAATTATTGATTTGGAAATTCGCTGAGTACGCAGGTCTGCTGAGACGGGGGTATTTATTTCTATATTGTTTCTGGAGTTTAGGAAACAATATAGAAATAAATACCTGCAACTGATATATATATATATATATATATATATATATATATATATATATTTATCTTTAAATAAGTCAACCGAGTACCCTTAGTAAACATTTTAATTATTTCTTCGACATGTTTCGGGAATCATCCCATCTTCAAGAAGTACAAAAATGTTTAACCTAATTTGATAATCTTAATTTATAAATGTAAATAAATGTCATATGATAATTTAAATTTCACTGTATTCAAATTGGTGGAGTGTGTTAGCATGTATTATTTCTTCCTTGTATAATTTTTTCATATATTGGATTGTTTGTTTCAATTTGTGAAGTGTTTAGTATATTATTTTTGTCAATTTGATAGTGAGTATAAATTTGGAATTCTTCTATTATATCCAATTTTCTTCCTTTTTGTTCGAAATTCAATATAGTCATATTATGTGTCATAGTAATACTCGGTTGACTTATTTAAAGATAATTATATTAGTAGCCCTACTTGATGAACTAAATAAGTATTATATATAGTATATATATATATATATGATAATATATATATATATATATATATATCTATATATATATATAGATATAGATATATCAGTTGCAGATCCAGTCAGTTTCCAATCCGATTATTGCTGAAACATTTTTTCCTTGGCCTCAATCACTTCAATATTCATCCATGAGCACCTATTTCCTTGATCTGGTCTCAATTTGATTTTTTTGTAGGGGCAGCTATTGTCATAATAGTATCTGAAGGTGTTAATGAAACTGTCATATTTATTAATTTCCAAGGTCACAGACTGAATTCCAATCTTCATACTGCAGCCTAAACTTAAGTTCATATAGATTTCCATACAGCAAAAATTCTTTTTTCAGTATAATTTGAAATAGGTTTATGAGAAATGGCTAAAAAAAAGGTTTTAGCCAATTTTATTTCTAAGAGTATTAAATGCATAATGGTCTATGACTATGCATAATGGTCAGAGATATGGGGTAATATTGTAATATTGTTTATGTAATATTGCCATGTTAAGTAACTCATATACTCAAAATACTTTCAAATTTGTGTTCAATCTGTAATGCACTGACCCACTCTTACATTTATCTTACATAAGTTAGTATTGGCCAATATACAAGGTGAATAAGAGTAGTGATGTAAAATACTGAGGTATTTAAAACTCGGGGTGACATAGATACCCAAAATTGTTAAATACCTACCCTGATAAGTTATGTATAAATTTAAAAAATGATATTACTGCAGACAATATTATTTCTATTATTTCTTAACATTTTAATATACGCCTATATATATATATATATATATATAGGCTAATATTAAAAAATGCAATACATGATGTTAATGTTCTGTTTTAAAATGAGACTCTAAAAACGTGATACAAAAAACAAATTTTTGGGGTACTAAACCCCCCAAACTACCAGTTCTGATTGACTGACATATCTGGATTAAAAACCTGTCCATTTACATTATTATACTCTTTTTAGTAAAATTTATTTACCCTTACTGAAATTGAAATTTATTCATTCATTTTACAAACAAACATTATAATTTTATACTGTATAATAACAGGTAATACGAAACGTCCCTGCATAGGCAGAGCCTGTGAGCGGTGGCAGATCCCTAGAAACTATCGCTTGCTAATTTATGAAGACTGCAGGGACTAACATTTTAGTTTATAAATATGTATAGTAAAAAATTAACAAAAATAAAAGAACCATTAACCATGTCAAGGCAAAATTAAAAAAAAAGTTAATAATAAATACACGTCTCTACCAAATTTGGTCTCGATCGGATCATTTTTACGAGAGTTATCGTGCTAACAGACACATATATATATATATGTATATACATATATATATACATATATATATATATGTATATAGATATATACATATATATTTATATATATATATATATATATGTACTCCCGTCGCAGCAGACCTGCGTACTCAGCGAATTTCCAAATCAATAATATAATAATAATAATAATATATGACAAGTTTGGTCAAAATCTGTCGATAAACATGAGAATTTTTGCCTATTCTCCATAAGATTAAAATGGGAAAGAGTGAGTAGGTTTGCTGCTGTGAGGAACACTGAAAGTAGCCATTTATACCATCAAAAATTTTATTTTTAACATTTATACCAACTTTCATCAACATCTGTCCATAAATAAAGGAGTTTGCCTATTCCCTATATGATTATTATGGGAAAAGAGTATGCAGGTTTGCTGCCATGATAAACACATAAACTATGATTTTTAAGCATAAATGGATAGATCTCAACCACATGAAGCTAAATATCAAGTTTTATCCAAAAATATTCATTAATATGGGAAATATTAATTTTTCCCTATCCTCCATAAGATTAACATTGGAGCCCCACAATACAACATACTGTGTTTAGATTTTTTAATATCTCGGTAACCGTTAGAGGTAGAGAAAAACTTTAAGGAACTTAATTGTGTAGTTTTCTAAGCTGATTCCAATGGTGAAATATAAAATTAAAAATTTTTAAAAACTACATGTGAAAAACGCAAAAAACCCCATTTTGGGGTACAAAACCCCCCCAAACTACTTGCTCCTATTGACCGATATGTCTGGTTTACGAACTCGTCCGAGCATTTGTAGGAATACACGTCTCTACCAAATTTGGTCTCGATCGGAGCTTTTTTACGAGAGTTATCGTGCTAACAGACACATATATATATATATATATATATATATATATATACATATATATATATATATATATATATATATATATATATATGTATAAATTTTAACGACTATTGTTTTTGGACTCTGGGCACCTAAACAAGAAAAAATAACATGGTCCCGGGCTTAACTCTTGCCATGAGACCTACGGTAATAGCTTCTTCCCTATGGGAAATTCGCTAAAATAAAACTAGATGCTTCAAAAGCTACAGAAAACGTACATGTGTAACATGCAAGCACATCCACACTATTATTCAGACAATCCCATTCAATCTACATTATCTGCAAATGTACATTCAAAATGCATGCACCCAACCTTACATCCACATTCGAATACACAAATAAACATGCCTGTGATCTAAATGTTTTTATCTTCCTGATGTACATTTCGCCACAATGTTTGGAATTATCACCAGGTAAAAAATTGTTAATCTAAATAAACTTGTTTTTAAATAATTTGTAATTTGGAATAAGTGAATTTTTCAAGTTTTCAAACCAACATAGCAGTTTTGTAGAAAAAGTTTAAACGCATCGTTGAGCGTAGGAAAGGAATAGCTACAGTACAGCAGTTTGTACCAAAGTAAATGTGGTCAGAATATTTGGTTGAGTAGAAAAAGGAAACATCAAATAGTAGATATTCCCCTCAGAGGTTGGCTAGCCTGCCGGTGCCGAATCTGCCTGTTTTGTTTATTGAGACAGAGTATGTCGTTACTACAGACAAAAATGAGTTGCTAGATGGGTAAAAGTCAAGAAATTGAATTCCTTTTGTGATATTGTTTTTAGAGTAAGACTTTGATATCTTTTTTAGCGAATTTCCCATAGGGAAGAAGCTACTACCGTAGGTCTCATGGCAAGAGTTAAGCCCGGGACCATGTTATTTTTTCTTCTTTAAATGCCCAGAGACCAAAAACAATAGTCGCTAAAATTATATATTTATGTATTTATATTATGTATATATGTATATTGTATATAAATATAAATGTGTCTGTTAGCACATAACTCTCGTAAAAATGGTCCGATCAGACCAAATTTTGTAGAGACGTGTATTCCTACAATTGCTCGGATTCGTAAAGAATATCGGTCAATGGGAACGGTAGTTTGGGTTGTACTCAAAATGGGTTTTTTGCGTTTTTCACATGTAGTAAAATTATTTTTATATTTCACCATTAATCAGCTTAAAAAACTACACAAAGTTCCTTAAAGTTTCTCTATCCAACGGTTACCGAGATATAAAAAAAACTAAACACAGTACGTTGTAATGTCTCCAATGTTAATCATGGAGGATAGGGAAAAATTAATATTTTATTAATAATATGTTTTGGATAAATTGATATTTAGCTTCAGTTATTTAGCTTAAAAACATAGTTTGTGATAAAAACCTGCATGTAATCATTAAATAAAACCCTTTAAAAGTTATGAGTTTGTATAAATGGAAATAAAAATTTGTTAAGGTATAAATGCCTATCTCAGTGTTCCTAACAGCAGCAAACCTGCACACTCTTCCCATGTTAATCTTATGGAGAATAGGCAAATAATTTGTTTATGGACAGATTTTTATAAAACTTGTCATAATTATATTATATTGTTGATTAAATTGAGTACGCATCTGCTGCGACGGGGGTATTTTGATATTGTTTTTAGAGTAAGACTTTGATATCTTTTTTAGCGAATTTCCCATAGGGAAGAAGCTACTACCGTAGGTCTCATGGCAAGAGTTAAGCCCGGGACCATGTTATTTTTTCTTCTTTAAATGCCCAGAGACCAAAAACAATAGTCGCAAAAATTTATATGTATATATATATATATATATATACATACACAGTTCCCTACTGTACTGTTTGTACTGTTTTATTAGGAAAAATTAAAGATCTTTGTCATATCTTACATATATGATATATGTGTCTTTGAACACGATAACTCTCGTAAAAATGGTCCGATCAGGACCAAATTTGGTAGAGACGTGTATTCCTACAATTGCTCGGACGAGTTTGTAATGAAGAAATATTGGTCAATGGGAACGGGTAGTTTGGGGGGGTTTTGTACTCAAAAATTGGGTTTTTCGCGTTTTTCATATGTAATTAAAAAGATTTTTAGATTTTATCTTTCACCATTAGAATCAGCTTAAAAAACTACACAATTTAGTTCCTTAAAGTTTTCTCTATCTTCAACGGTTACATACGGAGATATAAAAAAATCTAAACACAGTACGTTGTATTTTGAGGCTCCAATTTTAATCATAAGGAGGACGAGGAAAAACTAATATTTCACTTATTAACCAATATTTTTGGATAAAACTTTATATTTAGCTTTAAAAAAGTTGGGACCCATAGGTTTATGCTAAAAAATTTATGTTTATGTGTTTATCATGGCAGCAAACCCACTCACTCTTTCCCAAGTTAATCTTATGGAGAATAGGCAAATAATTCTCACGTTTATCGACAGATTTTGACCAAACTTGTCATATATTATTATTGATTTTGAAATTCGCTGAGTACGCAGGTCTGCTGCGACGGGGGTCTTTAACTTTTGTAAGCATAAGACTTTAATTTCCCTTTTTCAACTTTTCTAAGTATTTTTTTATTTGTAAACATAAATGTAACATTGTAATCCATTATATACATGCTATGTATAATTAACTCTTTAGTTAACCTGTAATTTTCATTAAAGCCATTATAAATATCAAAAATAAAACTTGTAATTCAATTAATATCTTTTTCGATTGGAAAAAGGGAATAACTTTTTCAAATTTGAAATGAAAAACAATTCTTTGGAGAAAAATAACCAAGTAATGTTATACTTTAATTTCTGAAGATATAGAGAGCAAATAATTAATTGTAAGTTTTTACCTAATAGTAGATTTCTTGAATTTTTGTAATTGATTTGGATTTGGTAATGTGTAAAGTCATCAAAGATTCTGGAAATTTTATTTGGTGGGTAACATGTATTTAAGGTGTTTTGCTACTTTTGAGGTGGGATTTTGTGGTGGCTGGTGTTGTGTTCTTCGAATCTTTGTAAAAAGGATTCCTTGGTGTACCATATATTGTTTGTTTCATAAAAATTCGCACGTGACGAACAATATATATATATATATATATACTGTTTGGTATTGTTGGCTGTTGATGGTTCTATTGTGAAACTAAACTTCACTAGTAGATTAAATCTACTTTTGAGGATTACTTTGATAGAATGGTATTTACATTTAATGAATAAAGGTGATTCAGTGACTGACAACATGGTATTATTTTAGGTGGTACTGCATGGTGTTATTCCCTTGATTATTCCAATTTTGAAAAATATAAACCAAGACAGTATTCAAAGCCGGGCATGTCGGCTAATAGGGAATTTAACTCAATCATACAAGATAGCAGAAAAGTTTCATGAGCATCATGTTGCAACAGTTTTGATCAATGTGTTGAACACAAGTACATCAGTGAGCACCCAACAAATGGCAATACGAGCTCTCAGGTAATGTGTTTAAGTAAAACTATGATATATGTCTAAAATAATAACCAACATATTAGTGACACATAGCTAACTTTCACATAGCATGTTGAGGTGTTTTTGATTTATTTTTTTGTTCTCAAGTATATTCGTCTATCTTACATTATGTAAAATTATGTAAATTTCATACTTTGCTCTAAATGTTATATTTTTACATCGATCATAATTTGCAGATGAACTAGTATAATGTTTTGGTTCAATGATATAGTCCCATTCATAAGATTTTCCAATAGTTATCATAACTTTTATCTGTGAATAAAATAAATTAAAGTAAACAAAGATGTTGAAGTAGATATTGATTCAAAATACACTGTACAATCCTGTAATCGTTTGACCAATTAAAAATATGACCACGTCAAAATTACCTAATATTTTCGTTACATGTATCCTCAGTGAATTTCAATTTCTTTAATAAATATTCCTAATACTACTACATAAAATTCATTGATTTATTTTCCAAAAATAATCCTACTTTTCTGTTTTACGGATCAAATTGTCTTTGTGTGAAATTCTACTCAAAATGATACAATACTAACTTAGTTACGATTACTGGTAGGCTACATTCTAATTTCCTCTATAAACTAGTCAACACCTTATTACCTTTCAAACTTATTTCTTGTTCTTTTCTTTTCATTACCTTTTTTTGGAACAGCGACCTATCCAAGTAGGAATTAAAGCTGACATATTCCTGAGAGAATTGTTAATTAATAGCCTAACAGTTAATGATATACCTAAAAGACCTACAGTTTAACCTATAGTTTCAAAGTATATGGAGAAGGTTTGGTTTTTGTCAAAATTTTTGAATTTTCTGTGGATTTATCATCAACTTTTTCTGCAGTCCCTTGAACTAAAAATAGTGATTGTTTTTCAAAGTGGTGAATCATCATAACCTACAGGAATTTTTACATTTTAATTTTTATGGGTAATTTACCCCTAAAACACCTTAAAAAACCATGAGACCTACGGTAATGAGTCTCATGACAAGACTTAAGCCCAGGACCGTGTTACTTTTTCGTCTTTTGGTGCCCAGAGACCAAAAATACCCCTGTCGTAGCAGACCTGCGTACTCAGCGAGTTTCCAAATCAATAATATGACAATAATAGTACAAGTATGTGACAAGATTGATCAATCAATACCTGTTGATAAATTAGAGTACTGTATTTGCCTATTCTCCGTAACATTAACATGGGAAAGAGTATGCAGGTTTGCTGCTTTGAGAAACAGTAATAGTAGGGTATTTTTACCATAAACTACAGTGCAACTCGGTTATTGCGGCCTCGGCCATAACGTCAACTCGGATATAACGTCATTTATTTTTAGGTCCCGCCAAACTATATGTATTTACATAGGAAAAAACCTCGGATATATCGTCAGTAAATTCTCAAACCTCGTATATAACGTCAAGAAAATCGGGCCGAGATGAAGGCAACATATAGCTAAATAGAGAAAGTTCGGTCGGTGGTGCAACGTGAGGGCTGCGGCTGTTGTTTAGCTACATTCTATTTTTAGAAACGGCATTTTATTGCTGTCTTACCGCTAACCACCCCAACCCCCTCCCCTACCCTATATCCGCTGTCGCCGGTCATCAAGGTCAGTGTCAGTGACTCACGTCGCATCAAAGCACTGTGATGCCGTTCGTACGTACCTACAGTTCGTGTAGATATCGTTAGTTCAGTGTATGTCTTTTACAATTTGTTTTTCTTTATTTTAATTTACGAATACAGTATTGAAAAATAATGGCAAGTGTTAAGAGAAAGGTTTTGCTGAAGAAAAGGTGTGAGTTATAAGAGCGTCTGAGGAGGGACGTAAGATAGCAGACATGTGTTCGGGCTTGTTTTTTTTAAATCGAACCAACAGTTGAATTCACCAAGCCGAACTTCATTGCAATATTTTCAAATTCGATTTTTTATATAGTAGAGTAGTCAGTCAGTCATAAACATAAACTTACGGTGTATTTCAAATTACCTACCTCCATTAAATGTCGTAATTTCATGTAAAAAATGTGTTTCCCTATTTTTCCTCGGTTTTAAATCAAAATTATGTAACCTCTTTTATAGCGTTACTCAGATATAGCGTCATTAATTGTGTGGTCCCTTCAATGACGTTATAACCAAGTTCCACTGTATTTTTATTCTAACCATTTTCAAGTGTGTACAATAAAACAAAATGTATATATATATATTTATATATGTGTGTATGTGCGTGCGTGTGTGTGTGTGTGTGTGTGTGTTTGGGTGTGTGTGTGTGTGTGTGGTGTGTGTGTGTGTGAGACTGTGAACATGATAAATCTTGTAAAAATGGTCCGATCGAGACTAAATTTGGTCCTACATTTGCTCGGACGGGTTCGTAAACCAGACATATCAATCAATCGGAACGGATAGGTTTTGTACTAAAAAAATGGGTTTTTCACGTTTTTCATATGTAATTTACAACATTTTTCAATTTTATCTGTTACCATTAGAATCAGATTAAAAAACTACACAATTTACAATTTAGTTCCTTAAAGATTTTCTCTATCTCCAATGGTTACCGAGATATTAAAAAATCTAAACACAGTAGTTGTATTTTGGGGCTCCAATGTTAATCTTATAGAGGATATAGAAAATTGATATTTCACTTATAAATCAATATTTTTGGATTAAACTTTGTATTTACCTTCATGTGGTTGAGATCTTATGCTTCAAATGCTTAAAAATCATAGTTTTTGTGTTTATCATGGCAGCTAACCTGCATACTCTTTCCCATGTGAATCTTATGGCAGAATAGGCAAATAACTCTCACATTTATCGATAGGTAGTAATAATACTTGTCATATATATTATTATTATTTTATTATAGATTTGGAAATTCGCTAAATACGCAGGTCTGCTTCGACGGGGGTAGCTTATTCCCTATGGGAAATTCGCTAAAACATGTACACTTCAACTTTACCAAACTCAACTATTGATGATTTAATGGACAACATGGACACAATCAATTTACTTACCTGTTGAAAATTGAAGCTTCAAAAGTTATAAATGTATAAAAATATTTAAATTCCCAAAAATATTTAAATTGCTGTAACTAGGTGTCTGAAAAAATTTTATGACTATTTTTGAAAGGTTTTATTTGTTAAATGTCTGACGTATATTTGTTGATGGGTTTTTGATTTGAATACTTCTCTTGTTAAGATCATTGTGGGAGGTACCTAAATACCGACTTGAGATGCTCAAATCAGAAGCAGTCAAGGCTGTGGCAGTGCACCTTGCATCAGCAGACAAAGATGTGAAATCAGCTGTTTTAAAAGCCTTGGGGACATTTACCAGAGGTTTAAAATCTTTTGGTCTAGCTGTTCAGGTGAGTGAAAACCATCGATCCTCAACCATAATCCTCTAATAATATTTTTGAGCACCTTCTTTTTTCTAAACAGATTAATTTAGATATTGTAGTCATGTATAATAATTTGAAACAGTGACATCATATGGTTATAAGGACAGCTATTTAAAGGAACTGAAAACATTTCCATCACACATATCCATGATCTAACTTATTTCCCACAGGGAAGTAAATTTAATCACTTTTGATTAAATAAAGCATTAATATATAAATATATATACAGGGTGTTCATTAAAGTCGGGGACAAACTTCGAGGGATGATAGTACTCATTAAAATAATCAAAAAAACCTATAACCATTTGTCAAAAAATCCTTCGTTTAGCCGCTAGCCGCCATTTTGTATTTTTTACGAAAAAAGTTATATATCAAGAACTATTTAAGATCCAGAAACCAATCTAATAAATAATTGTGTAACACTTATTTATTGGTCGAAGAGAAAAATATTTTCAAAGTATCATTTAATTTGCTTTAATATTTTCAAAATGGCGGTTGTTACGGCCTTGGACTTTTATGGACTTATAGCCAAGCTCAGTGCCTGCCTCTATATCCAATATGGTTGATTGTTTAATATTTGAAAACATATGTTTTTTGTTATTGTTTATTATTGTGTTGTTGTCTCTCATGTTTGAAGTGTTTAAAATGTATTAAAAGGTTTGGCAAGCTAAAAGTAACTTTTATTGTGTGTGTTGTATTGTTTTCATGGAAACTTGAACAAGGTAAAAAAGTACATGGTCCTGAACGAACCGGATAGACTAAGGCTATGGAAGTTTTGTGAAGAACCCTCAAATATCCTTGTCCATGTTTTATTTGTGAAATCTCTCTTTTTTGAAATTGTAATCTCTCTTTCCTTGTCTGATATTTTTGTTGCTTCATTTTATTTTGTATTGATTTTAATCTCTTGAATTTAATAATTACTAATTTGTTCATCCATTATGAAGTTTAGTATCTTTGAAAGGAAAAGTACTCTATTAAAAAGTAGTTTAACTCAAACTAAGACTCACGTAGAGGAAATAATAACAAACGTTGTGATCACCGATGGACTTGACCAAACAGTGCTCAATGAGCTCAACTTTTACCACAATGTCGCTAAAACCCGACAAGGAATGTAATCGGTTGGAGGCCGCTAGTCTTTCGTCTTATCCAAGTCTCACACATCATTCTAACACAAAACCTAGTACCTCAAAAATTGATAAAGATTATAAAGAAAACCGCGCTGTACTTATCTCTTCTCCTGAAATGAAATGTAAATATTGTTCCAAGGAAGGGCACTCCATTTATGGTTGCCCAGTTTTGAAGGAGTTGTCGACGCAAGATAAATTTGAGTTTGTAAAACGAAATCATTTTTGTTTCAACTGTTTAGGTTCTGCTCATTCTGTAAACAAATGCAAATCCAAAAGGGTCTGTAATCAATGTAAGAAGAAACACCATTCATGGTTACACTTCCCTGAGCGTAAAGTGTCTAATTCTATTGAAAATCAATCAAATCAGTCCTCTTATAAGTTTACTCCAGCAATGGACCCCTCAAAAAACGCTATAGTTGCACTTTCTCAAAATAAAAGCTGCCTTGACAGACCCACCACAATACTATTAGGTACCATTCTGGTACGAGTAACCTCAACCATGGGTATTTCGCTAGTACTCAGAGCTGTTGTGGATTCAGCCTCCATGATTTCTTGCATAACTGAAACAGCTGCGAGTTTACTTTCACTCGAAAGATCTTCTGTTAAATATAACAGAATTGATGGTCTGTCATCATGCCATGTAAAAAGTAAAGGTCTTTCTAGGGTTCACTTATCTGCCTTAAATGGAACTAAAGTGACTGATAACCACCCCGTGGTTATATTGAATCGAATAACATCTAATTTACCTCACAATCAAGTTCCTCAGGATGTAAAGGATAAATTTAAGAATCTTGTTCTTGCGGATCCAACATTTGACACTCCTAGTACAGTTGATATGTTATTAGGAGCCGATCTCTATCCTAAAATTATGACTGGAGAAAAACTCATCATTGGTGAAAATCTACCATCAGCCATGAATTCTGTGTTTGGTTATATTCTGATAGGTTCGTCCCCTTCATTTGAATCTCCTCAATCTGAGCCTTACTCTGATATTATTGAAGATGCAGGCGACGTAAGTGACACCTCTCTACTCACTATTGACTCACATGATCTCCATTAAGCTGTACAAAGGTTTTGGACTCATGAAAAGCCCCCTTTCAAGGCTAAGCCTACTCCAGATGACACATTTTGTGAAAACCACTTCATCAAAACACACTCAAGAGATTCAACAAGGCGTTATGTTGTTCGTCTCCCTTTGAAAGATGAACATCCTTCTTTAGGCGATTCTTCAAGTATGGCAAAAAGAAGGTTTTTCTCATTAGAGAAAAGACTTAACTCCAACCCAGCCTTGAAGGAAAAATATCACGATTGCATAAAAGAATTGTTGGACTCTGGAGATATGGAACCAGTGAATGTCCCCCCACTCCCAGATAAAGAGCATTTCTTTCTCCCACACCATGCGGTTATCAAAGAAGACTCATCATCAACAAAGGTTCGGATTGTATTTGACGCCAGTGCTCGATCGTCATCTGGTGTATCACTCAATGATATTCTTCATTCCGGACCTAAGCTTCAAAATGAAATCAGTGATATTTTGATTTTATTCAGGTCTTACCCATTCGTCTGTTGTAGTGATATAAGACAAATGTTCAGAAGAATTCTTATTCATCCAAATGATAGAAATTACCAACTTCTTTACTGGCGTGAAGAATCATGCAAACCTCTGTCAATATATCGTTTGACAACCGTGGTCTTTGAATTTACCAGTTCACCTTATCTTGCGATACGAACTCTGAAGCAGCTCGTCATCGATGAGGGTCATATGTTTCCTCGTGCAAGTCAAGCTATAAACAATCAAATCTACGTCGATGATTTAATATCCTAATATTAAATCCATTTTCCATTGTATCTGCTCCTGCAGATACAATGAAAAATGCTCTTACTCTCCAAACCGAAGTCATCCAACTTCTCTCTAAAGGTGGCTTCGACCTGAGAAAATGGACAAGTAATTGTACACAGCTTGTGCGCAATGTTCCTAAATCACACTGGGAAGAACCTCTGCCATGTTCAGATCCAGAACATCCGTTGTACAATGTGCTAGGGGTTAAATGGGTCGCAGAGAGTGACGAACTTGTTTACCGTCTCAATCTACCAGATACAAAAGTCACTAAAAGACTCATTCTCTCAACCGTTGCTCGAATTTATGACATATGTGGATGGTTGACTCCTGTGACGTTTTGGACTAAGTCTCTCCTACAACTACTATGGACAATTGGTCTGCAGTGGGATGAACAAGTGCCGGTACACATTGCAGAGAAATGGAAGCGGTTCATTAGTCAAATACCTAGTTTGAACAACCTCAAAATACCTCGTTATATAGCATTGTGTAATGCTCTCAATATCCAACTCCATGGATTCTGTGATGGCTCTGAAGCGGGCTACAGTGCAGTTGTTTATGTTCGCGTTGTTTGTCCTAATGAAAATGTAAAGACTTTTCTGCTCATTGCTAAATCACGAGTATCTCCTCTCAAAAGAATATCGATACCCCGCCTTGAGCTTTGTGGTGCTCATCTCCTGGCTAATCTACTCCATTTTTCCTCCTCTATTTTGTCTCAACGATGCAGTATCAGCTTGATAAAGGCGTGGTGTGACTCTTCTGTAGTTCTGTCATGGATCCACACACCGCCATACCGGTTGAAGGTTTATGTAGCCAATAGGGTTGCTCAGATACAGGAACTTATTCCATCACATGCATGGTCACATGTTCCAACTAACTCTAATCCAGCTGACTGTGCCAGTCGAGGTCTCCTTCCGTCATCTATCTTAGGTCATGACCTTTGGTGGCATGGGCCTTCCTGGTTGCAGCAATCTCAAGAATCCTGGCCAAAAACAATGTTCACTCCGATTGTACCTGAGGAGTTACCTGAAATAAAGCAAGATCCACTTCCCATATTAGTAACCATACAGTCCACTACAGATGATCTGCTTGGTAAATTCTCCTCATGGAACACACTATTAAGAGTATTTACCTATGTGATGCGCTTTATTAATAACTGCAAGGGAGTGAATAAGGTCAAAAGAAGTTTAAAGTTAAAAGAAATTTAAAGGGGGGAAAAAAAAGAAGTTTGAAGATAAAGAAGCTGAATGGAAAATATGCAAATTGATTCAGCAATCGGAATTTAAAGAAGATCTACGTGCCCTGGGTTCTGGTAAACAATGTACTTCTCGACTTTGTCATTTTTCGCCTTTTATTGATGATGTTGGGTTAATCAGGGTGGGTGGTAGACTTCAACACTCTGATCTCTCATATGATAGCAAGCATCCTATATTGCTTCCCAAGTCTCATCACGTCGTTCACCTCATCATTGATTTTTATCACCTGAAATACCTACATGCAGGACCTCAGTTAGTGCAAGCAGCAATATTTCAAAAATTTTGGATTTTGTCAGGGCGAAGTGTCATCCGAAGCAGAATTTTTAAATGCATTCGATGTTTTAAATGCAACCCCAAACTAATTACGCAGAAAATGGGAGATCTTCCTTCTCAACGAGTGACACCCTCAAGAGTGTTTGAAAACTGTGGGACAGACTATCTAGGTCCTTTTTATGTCAAGACTAGTACACTGAGAAGAGCTAGTAAAATCAAAGTATTCATTTGTATATTTGTATGTTTTGCCGTCAAGGCTGTCCATCTGGAGGTTGTCACCAGTCTCAACACTGAAGCTTACATTGCAGCGTTGACAAGATTTGTATCACGTCGAGGGTTGTGTCGCAATATATATTCAGACTGCGGCACCAATTATGTAGGAGCTGCCAATGAAATTCAAAATATTATGAAGAACTTTCTAGGTCAAGAGGAAAATCAAAAGGCAATCCATAAATTCTCGACTAACAATCACATCCAGTTTCATTTCATGCCACCAGCAGCACCCCACCAAGGTGGCCTCTGGGAACGAACGGTTCGTAGTGTCAAATACCATCTTCGAAGAGTGATAGGAGATCAAATCTTAACTCTAGAAGAAATCATTACTTTGTCAACGCGCATTGAAGCAATTCTTAATTCTAGGCCCTTAACACCACTCTCCTCAGACCCTTGCGAGATTGATTGCCTTACTCCTGGGCATTTTCTTGTTGGAGGACCACTTCTCTCTCTTCCTGAATCTAACTGGGAAGGAGTTCCCACAAACCGCCTTTCAAGATGGAGATTAGTCCAATTCCTAGCCCAATGCTTTTGGAAAAAGTGGCAAAAGCAGTATCTCTACATCTTACAGGAAAGAGGAAAATGGAGAACTGTTCAGCCAAATGTAAAAGTTGGAGATCTCGTCCTCATCCATGAAGCAAATCAGCCTCCACTTTCATGGCGCATGGGTCGCGTTACTTTGACTTCACCAGGTCCCGATGGACTCGTTCGAGTGGTGCACCTTCAAACCTCTAAAGGTCCTCTCTCAAGGCCAATCACCAAGGTATCTCCACTTCCCCTTGATAACTGACTGAAGACAGAAAAAAGAGGCAATTGGATCGTTCGACTTATTTTGTTTATTCTTCTTTTGATTCTGTCATGAACCCAGAAGTGGTTCATGGGCGGGGGTATGTTACGGCCTTGGACTTTTATGGACTTATAGCCAAGCTCAGTGCCTGCCTCTATATCCAATATGGTTGATTGTTTAATATTTGAAAACATATGTTTTTTGTTATTGTTTATTATTGTGTTGTTGTCTCTCATGTTTGAAGTGTTTAAAATGTATTAAAAGGTTTTGGCAAGCTACAATTAATTTTTATTATGTGTGTTGTATTGTTTTCATGGAAACTTGAACAAGGTAAAAAAAGAACAGCGGTGGTTAAAAATATTCTAATTAAAATAACAAAAAACCCATTAACTTTGTAAAATTTGTACAAGATACAAAAAAGATTGGAATTTTAATTTCAGTGCCCACGCGCCACCGTGGTGAAGAAGCGAAGTTCAGCTGGTGGGTTCGCGGCTTCTTCGCCACGGCCACGCCGCGGTGGCGCGTAGGCCCTGCATTGTAACATTAAACCTGCATTTTCTCGGTTATCAGTGGACGGATTTCATTCACCAAAGTACCGTTCGATTTGAAATTAAAATTCCAATCTTTTTTGTATCTTGTAAAAACTTTATAAAGTTAATGGAGTTTTTGTAATTTTAATTAAAAGATTTTTAACCACCGCCATTTTGAAAATATTAAAGCAAATTAAATGATACTTTGAAAATATTTTTCTCTTTGACCAATAAATATATATGCAAAGTTTGGTTACTGTATCTTAAATAATTCTTGATATATAACGTTTTTTGTAAAAAATACAAAGTGGCGGCTAGTGGCTAAACGATTTTTCGACAAATAGTTAATGGTTATAGGTGATTTTTTGTTTATTTTGATGAGTACTATCACCCTTCGAAGTTTGTCCCCGACTTTAATGAACACCCTGTGTGTGCCCTGTATATGTATATAAAATCAAAATATTATTTGTCTTTACACAAGCGTACATAAAATAGTGTCACATTAAACCATCAATATGAAAATATTGTATTAAAATAATTTAATAATAATAATACAAAAGCTGCAAAAAAAAAATAAAAACTATGTACAAAACTCATGTACAAAGTACTATACAAAAAGTTAATGTATAGCCTTCTTAAACAGAAACTCTTTTAACGACCTCCTTAATTTAGAAATTTCTTGGATCTCTCGTATACTGTTTGGAATGTATTTAAAAAATTTTTTACGGGAATAAAAAGTGGATTTAGTAAAAAATTCTAAATTATGTTTTGGAAATAATTTTTCATTTTTCTGTCTTGTATTTTACGAGTGATAATCGGCATCACTTTTAAGTTTACCATTAAAATCACTTACACAACACATGACACACTCAAGGGTATATAAGCTATGAACTGTTAAAATGTTTAAATCTATAAAAAATTGTTTTACAGATTAATGGTTCCTCACAGGGCCGGATAATTGAATTTCATCTAGGAACTATCAGTCTTACTGCTATATCATCTACAATTTATTCTTATTTTAATTTTGTGTCTGATAATAAAATATGCCAATCACACGAAGTGAGGTGTTCAAGCCATCTACCTTTTTAAGATCAATAAAGATTTTCAAGGCTAGGTTGGACTCAATCAATACTGTTTTAACTTCATTGCAATCCTAGACGGAAATTTCAGCGGTTCAATATAAAAACCTAAACCAATATTTGACCGAAATACAAAAGAAACATGCGGATTTTGAACTCAATTTAGTGTGTGCATTGGCGTATGAAGGTGATAATCCTATTTCCAACGATCTATTGATTACAGAACAGAATTCCATTAGCAATCTTTTCACTGACCTAGTATCGTCTATCCAAATACTAATTGATGACAATGTACCTAATCTAACCCAACCTCAACTTAGCTCGCAATCCAATACTTCTAACCGTATGGATCAATGTATGGTACGGCTTCCCATGTTATAACTCACCAAATTTAACGATGACTTTGCTAAATTGACTACGTTTATAAATCTATTCAACACAACTATACATGAAAACCCATCATTGAGTAAAACACTCAAGTTTCAGTATCTCCTGAGCGTATTACAGGACGAACCTCTTAATTTAATTCGTAACTTAAGCATAACTGATGCAACCTATGATGTGGCATACAAAATTCTGTCAGATTGTTACCAAAATGATCGTAGATTGCAGTTACTGTACATGAACCGTGTTCTTGACTTGCCTGAAGTTTTATCTAGTAATATCACTGGAATAAGGCAGTTCCTTAACTTATATAATGAAAATATGCTAGCTCTAACAGCGATTGATTGTGATATCGCGGATTCTAAGCATGTATTAGCCACAATACTGTTACGAAAATTAGATGTAGATTTGCGTAAACGTCTTGAAAGCAATCGTGACGTTACCGGTCCACTTCAACACACACTGCCTACCGTGGATGAAATCATTACTTTTCTCAATCAAGAATGTAACCGTTATGAAGATGCATTATGTTCAATTGCCACACGTTTGCAAGAAATGAATCTCGGCCCTAACACACGGAATAGGTCAATTCAGCGACGAGATGGTAAATTAAAAAATGTAGTCGCATCATCCACTCCCAAAAAAACATTCCTCATCATGCGCCATCTGTAATACTATCAATCACAAAACCTTTGAATGCCAAAAGTTTCTGGCTAAAAGTCCATCTGAACGTTACCACATTGTATAAAACTCCCATCATTGTATATCATGTTTAGTTGCTCACATTGTGAAGGCATGCAGATCACAATCATCTTGCAAGGTCTACCACAAAAAGCACAAACCTTGCTACATTTTCCTGCGTCACCTTCATCATCAATTAGTCTTCCTAACAATTCCGAAGTAAAGGAGTTTACGTCTCAGTCAAATAAGGCTGTTACACTCACTGCACAACATAATAGACTATCATCATCAGTTGATAAGGCTGTTATGTTATTGCTTGGTACCGTACTAATTAATGTACGAGCTGCAAATGTTACAACACATACCATTCGTGCACTGTGCGATTCTGGTAGTATGTGTTCACTAATCACTGAAAGAGCAGTCTCTCTTGTTACAACATGTTACAACTCTATGTAAGAAACTATGCTTTGGTATCCATGTCATCAGAAGGATGATGCACATAAGTGATCTAAACACTGCAAAAACTGCCTATCATTCACTTTTCGAGAGTCACCTTCTATATGGCATAGTGGTATGGGGAGGAACCACCAACACTAACCTGGAGAGAGTACTAGTGCATCAAAAAAGGGCACTGAGATGCATGATAGGACTCAAAATGCAAGAAAGTTGTCGAAATAAATTTAAAGAACTAAAAATACTAACGGTGACATCCCTCTATATACGCAAGACAGTGCTTCATGCTGTATTCACTCATCAAACAAGAAATGAAGACTTGCACCTCCATTACACAAGACATGCCTTAAACTTCACCCTTCCAATACACCGACTCAGCCTGTGTGAAAAGAAGCCATCCTACAGAGAACGCTGTTCTACAACCGTCTTCCAGACAACCTCAAGATAGAATCAGTCAACAAACTAAAGAGAACCCTGACAGCATGGCTACAGGACAGGCCCTACTACTCAGAAAAAGAATTTCTACTAAACCAATTATAACTCAACGGAATATGACACATTGTACTGTTCTCAAAGAATATGTCAATAAAGTATATTGTCTATTGTCTGTTGTCTATTGTCAATTGTCTATTGTCTATTGTCTCTACTCAATGCTATTTGGCAAGCAAGCAATATTCAAATAGTGGGTATAAATCAACATATTTCCCGCAACAAGGGTCAAATTTATGGTAATTCAGAGATCATTCGATGGTTATTCTGGACAAACTCACTCTTAATCTGCCTCGTACGCCAGTATCACCAGATTTCATTACATTACATTACACTACACAAAGGGGTGGAACAAAGTTCCTGTAGCACATCAGCCATGTGGCTTTTTGGCAACCCCTGTTGATTGAATGTCTCTTGGACCTTCCAAGTTTAAAAACCTGATGAACTGCCGTAGTCTCCCCACCAGCTCCTTCTGGGGAAGGTGACAACCCCTCTCCATGACGCCGAGAGTGGCAGCTCTCACCCCGGCAAGCCCGGTGCAGTCATACAGCAGATGATCAGCAGTCTCCTCGGACTGCCCACACTTCCTGCAGATTGGGTCTCCAGAAAAGAATCCCATGCAAGCTAGATGTTTCCTCATATGTCCGTGTCCCGTGATGAGACCTACAATGAGTTTGAGTTCGGACCTACCTAACTGTAGAAGATCCTCTGCGATCCTCGAAGAGGGAGAACTGAGAGACAGTTTACTTATTCTCAGGAGGGGAAGCTCCGCACATCTTCTGTGGTGACACTCACATGCCCACGAGTTGATCTCTCAATCCACATGGGGAGATGCCACAGAAGGGTTGTGGGCCCATGAATGGGATCAAAGTGCCATCGTTCGCCAGACAATCAGCCATTTCATTGCCCATAATACCTGAGTGTCCTGGGACCCAAGGGTGAAGGGGCAAAGGGTAACGTTGTTATGACTGCTTAGAGAAGACACCGTGTTGCGGCATTCCCACACTATCTGAGAAAATGTTCTTGTTCCTGACACCTCTGTTGAGATTAAACAGAGCACATTCCATGATGGCTGCCACTTCTTCCTCGAACACTTTGGGGAAATCCCCCATGGGAACACAGAGCCTTATCTTGTACCCCCAGCTCCAGTTCCCTTACTTTCCTTAGAGCTATCCGTGTACCATTCTGACTCACAGGGATGAAGAGGGTAAGCCACTTTTTGAAAGAACTAGCATCTTAACTGTGCACAGCTGCTACATCCTTACTTGTGCTAGTTTTGTTCAATCAAATCTGAACAATTACTTGGTCAGAAAACAAGTACATGGCCATAACACCAGGCACAAAGGCAAGCTAGATATCCCCCGTTGTAGGCTGAGCAAAACCAAAAACTCATTCTCAGTTCTATCAATTAAAATTTACAACAAGCTCCCTGACAGCATAAAGCAGCTTGAGCATGAGAGGTTCTCCACACTACTTAAGTCCTGGCTAAAGAAAAAGCCCTTTTACTCGCTGCAGGAGTTTTTCGATGATGACTGTGCCGGCTTGGGGCTGATAGGCCATTGATAAATCTCATCCACTGCCAATTTGACAAATCTATAAACATCTACGGAAGTCTGAGTTTCTCTTCCAGTGTATATAGTTATAGTATTCTTACTTCATTTATTTATTTTATGCTGCTAATCGAGACATGTCTGGTCTCAAGCAAAGGTGGAAGTAATAAGGTATTATTATTTCACCCACCAGACAAACTACATAACCGGTCTACCGGATAACCGATTGCCGGATAATCGATGCTCTACTGTATCTTTTTCTGTAGGTGATGATTGTAGTTAGAGAAGGTAACAAACTGTTTTTTATAATCTCAGCGATCTGAGGCTAGAAGAACTATATAATATACGTTAATTGTGATTGTATTTTGTAACAGTCAAGTTTTTTCGGCAGGTGCAAGGAGGGAGGGGAGACTTTCGATTGCTGGTGGAAGAGGTGGGAGAGACCCAAGCTAATGTTTGTCTGTACAATTTATGCTCAGTTGACATGGCGAGACTTCAGTTAGTCAAGGATGGACTCGTAGAGGCAGTTGTCAATAAATTGACATCCTCAATTGAACACTGTAAGTTTTTTGTTATAAGTAAAAAGGATAAAGAAAAAAATAACTTCAGGAACAATTTTTTTATACTTAAGTATCCCTAATGTACTGAAAAATGTATTCAAGTTCCTAATCCAAACAAATCTGTCAATGGGGTAGTTTGGGGAATTTTGTTTGGATTTTTCAAACTGTCCTCACCAGGAGAGAGAAACGCAGAAGGAGGCGAGATGAGAAACACCTGGAACGTTCTCAGGCCTACCCAGCCGTTCCTCCTGCTGGTCAGACTCCAAGCAGGACTAAGCCCAAAACTCCTAGACCATCCAAGGCTCCGTCGAGGAAACCCGACGCTGTTCTTATTAAGCCAGCTCAGGGACGCTCTTTCAGCGAGGTACTCACGGGGATTCAACAAAAAGTAAATCCTGAAGAGACGGGTACTGTTGCCCGTTCGGTCAGGAAGACAAGAACTGGTGGCATCCTGCTGGAACTTGGTAGTGGAACCAAGGACAAGACGGCCTTTGAAGTCGCGGTCAGATCCGCGGTAGGTGAGGGTGCGGTGGTGCGGAACCTGGAGCCCGTATGTCCATCGAGGTTCGGGATCTGGACTGCTTCACCACTGCGGAAGAGGTCACCGAGGCCTTGAAGTCGACATTAGGGGATTTGGCCCAGGGCGCTAAAGTGTTCGTGGGAGCAGAGAACAGGCGGGGACAGAAGCTCGCCGTTGTTGAGCTGGGGAGTCATGGCGCTACAGACCTGCTTCGGCGTGGGAGGCTAAAGGTTGGGTGGGTGCTCGGTCGGGTCCGACTTCGCACTATGGTGCTCAGGTGTTTCAGGTGCTTTGGGTATGGCCATCACCAGGCTTCTTGTTCTGGACCTGATCGTAGAGCGGCCGACTTGTGCATCAACTGTGGGGAGAGTGGACACGTAAAGTCCACCTGCACTGCTCCATCTAGGTGTTTCCTCTGCCTGGAACGGAATTTTCAGTCTCTGAATCACGTTCCTGGTACCAGAAACTGTCGGGTCTTCCGAGAGGAGCTGGAAAAATCCCATAAGAGGCTATAGAAAAAAAAAATTAAAATTTTACAAGGGAACCTCCATAGGAGCATCGAAGATTTCACGGGCAGCGATCATCAGCATATCCTCTTTGATGTGAACTCAGGCCGTCATCCCACCATTCCCGAGCGACCCAACCGCCCAGTGAGATGGAATGTCGCCAAACTCAATGCTGCTGCTGCATCTGCAAGAATCAATGAGGGGAAAGATGACGTGCTACTGCTCGGCTGAGGAATTGGCTGAGGCAACCATGCGCCTCATTCACCGTGCCTGTGATTCTTCCATGCCAAGGAAGAACACCTCTCGTTTGGCACGAAAGCTGGTGGACGAACGAGATCGCGACGTTGAGAAGAGCGTGTCTCCGCTGCAGACGGAGGTTGGTCAGAGCCAGGAGGAGAGGCTTCGATGCTGCTGCTCCAGCTGCCATGGAATTCCAGGAGGCAAGAATTGCCCTGAAGAGAGCTATCCGCTGCAGCAAGAGGGAGAAGTGGGAAGAACTGAGGAGGGACGTTAACCTTGATCCCTGGGGCCTCGGATGCATACTCGTTATGTGTAAGCTTAGTACCAAAACAGCGTGCCCTGTCTTCGACCCACCAACGATGGAAAACATCGTTAATTCCCTATTTCCCAATCACCGGTGCAGAGCGGTTGAG